>CM053611.1:38243770-38321315 GCA_028646535.1 Procyon lotor
TCATTCATGATTTTATTAATTTGGGTCCTTTCTGTTTTCTTTTTGATAAGTTTGGCCAGGGGTTATCAATTTTACTAATTCCTTCAAAGAACCAGCTCCTGGTTCCATTGATTTGTTCTACTGTTCTTTTGGTTTCTATTTCATTGATTTCTGCGCTGATCTTTATTATTTCTCTTCTTCTGCTGGGTTTAGGCTTTCTTTGCTGTTCTTTCTCCAGCTCCTTTAGGTGTAGGGTTAGGTTGTATATTTGAGATCTTTCTTGTATCTTGAGAAAGGCTTGTATTGCTATATACTTTCCTCTCAGGACTGCCTTTGCTGTGTCCCAAAGATTTTGAACAGTTGTGTTTTCAGTTTCATTTGTTTCCATGAACATTTTTTTAAAGTCTCCTTTAATTTCCTGGTTAACCCATTCATTCTTTAGTAGGATGCTCTTTAGCCTCCATGCATTTGAGGTCTTTCCAACTTTCGTCTTGTGATTGAGGTCTAGGTTCATGGCATTGTGTTCTGAAAATGTGCAGGGAATGATCCCATCTTTTGGTACCGATTGAGACCTGATTTGTGACCCAGGGTGTGATCTATTCTGAAGAATGTTCCAGGTGCACTGGAGAAAAATGTGTATTCTGTTGCTTTGGGATGGAATGTTCTGAATATATCTGTGATGTCCATTTGGTCCAGTGAGTCATTTAGAGCCTTTATTTCCTTGTTGATCTTTTGCTTAGATGATCTGTCCATTTCGCTGAGGGGGGTATTAAAGTCCTCTAGTATTATTGTATTATTGTTGATGTGTTTCTTTGACTTTGTTATTAATTGGTTTATATAATTAGCTGCTCCCATGTTAGGGGCATAGATATTTATAATTGCTAGATCTTCTTGTTGAACGGTCCCTTTAAGTATGATATAGTATCCTTCCTCATCTCTTACTATAGTATTTGGCTTAAGATATCATTTATCTGATATAAGGATTGCCACCCCAGCTTTCTTCTGTGTCCATCAGCATGGTAAATTGTTTTCCACACCCTCACTTTAAATCTGGAAGTGTCTTTGGGTCTAAAATGAGTTTCTTGTAGACAGTATCTTGATGGGTCTTGTTTTTTTTTTATTTTATTTTTTTTATCCATTTTGATGCTCTATGTCTTTGGATTAGGGCATTTAGCCCATTTACATTCAGGGTAACTACTGACAGACATGAATTTAATGCCATTGTATTGCCTGTAAGATGACTGTTAACTGTATATTGTCTCTGTTCCTTTCTGGTCTATGTTCCTTTTAGGCTCTCTGCTTAGAGGACCCCTTTCAATATATCCTGTAGGGCTGGTTTGGTGCTTGCAAATTCTCTTAGTTTTTGTTTGCCCTGGAAGCTTTTAATCTCTCCATTTATTTTCAATGACAGCTGGATGTAGTCTTGATGGCTGCATATTTTTCTCATTTAGTGCTCTGAATATATCTTGCCCGTCCTTTCTGGCCTGCCAGGTCTCTGTGGATAGGTCTGCTGTCAATCTAATATTTTTGCCTTTGTATGTTACAGACTTCTTGTCCTGAGCTGTTTTCAGGATTTTCTCTTTGTCAGTAAGACTTGTAAGTTTTACTATTAGATGACGGGGTGTAGACCTATTTTTATTGACTTTGAGGGGGGGTTCTCTGTGCCTCCTGGATTTTGATGCTTGTTCCTTTCACCAGATTCAGGAAATTCTCTACAATAACTTGTTCCAATATACCTTCTGCCCCTGTCTCTCTTTCTTCTTCTTCTGGGATCCCAATTATTCTAATATTGTTGCATCTTATGGTATCACTTATCTCTCAAATTCTACCCTTGTAGTACTAACTAATTAGTTAGTTACTAATTAGTTAGTACTAACTACTTGTAGTACAGTAGTTGTGTGTCTCTTTTTTTCTCAGCTTCTTTATTCTCCATCATTTGGTCTTTTATATCACTAATTCTCTCTTCTACCTCATTTATTCTAGCAGTAAGAGCCTCCATTTTTGTTTGTACCTCATTAATAGCTCTGTTGATTTCAACTTGGTTAGATTTTAGTTCTTTTATTTCTCCAGAAAGGGATTCTCTGATATCTTCCATGCTTTTTTCCAGCCCAGCTAGCACCTTGATCATTGTCATTTTGAACTCTATTTCTGACATAGTGCTAATGTCCATATTGATTAGGTCCCTAGCCATCGGTACCGCCTCTTGTTCTTTTTTGGGGGGGTTAGTTTTTCAACCTCGTCATTTTATTAAGAATAGATGAATGAAAGAGCAAAATACTTAAAGGGTAGTAAGGACCCCAGAAAAATAAGAAGAAAGCTGAAATCAGGGGTTGAAGAAAAACGGTGTTGGGAGGAAAAAAAAGGAAAAATAAAGTAAAATAAAAAGAGAAAAAGGAAAAATATGTATATATATATTAGACTTGTGATTTGAACATACCTGATTTTGGGTCTTTTTGGTCTGTTAGAAGAAACTGCCTCCCAAAATTTTAAAGAAAGAAAAAATTTATAAATATACCAAAACAAGGGTAAACACTATGAAGGGATGGAATATGAGTGTAAAGATGAAAGTTAAAAAAGATTCTAAAAAGTAGATTGATAAGAGGTTGGTTGAAAAAAGAGAAAAAAAAAGAATAAAAGGGGAAAGAATGTTATCAGACTGGAGACAGGATTCAAGCCGTGTGCTAGATTTAGGGTATATTTTTATCTATTAGAAGAAATTGTATCCCCAAATTTTAAAGGAAAAAAATTTTATATATATACAAAAAATAAGAAAAGAATGAGGGGATAAAATATGAATGTAACAGTGAAAATTAGAAAAGGTTTTTTAAAAATTATTGACAAGATACTAGTTAAGAAAAACATGAAAATAGGAAAGAGAAAGAAAATAAAAATATAAAACAAGAAAAAAACAAAATTAAATAAAATTCAACTCTGGAAGACTAAAGGATCTTGGTGAAAAACGCCACAAATACTATGTGTTGTGGGTTTTTTTTTTTTTTTTCCCTAACTCTGGAGTTCTACAGTTTTCACTGACTGATGAACTTGATGGCTGGATATTCTCACTGATATTGTGGGGCAGGGGCCAGTTGCAGTGATTCTCACACATCTTGCCCAAGGCAGAATTGCGCCGCCCTTGCCACAGGCCAGGCCAAGCAATTTATTCAGGTTCCGGGTTTGCTCTCAGGAGCCTTTGTTCCCTGAACACTCTCCCTCCCGCCTGGAGGCCAGGAATGAAGATGGCAGCCTCCCAGTCTCCAGCCCGGAGCAGCCGAGTACTTGCAGCCCAGCTCCTCAGTGTGCCCTCAAAGAAAAGCAGTCAATCTCTCCAGTTTCCCTTGTCTCTGGCCGTGCTCCGAGCTCAGCCAGCTATAACAGAGTGTTTCTTTCTCTGGTACACGGCTCCGTTTGGAGTCTCCACACCCAGCTGATTCCTGCCGCAAGCTCCCGCGCCGCTCCTCCCAGAGGAGGAAGGAAGGGGTTTCTCCAGAGCTGCCCCTTGTGGAGTCTTTGCCCGAAGAGCAGAGCAGTGGCCTGACAGTGTAAGGTAAGCCCAAGCTGAGACTGCACTGTACAGCTCCATCTCTGCCGTTGGCTTCCCCGGTCCTACACCTGGGGCTCTGCCACATTCAGACACCCCCTGTCTCTCTGTGACCCCACAGGTCCACCCCCGGCTTAGCCTCTAGAGCGATGTCCCTCAGTGGAGCAGACTTCTAAATGTTTCAAGTTTGTGCTCTGCTGCTCTGTGGCTGCTGGGAGCCGGCCCCTCCCCCTCCCTACAATCTCCCTTCCCTTAACTTTGGATTCACTTTTCCACATGTCCTACCTTCTGGAAAGTGGTCCTTTTTCTGCTGTTCTTCCTCTCTTCTCTCTCCTGTTGAGTTTGCAGGCATTTAGAATGGTTTGATATCTAATTGAACTTCTGGGATCCAACACTATCAGCCTCCTACTCCTCTGCCATCTTGCACCTCCTCTTTTACTTAATTTAATTTTCAAGCAATTGCTCTTGCAGATAAGAATAATATATTCATTGGCATGAAATTATGCACAAGACCTATTTGCAAAGTCTCCATGTCCATCATCCGTTCATCCATTAATTTATTGTCTTATTTATTCTGCAAAATTTATTGTCCAGTGCAATGCACTCTCTTAAGACACTGGGGATATAGAACAACAACAACACCAACAAAAATCCCTTCCCTTCCCTCAAGGGAGTTCACAGTCCCATCAGCAAAAGAGATTTGCAAGATAATAAATACAATATTGTATTTTAAGCTTTTTAAAAAGATTTATTTATTTGAAAGATAGAGTGTGTATGTGTGTCTGTGCATGAGTAGGGTAGGGGCAGAGGGAGAGAATCTTCAAGAAGACTCCCACTGACTGTGGAGTCTGATGAGGGGCTCAATCTCACAACCCTGAAATTATGACCTGAAATTATGATCAAAACCAAGAGTCGACCTCTTAACTGACTGAGCCACCCAGGGGCCCCTTAAATAGTATTTTTAAAATATATGCTGCTCTATATTTTTAAAGTATAAACAAGAAGGGTAAATTGTGCTACAGAGAGGGAAAATTAGAAAAGATTATATGGAAGACTTTTAAGCAGGAAATCATGGCAAAATTATATGAAAATGACATAAATCACTCTGACCTTGAATCCTTAGGCCCTAAAATTGGGTTACAACTTCCTAGTAAAGAATTGGAGCTTTGAGAGATCAATTAACATGCCTGAAGTTGCTTAGTAACTAGAGGTTGTTTCAGAATTTTAATCTAAGTCATTGTCTACAACTAATGTTCTTTCCTCTACTCAACAGTGCTCATTCCCACACCTCCTTGTCTGAGACCTGCTGTAAAGATTTCCCTCCTCCCTCTGCTTATTTTCAAGATCAATGCCACTTATGACATGTCTTTCTTGTTTGGACCTAGTTTCAAGGAACAATAGAATCACAGAAATGGAAGGTATAGTTGAAGCCATCCAATTCAACAGTTGTTTCACAGCAAAAGGAACGAAAAAAATCCCAGCAAAGCTAAGTGACTTAAGCAAAATCAGAAAGCTACTTAGTTGCAGAGTAGCTCCAGAACCTTCTAGTCCAAGCATCTTCTCTTCTCTGGGTGGTCATAATACCTAGCAGATATAGTTTGTTTTAGGTAAAGAACTGGCTTTCTTCTTTTTATCCTCAAAAAATGTGCTAAGTACATGGGAGTGGGAAGCCGAGAGCCATGAAATGAAAGGTAACAAATAAAGAAATCCCTCTGTTCAGCATAAGAAATGGGGGTGTAAAAGAATAAGAGGAGAATGAAGAAGGCAGAGCATCCAAGCTAGAGCCCCAAATTGTCAAGGTCAGAGACCATCATTTTTAGAAGCACAAGTGGTTATTTTTATTGTGGTGCTAGAAGCTTCTATTTTGATGTCAGCCTGTACTTTCTAATTGATTAAGTCCTTTCCAGTTTATCTCTCAACTCACAAAAAAGACCCTGCAGGGCAAAGTACCCCTTAGAAGGGAACCAAAACTACCCCCTCAAGCTGCCCTAAATGCCAGCAAGACCCCTTGTGATTGACCTCAAATGACTGAAATGACCTTTGCTGCCCGGGGGCATGTACCCACCGACCTTTGTCCCACACTTTCCTTATATAAACCTGGAAGTATTTTCAACCCTGAAGACAATCTTTGAGACTCTAGTCCACTGCCTTCCAAATGATGGTCTCACTGAAATAAATTCCCTTCTCATTTCACCACCACTTGTGTCTGTGCCTTTGGATGTTGCTAGCAGGGAGGGCCAAACTTAGTCTTTTTGGGGACCATGAAGCCAGCTGCACTTGCATCCTTGTGCTCTGTTTACACTCTTTGTTTTCGACTTTTAGGAAAACCTACTACTGTCATCAACACCTTATAGTATAGAAATGAAGGAGAATGAATTGCATATCATTTCTGGTATTATCTTGTGAAATAAAAAACAAACACTGATTTAGCAAGGACAGACTAATATTAGAAAGGATAGCCAAAAGAGGGAGTGGGAGCAGGAAGGGACAATTGCAGGGTGAGGGGTGCTATGTCAATAGGGAGAACTCTGACCATAACACAGGCACATAACACTCTTTTAAGAGTTAGGTACAAAGGATTGTGTGGCTTTTGTCTTTGTTTTTAATGGAGGGGGATAAACAAGCCTAAAAAAAAAAAAAAAAACAAACAAACAAAAAAAAAAACAGGTGTAGGGGAAATGGGGTTAAAGGGTGGCTTGATGGGAGAGTGGATCCAAATGTTTGATCCTGAGGCCCGCAGAAGGGGCTGTGTGATGGCTCAGAGTGAGAGTGGGTCAAGTTCAGGGGAAAAGAGACGTTCCTAAAGTCTTGTTTACTCTTTCATACTCCCTAGAGTTTGGAGAGGAGGTATAGAGGAAGAGAGCAGAAGCTCAAAGGGATATTCCAATTGAGAGGAAACCCCACAAAGAATATGTGGTAAAGTGGCAAGAACTATATGAGTTGTAAGAAAGTAGATAAAAAGCAAGGGAGGAATTCATACTCTTATTGATATATGATATTATTTTATTTCAGTGCAGCTGGAGTTTTTCTAGTTAAATGATAGTTGTTTATTAGTAGTTCACTTCTACTGGGTTAGGATATAGTCTACATGTGATTTTTTTTTTAATGATGCACTATCTTGTTGATTATGGAAAAGGTTCCATAGGCACTTGGAAAGAATATTAATTCTATCATCATTGGGGAAGTGTTCTATACACATCCATTCGATTGTGTTTGTTAGTTAATTGTAGTATTCTGCCCTTCTATAACTTTACTAATTTTCTTCCAGCTTGTTCTAATAGCTATTGAATGAACTATACTAAAGGCCTCTGCTATGCTGGTGGATTTATGTATTTCTCTGTTCAGTTCTGTCACTTTGGGCTTGTTTTATATCATTCAAAGTTATGATTCTTAATACATAAATGTCAAATATTCTATCTTCCAGTTGGATTGAGTCACTTGAAATATATTTCTTTTTCACAATGCTTCTTTTTTTCCCTAAGATTTTATTTAGTTGACAGAGAGAGAGATCACAAGTAGGCAGAGAGGCAGGCGGAGAGAGAAGAGGAAGCAGGCTCCCTGCTGAGCAGAGAGCCTGATGTGGGGCTTGATCCCAAGACCCTGAGCTCATGACCTCAGTCAAAGGCAGAGGCTTTAACTCACTGAGCCACCCAGGATCCTCTCTTTCATAATGCTTCTGGAAGCCTCCTTTGTCTGATATTAGTAAAGTGATCATAGGTTTCTTTTCATAGTATTTGCATGATTTATCTTCCTCCACCATTTTACTTTCAACCATTTTAGGTTGTATCTTTTGTGGTAGCATGCATTTTATTTTATTTAGTCTAATCTCCCTTCAGATTAATTTCTTTTATTGCATTTTTTTCTATCAGAAAGTTGGTTATAAATTCTTCCACCATTCTATTTTTGACTACTCTAGAGATCACCACATGCATCACTGACTTCTTGATGCTCTCAGACAATTAGATTTTTAAAATCTATTTCTCCTCTTCCCTGTTTCATCATTGCTGTCATGAATTTGCTTCTACATTTATTTAAAACTTGACAAGGCACTGTGTACAGATCCAACTCATTTATATTAACACACATATTTTACCATTTCCAGTGCTCTTCATTTATATTTGCAGTTCCATTTTCCACACAGAATCATTTTCCTTCAGCCTGAGGAAATCTCTCTAACATTGTAATCAGATCTGCTGATGATGAGTACCCTAAGCTTTTGTTTGTCTGGAAATGTCTCTATTGCAACTTCTTTGCGTCAGGATATAATTCTTGTGGTATGTAGAAGTCTAGTTGGGCAAATTTTTCTTGTAGCACTTTAAAAATATGATTTCATTGTTTTTAGATTCCATTGTTTCTATTGAGAAGTCAGCTGTCAGTTTCATTGTCACTTTTTTGGTGATCATGTACTTTTTCCTCTGGCTGCTTTTAAGAATTTATCTTTGTCATTGGTTTTCAATGGTTTTTACTGTAATGTGTATATATGTGGTTTTCTTTTTACTTATCCCACGTGGATTACCTGAACTTCTTGTATCCGTGTAGTATCTTTTATTTGTTTTGAAAAGTTCTCAGCAATTATTTCTTTAAATGCTTTTTTTGATCAACCTTGTATTTTTTTAAATTAAGCTCTTTCTTTTTTATTAATCTTATTAAACCTGTCCTTTTGTGTCTACTTGATTATTATTCATAGATTTCACCTCTTTATTTTGTCTGTTTTTCATATATTTTCTTAACTATATTAACCAGAGTTATGTAGAAATCTTTGTTTGCTAACTTTATTATCAGTTTCATTTGTGGGCCTACATCTACTGTTTGTTTTTTCTTTGTCTTTTCCTAAATTTTTTAAATAAAAAAAACCTACAAGGAACCTGTTTGATTTAATCTCCTGCCCTAGTGGAGTTTCTCATTATTGTGTTGGACAGATAGGGTGAAGGGCTTATTATTTTGCTCTTATCAGGAATTTAGTTGTGTTAATGCTGCTTGGCAGTTTTAATAATACTCAGGCTACCTCTATTTTATCTTAGAGTGTGGTTTTCCCAAACTTTGCTTGTGAGCATAATGGGTATTTGTCTCCTCAGTTCTGCCCTTCTAAGGTACCCAGTTCCACTCTCCAGAATCCTACCTTTTGAAGATAAAATCTGTCAAACATCTTGAAAAGGAGACTAGCTATGCACTTGAGGTAGGTCCCATATCTCTGGCTGGACTTTTCCTAAGCACTAAATGGCAGCAGGAGACCTCAATCTTTCTTCAAGAGGCTTTTGTTATAAATCTCCTGCAACCCACACAGCCATAGAACTCAGAAAATATGCCGTTAGTAAAACCAGTCTTGTGTTTGCGGTCCCTCAAGTTTACAATTTGTCACTTCAGAACACAATGGCTTTGCTGGTCTCTCTTTCACCCAGGACCTGCCAAGACTTTTATGATAACCTTCAAGATTTGCTAATGACCTCATTAAATAGAAACTGCTAGCAACCATCAGCTTCACCTAGGACAGAGTCTTGCTTTTCTAGAATTGTGGTTTATCTAGTCTCATTTCCTCCACAGTTTTCTAATGCCTTTAAAAGACATTTTGTGGTGGTTTCTAGCTTTTTCTAGTTGTTCCAATGAGAGGGTGACCATTCACCACCTACTACATTTATTTAGGGGATGAAGTATCAATAATATTAAAATAATTCTTGTTCTCATCTGAAATCTCATATCACTTATAGTCTTTGATGCATTAATCATATTCTTATATTGTTTTATTGCTTAATGTATGCTAGTCTTATTTCCTTGGAAATTACAAATGTCAAGAGAAGAAATATTGTTTTAGGTCTTATATAGACCTATCATAATACTGAACATAGCATAATTAAAAGCCAGTTTGAAACACCTGATAGTTGAAAGAGCTAGTCTATGGCACATGATAAATATTCATCACAATCACAATTCTTCTAGCTTTATCCTTATAAATCCTTGTCTAATCCATATATCCAGTTATCTATTCATATGTATACCCTTTCTCTCTCTGACCCCCTGCAAATTGTCTTCTTAAAACTCTTCTCAAGCACTGATAGAGTAAGTATATATGAAAAAGATCTACAGCTTTTGTAAATCTGCTTATTAAAAAAGTGGCTCTTTGCATTGTTTCTTATCCCTTAAGTGTGAAATCCATCCAAGAATTTAGGGCAGTGAAGGTTTATTTCTCATGAAAAACTTGCATGCTTCCTTCAATTAAGCAATAAGAATTCTCTAATCCATATAGTTTCTTCTTTGCCCTGACTGCTATGAAAATAAGGGCTATTTTTTTGTTTAGTGATTAGAGCTACATGAATGTATGTGTAATCTGTTTTTATTCTTACTCCTCACCCCTTGTTTCTCTATGTGGTATGTGTTAATTGTACTGACATTTTTGTGTATATTTATTACAAGCCATACCAAACTTTGAAAATGGGTAAGAGTCTATGTAATTATATAAAGCCAATATGATGGGCTAGAGAGCCAGAGGCTTATCAACTTTGACAAATGTTAGGCTTTTTTATTCCCAGTAGAAGCAACTTAGCATCATTCACTTAGTATTTGCCAAATATTGAATCATTAGTACAACCTCATATGATTATCATTCATTTTTCCTGACTTGTACTTTTTATTTATAATAAGATTTAAATATCTCTCCACGACACAAGCTCAGGTTTTGTGTGTTTAAAATTTACAGAGAAAGGTAAAATTTCCAAAACTTTCTAAAGGTTTGCCAACATAAGCTTTGGGCATCTTAAAGTATCTGAAAAATATAGTTACTTTTAAAATTTTACTAGAACAATAAGACACAAAGATAAATCTCCACCAGAGGATTTTATGAGCAAGAGTCCAAGATTTGGGTGATATAATAGGCTATAATATCAAAGCTTTATAGATGTGTAGAATTAATAGGTTAGGGAAAAACTGATAACTCTTTAATGAGGACAATCTAAAATTTTCTTTTCAATAACTATAGTTAGCATTTGTGCCCAAATGTTATACCACTGGCAATTTCATTTCATTTTCCAGATGTCAAATAAGCTCTGCCCATAAGAAAGCAGATTGTTAATTCCATTCATGTATGCTAACCCCGCAGAAAACAATGTTGCTTGAAGGATCATTTCCAAATAAAAAGGACAAGCTGTGAAATTATTTGGGGCCTACCAGTAATAATTATAGTCCTGAATGAAATGAAATTTCATGCAATCACATTTTGGTAAACTTGTGCTGTAGTCACTTGTAGGTTTGGTGTATAAGGGAAAATGAATGCTCACTGAGGGCCAGTGTTAAGAGCAATTTGAATAAAATCAGTCACCTGTGTAAGTAAGTAATTACCTAACTATGTCCTGTGGTGGTTTCACTTTCTATCAAGATCACATTAATTTATCAAAAAAGTTATCACGACGGTGATTTTTATAAACAAAAGACTTTATTTCAAATATATTTTACAGTTTGCGTGTAATTAGGATTGCTTTCCAGACTCTGAAATTTAATACTAAATTGAACAGGCAAGGTACAAAATGGTGGCATTTACTTAGGCCTATTGAATTCCTACAGTTCTGGTAATTTTTTTTTATTTTTTCCTTTTTAAATTGAATCAGTAGAGACATCAGTGTAAAACAACTTTCATCCTTTTGGTTATATTTTGAATAGCAACAAAATACCATTCCATTCCATATTCGCCTGCGTATTTATAAAATGGCAATAATGGGGGAGTAAAATCTCATGAATCTGGACCTAATTGAAAAATGATGATTATTGTGATCAGAGCCGAACTGGTTCATTCTTGGTGGTAAAAATAGTTTGCTAGCAAATTGGTAGAACAAACAAAACCATAGGACAGATGTTTAGCCTGTTTAAGAAAACATAACTATTTTTAAGAACTTTTAGCAATACTATTGCATACACTTTACATACTAATTACAATGCTTACTTATAAAACAGGTCCTCTCAGCTAGCTATTAGGTTGCTTTAGCAACTCAAGAAAAATAAATCTTTTTTTCTTTTTCATAAATATTCTTTAGCCCAGACATTGGACTAATTCATGCTTACCTTCACCTCCATTGCTATAACTGAGGTTTCAGTGATGGTGTTGTTATAAATAGGGATGACTGCTGAACTTCAAAATTTGGTAAGAATGACAGTGTCTTGATTTCTTAAAAATACAAACGTGAACGTTCTCAAACACCAACAACCGAAATGGGCAAAACTGAGATAAAGAAAAAAAAAAAGAAAATAAAAAGAAAATGGGTTTCTTTTCACTATTGCCAGTATTTTTTTTGGTTGTTCAAGGCATTGGCAGCAAGAAAACAATCCATTATTGCATGCTACTCCTAAATATTCCATAAGAAATTAAAAAAAAAACAAACCACAAAAAAAATATAAAGGCCAAGAACGGAATTCTTCCAAATGGAAGCATCATAGGACAAAACTAAGTGAACTTTATTTGGTAGGAAAGAGAGCGTGGTGGTTGGGACTTCACCCCTTGAGAGAGCAGGTTTCAGAACCAGAGATTTTCCCTGTCCACATATCGTTAGCATATCCATTATGATAATGCCATTTTTTGAAATAAGGGGATGAGACAGTGACCAGTGTAGCCGTAGGTGGTCTATTATAAACACTGCATGGAATGTTTATCTCTTCACTTCTTCAATGGCTATTTTCCTT
The DNA here is from genome assembly GCA_028646535.1 of Procyon lotor. NCBI lineage: Eukaryota > Metazoa > Chordata > Mammalia > Carnivora > Procyonidae > Procyon > Procyon lotor. The sequence goes on from CM053611.1 coordinate 38,255,949, forward strand.
TCAAAAGAACCTCAATTTGTTTTGCAAATACTAAGTGGGTGTAGCTTTGTGTGTTTCCCTTATATTTTCAGTGTTCTGCTTCCTTGGGAGTCTCAGAAGCCTCCTGCTTTGCCCATGAATGATGCCAGAACAGAGAAACAAGGATAACGTACAGGCATGGTGCTGGTGGGTCAATCACTATCTAGGAAGTGACAGATTGCGAGCGAGCTCTTTCCAATCTCCAGCTCCGGTGGCTCACTGACCCTAAGCTTCCAGGTTTTCACGGAGGCTGAAGGTTAAGGATGGTAGGCCGCAGGATCTGCAGAATTTGACAAGGCCAAAGTCACTGGGAGAGGAAAACAGCCCCACCTCCTGGTTGTTTTGAGACACCAGGCCATGCCACAGAATTATCTGGAGCTGTTAAACACCAACAGCTTTATCTCTATCCCCAGAGATTTCTGATTCACTGCATCTGGAGTCCAGCCCAGGAATCTACACTTTGAACAGTTAATTCTGAAGCAGGTGGTCCGTAGACCAGTCTTTGTAAACTATTTCGGTTAAGGGATACAATGGGCAGAGTGTTAGTAGAGTATATCCTCTTAAGAGACTTTATATTCATTTGAACCAGATGCTATCTGGCCCAGTGTCTTGATACTTACTTAAAAACCAAGCAAGCAACCAAGGAAACAAATAAAAACCCTTGCAGGAACCGGTTACACACAGAACTATCAAGATAGAAAAACATAATACGGTGGAAGAGATGAGCAAAATTGGCTCTTGGAAGGAAAGGAGGCTTCTCATTTTTTCACATATGCTTAAAAAGTTGAAGGTAGAATCCAGAGGCTAATGGGGTAGGCTCTAAATTAGACACCAGCAAGGTGAAAAGTATAGTTCTTAGTAATTTCACAATCTGAAATTTACATTATTTTCTATACAAACAATAGGATAAAATATAATTTTAAAGTGTGGAAACCCTGCCCCAATGATAGCATCAAACTTGGGAAAAGGACATTAAAAGAGCTTTGGGCTGTGGGATTTTAAAGAGTATTAGACTCAATTACATATGAGAGTGATATCTTTTGACATTATAATGAAGCTAGATCCCTGTATGCTGAGATGCATTATCATCAGGTCTGCTGGTCCTTCTTGCAATGTCCACTGCTAAGAATTAAATCGTTAGCTCTCCATTCAAAGTCCACTTCGAGAAGTGGGGTTATTTATATTGAAAATGAAATTATTTTCCATAATTTTACTCTTTCCATAAGAAAACTAAAGATTATACCTTCACAACAAGAATGGTGAAAAGAAACACAATATAATAGGTAAAGAACACATTTGCTGTTTTTATTGGTGCCTTGCATGGCAGTAATACTGAAAAAGAGAATGCAAAAACAAAAAACAAAAAACAAAAAACAGGTTGGTGGCAACCCACATCTTTTTTTTTTTTTTAAGAGTACATAAACTCCTGTTTTATTTTTATTGTGGCATGAATGGTAACATAAAACCAAAAACATGAAAATATACAACTTATATTACACTATGTGTTATGAACAAAATATAAATCTATAACTCTATGTTATATTTACATAATTATTTATTTTATTAAATTTCAAGTGAGATGGTAGGTTGCACATACTTTGTTTTAAGCTCCAGGCATTTGATTGTCTCTTTTCTATTTTTTTTCCCCGTTTTTTACTTGTAAAATCCAAAATGTTAGAAGGACTAAGAGCTTTAGAGCCAGTGGAGCTGCATAAATACTGTTTTAGTGAACCAGTGACAGAAACACTGGGAAGGACAGGAATCAATCAGTAGAAAAATTAACACAACATCATCTTCAACTTGGAAAACTGATAGTTATAGGAAACTTTAAAATTAAATACTGTAAAATCCTGTCTAAACAAAAACTTATGCCCTAGAAGAGATATCTGAACCACTTTAAGTGGCCTTAATTTTCCTTGCAGACCCCGTAATTTTTATTTTACTATTAACTTGATAGACAAATATTTTATAAACCTGTTTGTAAATATACAGTTGTTTATTATAATTCAATAATTTACCCATTAGAATGAATGAAAATTATTTGTTGATGTTTTAAATGTGATAAAAGAGATTTTTTCTGGGAACAGTAACTACCTCTGGATTAAGAAAATATCTGAAATTGGGACCACAAAATAGTTAAAGATAATTTTCTTTAAACAAATTAAGGTAAAAGTCTACTCCAAAATCAAATCTATGAAATAATTTCATCATCAAAGAAAACTCTTTTATATTCATTCCTTATAAGAGGATTTGGTTTCAATAATAATTTTGTTCTTTGGGAGGGATTTTATACACGGTTAACTTTTAAATGCAGATGCCAAATACATGTTAAATATTGACTTAACTAATTTAGGTATAAACATACTGAAGAACAGTTTTGTATTTTATCCAATTGCAGTAACCAGCCAAATTATTAGTAATTTGAAAATGAGCAACTTTAACCTATTTTCTCCAGTGATGTTCTCTTAGATTCATATTAAAACATGATTATTTTTGGAGGAACTAATTACAATAGCAATAAAATGAGAGTTCAGGCAAGATTATTCCTCAGTACTGGGATGAGTGTGTGCCCGTGTGCGTGTATGCATGTGTGTATGTGTGCGTGCATGTGTGAGAGAGAGAGAGAGAGAGAGAGAGGGATGTGTGAATGGGGAGGTAGGAAAGGATAGAGGAGGGAAATGTTATCTTCATTTCAGTTTGATCTTACTCTGATTTCCTCTACCTTAGCTTTTTTGGTCATCATGGGGCACAGAGAAAGAATACAAGGTTTTAGGATCCTTTATAAAAATGATAAACCAATCAAATGCCAAAAAGGCAATGTGTTAACACAGTAAGTTGCTATTCATAGCACCTTTTATCAAATGACTTGAAAGCACTTCAAACATCAATATAATTTTTGTTTGTCTGTTTTCTTTTGGGGAAAACTAAGGCAAAGAAATTACGATACCTAGTGAATCTATGTCAGGACACGAGAGAACAGAACGTGGGGCTCTGGACTTCCTGTTTTCATCCATGCATGGTGTAGCCTCTCTGACATCAACCTAACTAAATAAAATTAACTTCTGAATTTCAGCAGTAAAAGGTCACCATTAACAATTTCATTTTCCCCTTCAAATAAAACAAAATAAAGAACAAACAAAAAGAGACGAAACAGAAGTGTTTTGTCAATTCACTGCTAAGTGTGTTAGAATTGGTTTCAGCCGAGATTGCCCTCAGTGGCCTTCTACCTGGAGCTAAAACAAAGTATTCTTGTAGCCCAAAGTCATGAAATGAAAAAGCATCTTTATAACGTGGTGTAAAATGAGTATCCAGCAAACGTGAGAGGTGAACCCACATAAGTCAGAATTTGTTAACAAAGACGAAGAACAAATTTTTAAAAATCTGTTTTCACATTGTACATAATAACGATATAAAACGAGTGTCTTTTTTTTCTTATCCAGAGTGCTTAAAACAACAAACAAAAACAAAAATTGGCTCTAGATGACTGTGGCAATTAAATAACTAAATGAGTGATGAGAGCATAAGTTAATTAAGATTGAACACTACCCTCCTATTCACTCCTTTGTATGAAACACCAGAACTTGACATTGTTGGGGCCAAATTTTTAAAAAGGAGAAAACTTATTGAAGGAGAAGTAAAATTGTGTGAGTGAATGTGTGTGTGTGTGTGTGTGTGTGTGTGTGTGTATAAATATATATATATATATGAGTTGGAAGATGGAAATTTGTTTTAAATATCTAACAGCTTATTGGCTGTACTTCCAAATCAGAGGAGAATAAAATAGAGAGGGAGAAATAAATTATACATAACTTACTAATCTGGGAACAGCTGACCATTATTATTATTACTATTATTATTATTATTATTTTATCATCATCATTACAACACTAGCAAAAAGAGGCAGTTCAAATGAAAATACAGTCATCAAAAACAAACAGAAAAACAAAACAAAATCTCTGACATGCAGGATATGATCAGCTCCTCCAAGCAAAACCCCAGAGCAAGTCTTTTGAGAGAGAGAAAAATAAAAAGGATTTGTTTTTCTTATTTATATGTAAAAATCAAATGTTTGGGTCAGGTTTGAGAGGTGGGATAGGAAAATGATGACTGGAGTGAAAACCATAGCACATCCAAGCTACTGGTTAGAGTATTTAACTGTCTGATGCTTCAGCACAAATAATGGCAATGGACTTGAAATGATTTTGCATTTATTTGTACAAGCCCTGTACTGCCTTGGCATGTGGCTGGCAAAATCTAAAGAAGCAGTTCTGTCACCATCAGTTGTTGCTCTATGCACATACTCAGCTGGAACCAAAAACTGGACTTCCGTGGATTCATCCTACGGCGAGGGGAGAGTGTTGGCGAGGATCACTGGGTTCAGCCAGGCTCCATTTTGTCGGGCTGCAATGACTCTTAATCAAATCCTGCTTTTTATGGGATGGGATGCACATGGCCCACAATTGTGAAATGCAAATGGTCTCCGCCTCATTTCATGGAGAGATGAAAAATACCTTATAAAATCATCAGTTCCATTTCCTGATCAGGAAAGGGTGGAATGTTGAAGAAATAAGCTAATTCAGTGTTTCTGGAAAATGGCCAAATACAGTCAAGGAAAACAAGGATTGCTTTGCTTGAAGTTATCAATAGGAAAAACAAACAGAAATCATTAAGTCACAAACATGAGTGGAACGAACTGACCAGGAAGAAGGGACATCTGGGAACAGTTTGCTAGTAGCTTCTGTGTTATATATGCACACCTCGATTACACAGGGCTGCCTGATCCATCCAATAATAATTGTATTAGAAATTTAAAAATATAATTTCTGAGCCCTATCTTGGTTGTCATTTGAAGTGCAAAGTCAAGGTCAAGGTTGCTTCCAGACCAGTCACTTAGAAGGATGTGGGATTTCATCCCCAGATGTGGGTTTAACTCACAATGGTTCAATGTTATTCCTATTAGTACCATAATCACACACATACATACACACAAAAATCCAAGATCAGAAAATATTTTTTTCTCTAAATTTCTTATGTCTCTCTCTCTCTCTCTTTTCACCTGAGAACAGCACCTACAGTTTCCATTAAAAAAAAAAGTCAAATCTCACCAGCTGCTGGTATTTCAGGTTTTTCAAGGGATTGTCTAAGATATAACACTGTCCTAACTTAAGAAGGAACAGGAAAAAGGAAAGGAAAAAAAAAGGAACTGGGTCAACACTTCAGTACAAATTTGGCACTTGCTCAAAGATGTAGTGTGGTGTGCAATAGGTAAAGAAAGTCCTCTAAAGAAAATAATCGCTTACTTTGTGGTGGATAGCAAGGAAGTTAAAAACAGGCTCTTTTTCCCTCTTCCCCCCCATGCACAGACTTCCATCTTTAAAGTATAGAGATGGAGAAGGTGGAGAGAAGTAAAGAGAAATTCATCCTTCTTTTTTTCTGTCAGGTGCATTACAAAAAAAAAAAAAAAAAAAAAAAAGAAAAGAAAGAAAAAGAAAAGGAAAAAACCCAGAAACCCCAAAAAACAAAACAAAACTTATTTCTTTTTAAAAATTGTAGCACAAAACAACAAAACACATTCACAAGCCACTTGTTGGCACTGTGTACCTGAGTGAGAATTTCTAGAACATTGTAGAACAAACAGCCATAAAGTTTATTAAAAAAAAAAAAGTTGACGGGTAAGACTTCAGTGCTTGGATGTAGCAGCTGAATTACTGGCATTATTTTACCCATAGCTTATTTCAATCTCTTGTTGTTGATATTGTTGTTTGCTTGTATTTTTTTTTTTTTCCTTTCCAAGCCTTTTGAGGCTGAGGTCTATTAGTCAGCTGATGTCCCAACTATTTAAGACTAACAGTTAAAGTAACAGTCAGTGTATGAGAAAGTTAATGTGCTTGGCCACTGGTAAGGATGAACCAGCTAGGGCTTCTTTAAGTCCTAAGGTCACAACAATCTTTTGACCCTTATCAGTTGGCTTGTCCTGCAATATGGTTTTCACTGTCACTCCCATAATCTACATCCGGGTCATCCTCTTCCTCATCGAACTCATCATAAATTTCTCCGTTGATGTCCTCAGCCTGTATCTCTTCTTTGATATGTGGCTCCTCTCCTTTCACACCGTAAGTGCTCTGGATAACAGGCATCCCGGGCTCTGGGCTGCTGGACACGCTTGAGTGCTCAGAGGGCAGGTGAGGGGAGGGCATTCCGGCCATGGCGATGGCTCCAGGGTACACAACACCAGCGGTGGCGATGGGGATCTGTGCTTGTTGCCTGCAGATGGGAAGTCCCAAAAAAAGACCGTGGGTGAGGGGATACTCACAGGCATGCTTTACTCTATAACGAATCTGCTCAGCTTGCCCAACTCTAAAATCGTGATTCTCATCCTATTGCCCAACATTCAAAAAACTGCATCCTCCTGGGATGTCAATACCTCACTTCTGTCTAGGGCTTAGCAGATTACAAGGCATTTACATGTGTTACCTATTTGATTCCTAAATAACTATTTTATTACTATCTTATTTTATGAAAACAAAACAAAACCCCGAGGTACAGAAAGATTAAGCAGAAGAACTTGACCCCAAGTTTATGTCTCCTTCACTATAACATCCAGCGTTTTTAGAAATAATTAAACTACAAATAATGCAATTTTAATGGAAAAACCTCTAAAATATTAGAGTTCTCAAAACAAAGCGTTACTGCTCAGAACTCACCAGAACTGAACAGTATCACATTGCCCACCTGGTCCCTGCAACAGTTGGGGGAGATAGGGAGCAGGGCAGACAGCTCTGCAGTCGTACAAGGCCCTGGGCCTAGAAAGACCCTATGCGTGGGTTAAAGGTCTGCTGCCGCAGTCTTGAACTTCTTAACTGTCTAACAGAAACCCCACATTTTCATTTTGCACTGGGCTCCACAAACTATGTAGCTGGTGCTAGTGGGAAGATGATGTTCACTTGCGCCTTCATTCATTCATTCCTTCATCGGTTTACTATTTTGTCAGTGTTGGGTTTTGCGCTCAGCTCTGAGAAGAGTCATGCACTGGCATGTAAATCACAGACCACGGGTCAGAGCAGGCAGACTCTTTCCGGGGACCAAGATAGCACAGACTTTAAAAGGTTTTTTTTTTTTTTTTTTGTAGGTATTCTCCGGCCATTTTCAGAACAGTATTTATTATTCTGAGCAGTCCTCGGGATCTTACTAGCTTCTGTTCCAGATAGGAGCAACCTTGTTTCCCTGCTTTCTGAGAAAATTCTGCAGAAGCCATGAAGTTGCAGGTGTGACGCGGCACTCAGCCTTAAAGTAGGAGGCAGGTAAAACCTCCTGGGAGCCACATTCTTGATTCAGAAGACAGCTTTCCCCTTCACAACCTTGTCGTGCCCTAAATAGACTCTCCCCTTTGCCTCATCTACAAAGGCCACACGTGTGCCTTGAGAGCCCAGAAACCCCTCTACACTCCAAAGCAAGCGATTCTTTTGAAACCATTTTTATGATATATTATCTCCAACAAGAATGGTGTCAAACTTGTCCAAGTGATGCCTTGGAAGTAATGAACTCCAACGAGGCCAAGAACTGATAAGGCCTCTCATTTTTTAATAACGCACTTCAAAAACGGTTTACTTTCGCATAGTTTATCTGCAAGCCAGTCGTTAGGAAAGCTCGCGGGAGAGCCCATGCCCTGTGCCCTTGGAGTCACTCCATAGGGACGTACGTGTGGGGGGCGGTCTTGTCTCCGAAAATACACGGAGTTCAGATTCTTTCTCTTTTAAAAGGCTGCCCCACGGCAAAACAAGTACGTCTCACATCCCATTAAGTGTCACAAGAAGCGTCCCCCGAAAAGCGACCGAGAGGCCCGTACCCGACGTTGAAGTACTGCCGCATTTCCTGCCGTCTGTTCCGCATGATTGCCTTGTATTCGCCGATGCGCAGCTTCTTGCCGTCCACGAGGCAGGTGCGCTTGGGCCGCGGCTTGTATTTGTAGTCGGGGTACTTCTCCAGGTGCTGCTTGCTGAGACGGGCTTGCTCCTCGTAATATGGCTGTTTCTCTAGGTTCGTCATTGCTTTCCAGCGAGATCCTGTGAGGGAAAGAGGGTTAGGATTCCAATTTGCGCAGCTGCGGAGGTTCCTAAAAAGATAGCACTGAGAACAAGAAAATCTACAGTAAAAACGCGGGCCCCAAATCAGAAATACATAGAAATGTGTTTGATTAGCAAACGCTGACTCCTGAGGTGAGATCCCACAGGAATACAGGTGTCGCTGGCTGTGTCCTTTAGGAACTGTGTACCCAAAGGTACCCACAAAGGTGGGGCGATCTATTTTTTTTTTTTTTTCCTGGCTGGAATTAACAATTGAGCCAACTGTGTATATATTTAAAAGCTCACAGATATTTTAAAAAATATACCTTTCGTTTGCACATTAAACCATAATATAATGAACTGTGAACTGAAAATTTATGCAAAAACTTACACATTTTCAATTTGTGGCTAATTATCTAGGTACTGAGTATTTTTAGGTGGGGGGTACATTACTTACTACAAGGGTTTCTAACATATGTTACATATATTCTCAGAATGTTTAAGTATGATGTCATGAATGATTGTACTTAAAAATTCATTTCATTAAAACTTTAATTGCAAAAATTGTATTAATGAACATGCATTGGGTAACTACTGTGTGCTGGATACTGTGCTAAAAACTTTCCATAAGTTGTTCATTTTTACCTTTCACTGGAATCCTGTAAGGCAGTGTTAGCATTTTTACCTATTTTGATAGATGAGAAAATTGAAGTTCAAATAGATGAAGTAACTTATCCAAGGTCACAAAACTATTAAATTGTAAACTTGTGACTCAAACTCTGGTTGGATGTAATTGAACCTGAACATGCTACAATGTATGTTTTTAGATACCTAAACCTACCTGCTATGATCTAGCAGAGGTCAGAACTCAAGAATAAGTATGTATGGGGTAAGATTTTTCTCTTAGTAAATCACTTTCAATAATATACAAAGATGTCATTTCTTGAGATATAGTATACATTAATAATATTAATCCAATTGGTAATCCAAATTGGTTTTCCCCTTCTTTTCACTTTTGATTTTGGTTTGGCTTCAACTAGGATCACACACACAGAAAAAATGTTTGCAGCTTAATTAAAAATAGTTATGCTAATTCTCAATATAAATGTGATTTAAAGCTTTGGCTCTATTACTGTGGCTGTGTGTAATAGTAAAATAAGTAGTGGTAATAATGTTTACTTTTTATTAAAAATGTGAGGAGAATCTATTTGCAGATGAAGTGCGTTTATCAGCAAGTAATCAGCTTAACTCTACCCAAATGCACAAAGACCCAAATAACTGGAATTGGGAGTTCCCTGCCAAATAGGTTCTGGTACGAAAGCTTTACCTGCCCTGCAGGGTCATCAAAAGCAAGATCTTAAGGCTTTCAAATGGGTTCATTAGTCAACCATAATTCCATATCTCAAATGCAGATAGCTCACTGATGGACAGTTCTTCCCTACAAATGCAGACAATTCCTCAATATGGCTGTTATATGTATTTAAGGAATACAGTAACAGGGCCGATACTCTTCCCTTAGAATTCTTTTCTATTGGAATAGATGTTGCCTGGGTAGGTATATGCATGTAGGTGTTACAAAGATTTATAAACAGATTTTTTTCCCCAATCTAGACAGCCAATATGATTTTACTCTATTTACTACAGAAATCCAGGTTACAGTTCAAATAATAGAGGTGGTGTTTCTATTCCTTTCTCAAACTTGTGTTTAAATAACCGTGTCCAATAATTTGTAGGTACAATCCCAAACTTTATATTGCCCAACAGTATTCTCTAGAGGTACTGGGAATCATTATGTTATTCTCAGGGCAAATATAAATACAGGCAAAGCTATTATACTATTGAACTAGATCAATTCTTTTTGGGAATTTTCTTACAAGTATGTACAACAGGATTTTGAACCTCAGATCAGGGAGTGCAAAAGTGAGCTTACCAGAAATAATTTACTTAACAATTACAGATACACATTGAAAAACGGACCTACAATCGTTGACTTTAAAATTCCCTATATCACTAGATAGAACAAAGAAACTAGCATTCTCAATTAGAATAGGAATTGCTAAGTGTTCTTCTCTAAGTCTGAATGTTCTATAAGTTCAAACAGCATATGTTTCTCTAAGGAAAAGGAATGTTTATGCCTCATAGTAACCTGCCTCAGAATGTCATAACTCTTTTTAGATTTCCTACTATGTGCATCCTGCTGTATTAATTACTGAATATGCAGTGATGAATCATTATGTTCCTTATCTTCTTGAGGCTCATATTCCAGTGGAGAAGAAATACGTTAAGCAGCTAATTAAAAATTTTATTATTTTAATTATAATTGTGGAATGTACAGGAAGCTATGAGACCATAGTAAGGAGTTGGGATCAATCTTGTGTAGGTCGGGAAGGCTTTGCTGTGGAAATGAGTCCTATAGGAATCAGAAAGGGAGGGCTTTCTATGGAGGAAGAACAGAATGGTCAAGTGGGAAGGGAATTGGAGAAACTTAAAGAAAGTCGATCTGGTTGAAATGCAGAGGAAAAAGGGATGTATATACATATAGACGCATATATAATATATGATAAATAAAAGATATATTTATGTAAAGATAACATAAAGATACATGTACAATAAAAGAGTGTAAATTCTCTGACAAGTTGGCTTCTAAATCTGGCATGAACTGGAATCACAGAATAGACATTTGGTAATAGAATTTATTTGGAAATATCACTGAATCCTAAATTATATTTTAAAAGATGGCCATATCATAGTTATAAGTCTTTTTAGCATGAAGAATTAAGGTAGCCTAAGCACCGTATGTACTTGGCAAAATGGCTAACTATTCCGTTTTATGACAGTGGAGACAAACCGTGTTTTGGTTTGGTGGCAAATACAGTTTCCATTTTTCAATAATAACTTCTGAATAGAGAAAAACAAATGACAAGTTTGGTTTGGGTTTTAATGGCTTTGCAGATACCAGATACACTGTATGTAGCTACAGTGTGAACCCTGAGACACACTAGATGAGCAATTTAGGTCTCTCTAGAGGAGATGAAAACATCTAACTGCTCTGGGTAGGGCTCGTTGCTTACCCTAGACCACGCACAGGGAGTACGTTTCCTGCATTTTTCAAAAGACTGGCCATTTACAAGTGGAAAATGGAAAAGGACATTTGAGTACTCCCCCTAATGATGAAGAGGAAGATTAAATCAAAAAAGTCTGATGTTCAAAATAAGAAGAAAAGAAAAGAAAACAAAACAAAACACCAGTCTTGAGAGTCCTCTTTTCCTTTCTAAATCTGGCAATACAATAAAAATGAAGAGTTTGAGCTGAGCAGCATTGTCATCTCCATGGGGTCTGTAATGAATTTGCACATTTTACTCCAACTACTGTATATCTAATCAGAAAAAGATGTCCCCCATCCCCTGATCTAGCGCCAAACAGTAAAAGGTGATTCCTTATGTTAACAATTTCAGCAGAATGGCTTATTAAAACCAGATTTTAGGGTATTATAAAATGCTTAGAAGCCCTTTAAAATGTCAACTAGGATCCCCAGAGACTACGTAAAATGTCAACCCAGCTCAAGCGCCTGTTTTAAGCAGAATGAATTAGCGGCATGCTGTCGGAGGCTGTTATCCAAAACAATCAGTAAAGAGGAAAACATCAAGCTTTCTTTGTACTTTTATATGAAATGGGCCAGTTAGAATGATCTTGTGGATATTTGAAGATCACTTATTTATTTGAAGCTATGACCAAATATTGAGGTCCCAAACACCTCAGTGGTTTTCTTTTTTTCCTGCTATATCTTTAATGAACACAATTGTATTGAAAAGTCTAAAATTAGACAGGACTCTTTCATGTTGCCCATTGTGATATAATCATATGGTCATTCTAATATTCTTTCCTTAAACCAGGAAAATAATGCTTGTAGCTAGTCATGTCTTTCCCATAAAATCTTATGCTGCATTTCCTAAAGTATTTCACATCATCAAAACTGATATTTCTCTTATACTTAGGATAAAGTTTTAATCAATGACTATCATTTTTCCAGCATTCAGACACAAGAATTGCATGATATAAAGACAGTTTAAACAAGCAGTATTCAGTCTGTTTTTTCATTTTGACATTTAGGGATTTCTAATTTTTTGATAACTGATACATTAGGATATGGAATATGTTTACATAAAGTATTTTATTCTTTTCTAGAGTTCTTCCCAAATGGAACAGGTATGATATTTTTTTAAAAAATGGGAAATTTCGTATGGAAGGTAAAATATGGTCATAAAAAGGAAAAACAGATCAGAGATGGCAGAGATGTAAAAAATGTGCATTTCCTTTATCCATAAATATTCACATTTTCTAAGCTGCACATACTCTTATCTTTTGATATAACATTCACTTAAAGATCTCAAAATCATTTTAGATGAAAAATGAGACAGAATTTCAAGTAGTTAATGGTTTCTGTTTTGTTGGATTACTTATTTGTTGAAGCCCAAATTCAGAGTTAGGTGTTCCTATTCTTTTTTTTGTTGTTTAGCTCTTACAAGTCAGGGAATAAGTAATCAAAATTTGCTTAGATTATCTGGTGGCTAGCCACTACACTATCTGAAGATGAAAAAGGTGATGATGAGGTCAAATGAACAGCACAGAAGAAATGGAATCTTCCCTTCCTTTTTGGGGGACTTAAGCTGGTCTATATAGTTGGTCTCTTTATAATCATTACCCTTACCTCTCACCATCTCTTCTGTGTGCTTTCAGTGTCTATGTACGTAAGGCAAATATGCACTTGATCTCTTAAGCTGAAAGCTGCAATAGCAGGAAAAGTCCCTCTTTAAAAGATGCTGAAAATCTGCTAAAGGCTACAAAAAGTGTAAACTAAAAATTGCACCACACGTCCCATCTTCTTGTGTCCTCACAGTCTCAACTGATTTTTAGTTACTGTACCAGAACAAACATCACCTATATATACCTCCCTCCCTACCACGTGAAGAATTCTATAGTACAAAGGAAAAGAACAAGTATGATCAACCCCATTATCAAGTGGCTCAGAGGAAAGGAACTTTTTTTTTAGTCTTGGTACTAAATATCTCCAGATCTTAAAGAAGAGAAAATATTACAACAATTAGCATGGAGACACACAACTAAATAAGCTATAAAAACTGGGCACCTTTCTCAATGAACATGAAATATTTCGTCATCAGAAGAAAAGCCTCAATTAATGGTACTTGTTTTTTAGATAAGCAGATCACATGAACTGCCCGGCCTCCAAAGCTAGTACCTTTCAACAACTGCAGAAAACAGAGCTGTACATTTATTCCATGCATCTCATAACCGTTAATATGTTTCTTACCCAATATCTTGCTGATGTTGGAGTTGTGCATGTCGGGAAAGGCTTGAAGGATTTTCCTCCGTTCATCTTTAGCCCACACCATGAAGGCATTCATTGGACGTTTTATGTGGGGTTCATTGCTACCACGGCCTCTGGATTCTCTATAAATTCTTGATTCTGAGACTCCAGCACTTCCTAAAAATAAGGAACATTGCTTCGTGTGAGTGTTAAGACTTTTGGTAATTTTCTTCTTTGTATTGCTATTGAATATCTGTCTAGTGAAGTATCTATTCTAGTCTATTGAAATATGAATATAAAAAGCACATCTGATAATAATACTTCCAGTTCTTGAGACAGATGCTTGTTCGTGAAGTATTTGTGATAAGCCCTGTGGTGGCAATCACCATATCTGTATTTTTAATCCAATTCTAATATATATTTTTTCTTTTTTTTGGATGGACTATGGACTGTCTCACCATTTTCTTTCAAGAGGACACAAGAAATTTGAGTATGTAATCTTTGATGCAAATTGGAAAGAGAATAGTTAGGGCATACCAGTAGGCATGCTGGTACCATGGAAATATTAAACAGTCGGAGAAGCTCACAAAATTGTGAAACACTGATCTCTCTGGCACGATGGATGACCCCCAGTAAGGATGTATCTCTGCTACCTAAAGACGGTCAGAACACATGGTAGCCATGCCTTTTCCCCTTTTTAAGTAATATAAATAAAAATGCAGCTAAATAAATATTTGAGACTGTAGAATACGATATTGAGATTCTTCTGTAATGTCTTTGGCTTTTCTCTGCAATTTTGTGCTGATAAATACATGAACTACGCTGATGTATTAATGATAGTCTGCTCCCCAGAAGATCTCTGAAAATGGTATGGGGAAAAAAAATGAACAGTTACACTACTATGGTTTCTTGAAAAGTCCACAGCCACATATTTAAGGTGAGACAAATGATATATTCATTCCCCTGAATTTTCTCTCTCATGTCTAAAGTTATCCAAAAAAAGACCCACTGAAAGTTCCTTTCCAGTCAGCAGGACTCATGGTGATAAAAACATAACCAAAGAGACACAGTAGAACCCTTGGGAGCTGCCCTCACTCCTCTAGGCTTCACGTGACTTTGTAGAATGGTTTCACCAGATTAAACAGCTTCCAGAGAAACTCGAGTTTAAACAAAGAAAATCAGGAAAAGCAGAAGGAACACAACTGTGATACCAAATTTTCCAGGGTTATCATTAGAAAATATGGAAGAGATATATTTTGGCAGCATATAAAATTTTTAAATAATTTGGGCATTTCTAGAGCTTGTATCTTTAATACCAGCACTGCTTTTTTTTTTTCTTCCTTCCTATTCCCCTTCCTCTCTTTTCTCAATTAGAAGGAATGGGAACCAAACCAAATTACCCAGACTTGAAGACCTCTAGAGCAGTCAACAAAAACACAGCATACCTGGTGGTAGAGTTTCTCATTAATCTCTTACTCATAGTATGCTCTTTGGTCTGATGAAGATTGGAAAATATTTTGCATACAAGCATGACTAAAGAATTTAACAAATAACAGCAACAAAATTGTGATGTTTTAATGCTGATTACTATGGGTATATTTTATCATGCTAATACAACTTAAAATTTATGAAATGTGTTATTACCAGTAATTGTCTTTTTATTGACAAAAATGAGTGCTAATACATGGCAACATCTTTCTGAAATGAGTTTATAACTAGCAAATGATCATCTGCACATCTGCTTTTTCTTGTTCTTACACCTTACAGCAACATAAGCAACAAAATGAACATTATACAACTTCATCAAAGCTAAACAAGCTCTTTATATGTACTTAGGCCACGTTTATCTTAGCCAAGTGAGGAAGAAAAGACAAGGAAATGTTTGGCTCCAACGGGCCAGGAAAACACTGACTTTGGTTGGATATCCAACTGAATAAAATTCAATTTCGAGAATATTATCTGGCTACACCCTCAAGTTTAGCTAGTCTCTAGGCTATTGTAGAACCTCACTTAGAAGTAGAATTGGCCCAAAGCACCGAGTAGACAGCTATGTATTTTGGGGGAACTCAAAGCCATCGCCACTGTCCTAAAGTATGCGTCCTAATGGTTTGCTCTGGTGCAGTCTTTTCTATATGCAGGGGACTTTCTCTACCATAGTAACACATTTGAGGACAGTGCTCTCAAAATGCATATATGGCACCTGACACTGGAGAGAGGTTCCCAGCTGTGACTCAAGGTAAGGGGAATAGTACTTTCCTCTTTTTCTCTCTTTGCTATGCTGTTAAAATTAGCCTGTCAATTCAGTTAGTTGTCATTGGAGATGTTTAGAATGTTCAGAGATGATGCAGACAACAGAAGTCTCAAGGCCTGTGAAGAAAGCATGAGGTTGTGCAGCTGGTGTTCCAGGCGGGTTATAAAGAGAAGGGAGGACAGTTGACTGACTAGTAGACAGTATGAGGGCAAAGGGTTCCCAAATGCAAATATATAGACACACACACACACATATATATGCACATCTCCTGAAAATATCCACCTAGCTTTGTATTCTGGTCAGAGTTTGACAAACTTGAAAATGAGCTTGTAGACATAAGTTTCTAAACAGTTTTCTTTGGGTACAAGAAGTAGGGAATGAGAGATTAAGTTTGGCAGTGACTGGGAATATTTGCTTCAGAATCATGCCGTCTTGAATCCAAGACCTGCCTCTGGTACTCACAGCCCTGTCATCTTGGAGAAAAATGATTCAAAATTCCCAGGGCCCCACCTCTTTCTTTGTAATAATATTTATCTCACAGTTTGTGCTAGCAATGAATGAGAGGATTTATGCAAAGCCCTCAGTAGATTACCTGGCACGTGGGAACTGCTCAGTACATGGGAACTCTTATTGTAAAGACCAGGTATAATGTGGCTGTCTTACGTACTTTTTAGTAGTTTTAACTGGGACTAAATAGACACGTCTGCACACTATTGGAATAGACATGAACAACTTTCACAAACCATCAGAATCTCCACTCATATTGAAATCCATCATGGCATGGCTAAATTTTCCTTCTTCATTCTGTTTAACTGCCAGTTGCTGAGTCAGACTCTCCAGTGTTGTTTTTTCCTTAAAAAAAGAAATTTATAATGAGAGCTCAATCTGGAAATTGTAATTATTCAAAGACATTTTTTTTCTTGAGCCATATATAATACATTAGCTTCTGGGAGGGACAGAATGTTGATTTATTCACCTTTGCACATTCAGTACCTAATTATGCTGAGGTAACTGAAGCAAATGATCAGCAGGGTTTTTGAAGGAACTCTGATTCTTAGAATCCCCTATACAGTCTTGGCATTTGGGTTTGGTGAGCCTCAGGGGTCTATGCCGGGATCCTCGGAGACAATCTTCCCAAATCATAAAATGTGCAGAGAAATTTCATGAAAGCAACCTGTTTTACAACATTTGGAATGCCTTTATTTTTAGCCAGACAGTAGAAGTATAGGAGTGGCATGGGGCCCAGAGAAAGTCTTCCAATAGTCAGGTGACCAACCGATAGAAACATAATTCACAGTAGTGCCCTCTGGTTGCCATCTCCCTAAATGCCATCTGCATTCCTCATGCAAGGGTAATGAAGACGTTTAAATATTCATTGCTAATTGCTTGTCAAGTCTCTGTACATTCGATGTGAGTGCCTGCTACTTGGACCACAATTTGATTTGGATTGCTAAGCCAAAATATTGAGTTGGCGAATTATTTGAGATACAAATACACCAAAATTAGAGCTGCAAAGACATCAAGTCATTTAAAAGCATGCAGCGCATGATGTGAATTCACGGAGAACATGGCATTATAAACTAAATTATTTTCAAGGAAAACATAATGCTCAATCTAAACACATGAGATATTAAATTACTTTCAATTAAGTAATTGGGTGATTTTATAAAAAGAAAAATCATACAATGGAAGGTTTACAACTTTTTCTAGCACTTTTCATCACTGCTCTGAGGATGACTTGGTTCAAAAACAGTTTTAAGAAAAGTTTATCTATTGGATTTCATAAAATTTGCCTAGTTTTTTTATAATTATTTACCTCATTTTCTGAGGAACACCATCATGAACTATACAAATGAACCACATATACTGCAGGATAGCTATTGACACAATAAAATGTTCGCAGAAAATAATCAACTACTTAAAATAATTATATTACAGGTAAAGGGGCCCAACTAATGTTTCCACCAAGGACCATTGGGGTATTGATAGTCTTGATATAGTACATGCTTTATCTCTACAAAATCTCTTACAGTATTAAAATTGTATGTACTAGATAAAAAAATTCTCTCACTTTAGTGGCCTTGGAACGCCTATTCATCAAAGTCTGTATATGATTTAGTAGAAAAAATATTTAATAGTCCATTAGTATAAACACAGCAGGGAAATTGGAAACAAAGTAGTTGATATCAACTTGAGTTCTATAGGACTGTACAATACAAGCACTAAGTTGAAATAAATTATATATTTAAAAATGTAGAACCTGATCCAATTAGTTTGTGTGAAATTGGTATTTTCAGCTGTTTTATATGCTCTGGGTTTCTTTTGCTGAGAGTCTGCTGTATATGTTCAGCTAAGAACAGGAGCACCAAGGACACCTGCTTAACAGACTCTATAGTAAATGTAGCTGTTAAAATAGAAGACAGTTACATTAAAACACACACACACACACACACACACACACACACACACACACACTCTATCAACATGATCTCATCGTCTCCAGTCAATGAAGATTTTACTGTACTATCTTGGGGAATGTACTTGGCATGGATTGCCTCTCAGGTTTTGATTTAATAGTGGATAGGGCAATGAATGCTACATATTTTAGAAAGAGTTTTCCATTCTGAAGCAAAGTCTTTTAAGAAGAAAAAATGAAATGAAGGCAATTGGAGTAGAAAAAGGACGAAATGTTGAGTGACTGCTAAGGTTCCGAGTTCAGCTGTATGGATCTAGCACCATCTCACCAAGAGACTAAAATTAGCAAATGATGGGTAGGAAACTAACCATTAGTTTTTACAGTAACTTCTAATCATCTAACCCTAAAATACACAATACAATAAAATTAATTAGTTACCCAAAATGGGATTTATCATACTTCCCAAGAGCATGTCAGTGCGAGATAGTGGAAGTTAACACGGAAAGCTGCATTGTTTTTGTGACTTTTTGCATAGCTGATTCTCAGACATTGAACAGGGAAATGAGATGTGACTGGAGGAATCAGAGAATGTGTGGTGTGCCTTTAATTAAAACACTTTACAACAGCATGTAAATCAAAATGGTAACATTGGCACATTTTAAAAATCCTTGCTGACAATAAATTCAGAAGACTTAAAGGAATGGAGGTAAGGGGGATATACTAAAACCTAAGTGCTTATATGGTAAATATATGGTATATAAAGATACAATGGTTCCGTGGCAAATAATTACCATATAATTTCATATGAAAATTGATCCTATAGTAAACGAAAGTTTATATTTAGTTCTTTTTTAAAGATTCTACTTATGTATTTGAGCGAGAGAGTGAAAGAGAGAGAGTACAAGGAGGGGGCAGGGCAGAGGAAGAAGCAGACTTCCACTGAGCAGGGAGCCCCATGTGGGGATCAATCCCCAGACTCTGGATCATGACCCGAGCTGAAGCTAGATGCTTAACCCACTGAGCCACCCAGGTGCCACCCAGGTGCCCTATACATTTAGTTCTTATATTTGGGGTATATATAAATCTTCACGTGGATAGTTGTCTAGATAACATACTGAAACATCAGAAGAATGAGTTGAATTTAAGAATAGTTCTCAAAAGTTTAAATTCAATCTATTTAAGTATATAGGAGGAGAAGAATCAGCCAAATGTTATAAAGCCCAAATGCTGGTACCTTGAGAAGATTTCTCTGATACTACTCCTTCCAATTCCACCATCCCTGGCTGTTCCTTTCCCCCCAAAAGTCCATCTATGCATTATCATTCTAAAATTCAACCATTTAAATTTCTGTTCCTTGGAGTAAATGTTTCCCTTTCTAAAAGCCTTTTTTCAAACAAGGCAACATTACTCAAAAAGGTATTATTTTGATTCCCAAAGTTCCTATAATTAAATTAATCTTTTAAAATAAAGGCAGCTGAGGGTACCTGGGTGGTTCAGTGGAGTAAGTGTCTCACTCTTGATTTTGGCTCAGGTCATGATCTCAGGGTTGTGAGATCAAGCCCTGACAGGGCTCCGCACCAAGTGTGGAGCCTGCTTGAGACTGTCTCTCTCTTTCTTCCTCTACCCCTCCCCCTACTCTCCCCCTTAATTAGTTAATTAATTGAGGCAGCTGAAACAGAATGAATGCAGTTTGATATCAGCTAGAAAGGGGGTAAATGGAAAGATCCTGAAAATGGAAAACACTCAAGAAATTGAGTTTGGGGAAACAGAAAAAAGTGCTGATGGGCACAAGTGATAATTCTTCTCAAAGTTAGACTCTTAGTCCCATCTGGCTCCAATGATAAACACATTAGTCAAGAATTTGTCCAGAAAAAGAACAACTCATGCTCCCACTTTAACATCAGTGTTCTTGAATACAAATCCAGTGCAGCACTTTTACTTTACTGCCCTTCAATACTCTCCAAATGCTGGTCTGAAACTGACAAGATTCACTGGTTTTCTCTCCTCTACCTTTTTTCTATCAGAAATAAAACACAAATTAAAAAAAAAAAAAACATTTAAAGAAATACTTGCTAAAATTCTGAAATGCTCTGAGTAATCTCAGAGTAGAGGGTGCAAGCATATTAATTACTACAAAGTAGTCAAAATGAGTCTTGAGAATTTATAAATAAGGAACAAACAAGATGACCTATATGCTTTCTCTCTTGAATACAAATTAGCAATTAGATAGCAATAAGATTTCCTTTGGAAAGATGATTCCAACCTGGCTAATGAAATCTTACACAATACTGTAGGTTTACTAAGATCAAAGGGCAACATTAGCTAAAGTCTATTTTTACTTGAAAAATCTTGTGATCCTATGTTGACTTGAGCAAGGATCCAAATGAATTGTATCCCATCTACGGAAGAAAATAAAATTTTAGATCACATAATTTTTTGGGGTCAAATAAATGATTCTAAAACCCAGCCTTTAAAGAAGTATTATTACTTGCTAATATTCACTAAGGCAATTTGGCAGCTGGTCTTGGGCTCTGGGGCTCATTCAGTTGACTTGCTTAGTAGAAAACAACACATGTATTGTTTGTGCATGACACCAGGCTATGGTGGGAATCAACAAGAAAAGCCAAGAAATATCTACAGATGTAAGCAATGAGTTGATTAGAAGTAGTCAGTAAAGATCTGTACCTTCTGATTGGCCAAAGACCATTGGGATTAATGGGAAGAGGACATATAGAAAATAATGGGTTTGGGGGTCCAAAACATCACTTCTTAACCAAACTCTGCCATATTAGCTATGCTACTTTAGACAAATCGATTCTCCTCCCTGAGTCCCAGAATCCTAATTTGTAAGGTGGGGTTTAAATATAATAAATTCTTATCAGCTTAAAAAATTAAGGTATCTGTGCTTTTAATATTAGGGAAAAAAGTCAATGAGGGTAATTGAAAAAATAAAGATTCTTCCTAACATATATGAATTACAGGAATAGTTAGTTCAATTTCAGTATTAAGTAACTTGCTGTGGTTATGATGTTTTATTTTCTATGGCTAGAGTAGTGGACAAATATGCATTCAAAAGGAAAATTTGGCTAACAACTCTAAAAATTGTTGAGATTTTTTTCATTCCTCTTGTCTATCATCTACAACAATCTTTTTAATCTTTTTCATTTTTCATTTGATGTTCAGGCATGATGGTTTATAAGTCTAGTGCGTATGTAAATTGAAAACTTCTCCTATTCCATTACTTCAACTCATACAGAATCTAACTAAAAATTCACTGTTTATAGAGGCCCAAACAAATATCCTGTGTTATTTCATAGAGCAGTCAAAACAAAACAACAAAAAACACACAAAAACTCTATTTTAAAGGAGGTAGATATTTCCTTGGTTACCTAATCCCAAATTAAACAATGCACGACTAAATGGTTCCTCTGTTACTCCTTGAAATTGGGATTCATATAAGTGATGAGCTTTGCTCCCCAGCAGACACACATACACAAATAGAGATGGGCTGTGGATCAGCTATCATAATGGACATCCCTGAAATAAAGCTCACAAAGCTATAAAACTCATAAAAAGCACATGCATGAAATGACAGAATAGAGTGTGACTGTCAAATGTTGACTCAGTAACAGTTAAACCCCTTCTGGCTGCACTTTTTTTATGGTCTACTTCTATACTAATGACTCGGGAGAAAGAATGAAACAAAAAAGGTTTTGAACCCTCCAATTATGTGAACCTCACAGACCACCAAAGAAGATGAAAGATTATTTATAATGTCATAATGATTTATCAGTTGGAGATTTTTCTCATCAGCTTAAGTAAAATGCAAAGAAATAATGCATATGTCCACCCCCTTAACCTCTCGGTTCTACCCTTGCTTATTGAGAACGCCATTTCCTAAAAAATAACCATCCACCCACATAATCTAACAGTACAAATGGGAGAAAAGGCTTTCTTGTAAATTGTATATAAATTATATACAAATACATTCTTTCTCTCTTTCTCTTCTCTCACACACAGGCGCGCGCGCACACACACACACACACACACACACACACACTTCCCTTCGAGACTAACAAAAACATAAGTTGAAGAAATCATTCACTAATTTTACTCTAGTCAAATGTAAATGTATCCAGTGGGATATTTCCAGATACATTAGTACTCTGAAATCTGGTATCCTTTAGAAATATTTCCATCAGAGGATCAGTCAGAGAGATACAGGAACTAAGGGGTTGGAAAGGTCCATAAATGGCCTCTGGTCTATTCATTACAAAATCCTTATTTAATCTTAAAGTTTTCTCTTTTTCAAAATCCAGAGGTTCGGGGCACCTGGGTGGCTCAGTGGGTGAAAGCCTCTGCCTTTGGCTCAGGTCATGATCTCAGGGTCCTGGGATGGAGTCCCGAATCTGGCTTTCTGCTCAGCAGGGAGCCTGCTTCCCCTTCTCTCTGCTTGCCTCTCTGCCTCCTTGTGATCTCTCTCTGTCAAATAAATAAAATCTTAAAAAAAAAAAATCCAGTTTCCCCTAGTGGAGAAAATCATGAATTAGAACACATAATTTTGTCCAAAATCTAATTTCCTTTCATGAAATTTGGTAGCCACCTTCATGAAATGTTTCCTAAGTGTAATTTCACCTAAATGTCTTAGAAACTTAGTTTCATCAGGCAATCTAGTCAAAGTGAAATGTAGTGGCAGATCAAGTTTTCTTGAAAAGTATTGTGAACTTGAAGATGGATGGAATGGTTTTGAAGGAAACACAATTTCTATGAATTCAAGTCAATCCAGATGAATAATATTCCAAGACAGTAGTATGACTTGTAGATAAAATTGACAAATCCCTATTTATGATTTTTAAAGAACTGATTTAAAGTAGGAGAAATATTAGAATGTTAATGATGATTAATTCTGATTTATGAAAGAAGAGAGAAATTTGAAAAACAATGACTTAATGTATATTCCAGAAAAGACAGAGCCAGTGGTTACAAACTTTGGCTAAGAGCACGTAATAGAGGATGTAGTGACAACAAAAGCCAGTATGGATTCATTAACAAAAACAATATTATAATGACCTTAGTTTATTTTTCTACAGGAACTGGAATGCAGACCAGGGATGCTCAATGGTCATAATGTTTTGGGCTTAACTCAGCTTTGGATTATGTTCTTATCAATATCCTTATTGTCATGATGCAGAAGTTGCATTGGACCCTGAAAAAGAAAGTTGAATGGGATGGGAAAAGCAGGTACAAAATGCCTGTCTCTAAATACCTTAGAATTAACTTATTTAAAAAAGAATCAAGCCCTGCTATTTGTGAAAAAGGGATAGAATTTGGCCATATACAGTCAAGAGACACAACACTGACCAATGGCTATAAGTAATCAGGTGAAAGATAATGAACCACAAAGAGTTGTCTAATAGTCAGAGGTATCTGTCCATTAAATGAGCTGCCTCAAGATATAAAATTTTCCCCCTTCTGGAGATTTTCAAGAATTGGACATAGGACTACTTATGTCTGGCATATTAAAAATACTGAAGAGGAAATTCAAGGCCATTTTCACTATCTTTCAAACCTGCAATTCTATGTCCTACTTTACTGGATACTCCCTAAAACAGAACTGAAAAATTGTGACCAATATATAAGTCTGTACATATTTTCTCTATCATAAAGCGACAGTTTTCTCTGAAGTTTTTAAGCCTCAAACCTTAAGGGCACTCCACCTGTAACTGAGAATTCTACCATCGTTTTCTTAAAGTCAAAGAAGAGATTTCAAATTAGGGAAAAAAAAACCCATAGGGTTATTGAGATACATTTTGTGAAAAGACTGTCAAATTCACAGACACAATCAGATTCACAAATTCAGGTACTTTGTGAAAGACACAGTTTTATGCCCAGATTCAACACTCCTAATTTAGTCCTTAAAACAGAAAACCACTGCCAAGGACAGGAAGAAGTCACTGAGGTCTGGGGAATCATGTACAAAAAAGCCACTCAAGGGAATCTGTAAAAAACAAATCAGTCACAAAGAAGGCACACATGAACATCCTCATGGCTAAATACTGGTCTTTGCTTATTTGTTGCAGTGGTGCTTATGGTGTGTACACGTGGAAACAGGAAGGCAGGAGAAGAAAAAACTAAGACCCGAGAGTTTTCAAATGTTTGTGTATGTGGTCAGCATTCAACCAAAGTCTAAAAAAAAAAATCTTGTTATATTTCAAAGCAGGGCAGAGAGAGATACTGCACTGAGTTAAATCACAAGACTTAACGTGAGAAAAACAGGAGGCCAACAAAGAAAAACAATAGAAATCATGACCGAGGCAGGATGTCCGGTAGGTAGGAGGGCTGCAGAGATGTAAACACAAAACTTGAACATTGTCTGATGATAATTGTTCTATAAATAATGGGTAACTCAGTTATCGAGCTACAGAAATGTATAGAATTTTTCTCTTTAATTTTTCCTATTCATGGAATAAAAGCTATAAAACTGTTAGCTTTCTTATGAATGTAGCCTGAGTTGCGAGCAGTCACCTCAGCTAAATAAATACAATTGGACTGTTTTAAAGAGTCATGGCTTAGTTCAGAATTGCTGGGTCTGACAAATAGAAACGGGCACATCGGAGTTATAGTTCACTTTTCAATTATCCATGGTTGTTTTAAGAGAAGGGAGAGGAAAAATACAGATTAGAATAGATATTTAGAATCTCAATTTAATCAACAGCTAAAACTTCACATGTTTTATCCGCCCTGCTTACGAGAAGCAAAACCAATAAAATGGAGCCTGTTCTTTTTGTTTTCCTAGATCATCCTTTTGTGAAGCAGTTGGTGGTACGTGGTGAAGGAAGAGAGACCAGGGAAGGGAACAGAGGCAGGAAAAACAAAGAATGGGAAGAACGATGTACACATTATGGAGATGAAAATTGCTTAAATGATATTTCTATAATAAAGCCTCAAGACTGTACTAACTAATACACACGACCAATGCTGGAGCACAAGCTAATCATCAGAAACTGGGTACTTCCTCAAAGTTCTTCAGCATGGTCCATTAGAAGAGAGACTGAGTTCCAAGCCACAAGATCTTGGCTTAAAAACTGATCTCCCACTGGAATTCCTGTAATCTTCTCAAACCTCATTTTTATTTTTAAAACAAAGATAGAATACTATTCTGCTCATATTACAGTATGAGGTTGCAAGCTGATGTGAAATCACTTTGAAAAAAGTAAAGCACAGAATAAGTAGCAATAGCCATTATTATTCCTATGATCCATAAGCAAGTCTTTCTCATTTGTGAAAAAAAAGGAGAAGCGGTATGCTTGGAGAGATTCAATGAGACCCTTTGAAACACATGCTCAATTCAGAATATTTTCCTCATCGTTTTTAATCCATATTGGTAAAGTAGTTTGCAATAAATGACAATAGAGAATGCAACACATCTAGTAAATGTAAGAGGTAATTGAAAAACAAATGTTTTAATTATTTCAGTGCTTTGATGCTTAATTGTCTTGAAGGTAGCTATTCGATCTTGGGGATGAGGACAGGAAGCCAGGGAGAAGCAAAGGAAAGATCATTCTTAATATATCAAGTTTCTAAAGAGAACACTTTTGGTCCAACAACAAAAGCAACTCTTACTTCACGTATAGTTTCACGTATAGAAATTTAGAAAAATCAGCAATGTGGGCCTGTGTATGCCAAGTTACAACCCTACCACCTTGGCATCACTCTACCATGTTATTCTTCTAGTATTTTATCTACGCAACATAGAACTATACTTTAAAAATATCTGGATCATTCTCTATGTGGTGTTTTCAAAACTTGCTTTTTTCAGGAGTACTATTGTGAGCGTCTCCTTGTGTCTTTAAATGAATAGACAATTTCAATCATCAGAGAGGCCTGTGGGTGTCTATCCGAAAGCCCAATTTGGCATGCCCTGTGTGTCTCATTTTATTGGACCATCCTGCACTAACCCCTCTACCAGAATGATGTAAAGAACACAAGACTCTCTGTTTGAAAACATGCACAGCTTTTCTAGGCTTGAAAATTAAACCATAAAAAGTTTACTGGAAAAAAAAAAACCTTTAAAAAGCTCCTTAAAAACTCACACCATAATTGCTCCCCACCAAGCGTGGGCACTTGCTAGCTGCAAGTAGTGGCACTGTGACAAATGTAGCAAAACTGAAAGCGGGCTATACTAAGAGAAAGAAAAAGTCTTCCACTGGCCATCTGTGAAAATAAGGCATGTGGCCATTAAATGCAGAGGCTGTAAATATACACAAACTCCATGAAGCAAATGGCAAAAAAGGACTAAACTTCAAGCTCAAACAAATCAAAATGTTTAATGCATAGTTACCACTGCTGGACGAAAACAGCTCTGATCTTTGCAGTCTGCAAACTCGGCATGTATTTCAATTAAATACCCCCAAAAAGAAAAGAAAGAAAAAAGAAAGAAATGAAAAGACACAGAAGAAAACCATCTGGAACAAAAGGCTATAGACAGCCCATACTCAATTTCTAGAAACAAACAGCCCCTTTAACTTGCACCAGCCTGTCGAGAATGTCGATTGGAATTATTGAAAGGCTGACATCTAGAGTGATGGATAGGTGATGACATAATAGCGATTTGCCTTTTTGTCATGGTCTTTGCAAACTGGCTGCTCTGTGCTGATAATATTCACTCAGGGGTTTTTCTCTCCCCTCCTGTCCCATAAGAAGTGTTCCCTAGCTAAGACACTCAGAATTGAGAAGGTTTTATGAATGGAAAACAAAAGAGAAGAAAACCCAAGGATCAAATGCCAACTTGCACATAAAAGCTGGTCTCAATTTCCTAATAATCAGTCGCCTAGAAAGCAGTTCTCTATCCATTTTATATAAATTTTCAGAGTAGAGAGACCCCAATAATAAAAAGGCAAGCATTCAACATCAGATTTGTGTGTGTCTCTTAAAGTCATGGGATAATTAATACGTAAATGTAGAGGTTAAAAATAATATATACTCACTTTTATAAAGCAACAATATTCATAATCTGTATCACTAGTTTTTCCTAGACGAATTCCAACCAGCAGACTCAAAAGTTTGGGGTTTTTTAAAAAATCACACACCATGCTCACACACAAAGCCCCCCCCCCCCCCCCCCCCCCCCCCCCCCCCCCCCCCCCCCCCGCAACACACTCCCTACTGTGCGGCAATGATCTATCTTACTTCCTCCCAAAGGATTTACCTAACACGCCTTCCTCCTTCATGAATTTTTTTCCTCTAACCACTGGAATACCTAGTTCTAATTTGACTTCTCTAATTTTCATTTTAGCTAAAGGCAACATCTACAAAAACCATCCATAAATCACTAATTAATTGTAGTGTCTTCCACTGAATGCAGAGGCATGAATTCCTTCATATTCACTTTTTCAAAGTGAGACCTGTAATTCACAATTCCTTACATGCCTTGTCCTTATCTGAGGGAAGGAGCATGTGTTAGATAATGCTGAACTAGCTACACTGTGTCAGTTTCTGAAGAGTTAACACTGCTGGCCCCATCCATCAGATGGCCAGCGAAGCATCAGGAAAGAATGATGGATGTAAAATTATTACAGGGCTGCCATCCGATACACTTACCGCCATTTGTAACTAATGCTGGGACTGACACACTTTTTTCATTATTAAACATCCACATTAAGTCAACATTGGTCACTGTCATTTCATGTTTGGCACTCTGTTAAAGGGAAAGAAAGAGGTTGACAATAGCAGAAAAGGAGGAGGTTGTAGCGGAAGAGTTTCCAAGTGGCAGAGTGATAAAAATTAACCTCTGTTTGCAAATGAGTCCTATAGGATGTGGTAAGGCTTCTTAGGAGTATGACTGACAAGTGAAAAGAGAGATGGCTATCGTTGTGGAATAAATTATGGTTTAGAATATAACTCTGATTCTCTAAATTTCCCCCTTACTCTATGGAAATTTACAATGAATTTTCACTGAACCACAGGAGGAAAAGTAAGGCACTGTGCCAGGTATTCTTACTTGCAGTAAGAGAAGAATTCATAGCATTCTTACTTGCAGTAAGAGAAGAATTCATAGGCATTTAGATGTCAGGTACACTGTAGGCAATTAATGTTTGCTTGGTGGGTGAATTCTCTACTGTAAAAACCAGACACACGCATCTACGTGTTTATTTTTGTGAGTGACCTCTGTCTTATATATGAAAGTAGTACAGAATTCAGCCTTAATGTGTAGACACACGTGCAAGGACACACATTCATTGGTTTAATCTGTCACCCAAGCAATGCTGGGGTGTGTGTGTGTGTGTGTGTGTGTGTGTGTGTGTGTGTGCATGCTTATGTGCTCTTTACTTCTTTGAGAACCACAGACAAGGTAGAAGGACCTGAACACGTAATAGTGCAAGAACGAAAGTAGTTAGATAGATGACAACAAATCTAGCACAATCAAAACAAATCAGTTTCATGAAGAAAATATTTGTGAGTCTTGATATCATTTTTATCATGCAACTGTGGCTTACAATGGTCTTTTCCTACTCAACAGCCCTTCTGGCCCTTTTCTTTTCCGACAATATACTCTTTGATCGTAAGCTATCCCTTCATCTCCAGGAGGATAAGTTAAGGTCTCTAATTCAGTCCCCAAATATAATTCATGATCAACTTAAGGCAGCTTTTCTTGCTTTGATCAGTAATTGTCTTAAAGGTATGCATTTGACCCATTTCTACCCAAATGAGATATTTATGGAAGTCTGCTTGAGGGGTGCAGTGAAACATCTCTCTGTGAATAACGTAAGAAACACCCCTATGTGAATGAAGGAGGAATGAAACACATCTCTATGTGAAAGAGGGCCGAAAATAGCAAAGAGAAAACTGCTTCTCCTTCCGGAGTTGGCCTGCTTTCTTGGCACAGTTGTTAGGTACAGCAGCATTTGATGACCCTAAGGAAAAAACTAAGAGGATCATGGAGATTTCAACCCTGATATCACTGAGCTGATGAACTAATGCCACCAGCTGCCTCCTATAGAACTTCATTATGTGCTAAAAATTAAGAGGCTACTGTATGTAGATTTCCTGATACATGTAATGAAATACATGTCTAACAAATACTACCGCATAGGTGTCTTTCCTCTAGGATAACGACATTGGGGGTAAGGGAAAAAAGCAAGGAAACTTGTGGTCTATACCACATTTTAGTCAAGTGCATTAGGTCTCTATTCTATTAATACTGCCTGGTGGTATCAGGACAAAAACTCAGGTCTGTATGATTTCCTATTAACTATGGCTACCTTTACACGTAAGGTCAGAACCCAAGTATGCCGTTGGTCATCTGGTCAAGACTGTGCCACGTGGGTGTTAATGAAGCAAAGTTGGTGGTTTCGACAAACTAAATGTATGGCGGGTCTTTCTGAGTCTCCCTACCTGAGGAGATTTTTTTTATTCATCCATAACACTAATCTGTGAAGAGCTATGTGATAAAAGATAACATTATCTGAATATGCAATCAGGCTATAATTAACCTGAAATGACAATTATAAATAACACAGTGTCCCAGAGTTTCCAAGAAACCTGACATACACAGTTTTTTGGGTATGTTGAAACACTTCCAAGAAAAGTAAAAAATGAAAAATCTTTTAGAAGTCTTCAATTAAAATGTGTTTTAGTAAAAATGACTTTCATTATGTGTTTTGGTGCATATTACTAGAAAACATTTGTCCCTATCTTCACACCTCTAATTGTTTTTACTACCAATTACAGCTTTTCAGAATTAAGACTTTCTGCTTGGGACAACCACGTTGGTCATTTAAAATGTGGAGAAAATACTATGTATGAGGTTTGTGTACTCAAGAAAATAAGATCTCCACTGCAGGATTCCAATGTAGGGATCTCAGGTCATGCCACCACTTCTCAGACCAGTGGGAAGTGCCAGGCTGGATTTCTTCTCTTTTCCCCTTTCCTTTCTCCCAGATCCCTTCTGTCTGTTTCTTTCTTTTATCCGCCACCCTCCCCAAGCCCACCCTTCCACCACACACACTTTCTGGGTTTAGGAATATTGTTTTAGTGAGAGAAATGTCCTTCTTTGGTATTCAAATGATATGATAGAGTGCAAAAAAATTTATCATATATCCTGTTTATGTCTTTCAAATGGAAGCAAAATTTCAAACCAACTACTGATCTCTCTATAATCTGGCCATGGGTAAAGTTGGGCGATTATAAAAATTGAATAAAAGGGCAGGTATCAGGAGAAAAACAACACAATAGGCCTAGTGTTATTATTTCATGTGGAAGAATAAGCAGCCACCTTTGTCAGCTCAGGTATTAAAATGATCTGATAGGCTAAGCAAAATGGGTGGGGTTTTTATTCACTTCCCACAGGTAGGTTCACACACATAAAGATGCCATGATTAACAGTCCAAATAATAATTTGATTTAAACCATATACTTTATAAAGGAGAGGACATATTTTCTTGGTCAGTAGAGTATCTCAAGTACACAATCCTACCCCTCATTGGTAGCTGGTGTTAATTAAAAGCTATAAATTTGACATCATCTCATACCCATGAATTGCACATAGATTCAATCATTAATATTATAGAAATGGCACCCACGCTAGTTCAGCAGGAAAAGGCAACCACAGTTAACACCTGCTCAGAGGGCTTCAAAAAACACCCTTTCGTTGTCAGGTCTCAAGGTGGCACTCAGATCACTCAGACCGAAGTCTGCCATGCTATCACAATACTGAAACTGTTTCGCTTCCATATTTTAAGGTTTTCACTTAAAAAGCCATGAAAATGGGGCACCTGGGTGGCTCAGTGGGTTAAAGCCTCTGCCTTCGACCCAGGTCGTGATCTCAGGGTCCTGGGATCGAGCCCCGCATCGGGCTCTCTGCTCAGTGGGGAGCCTGCTTCCCTCTCTTTCTCTGCCTGCTTGTGATCTCTCTCTGTCAAATAAATAAATAAAATCTTAAAAAAAAAAAAGCCATGAAAATATAAGACTGTAGTTGATGATGTAACTCAACTGCATTGAAAGGGCATGGTGATGAGATTTGGGTATGACGGCCTTCTTGAGAATGGAGACATCTCAATCGGCCAACAGCTTTTGGCAGGTATGACTCCAAAAACAGATTTCTAAAAAGTTACAACACTAGAAAAGAGAAGGGGAAACTGAAGGCAGTGGTGTGCGACAAGAGGCAACTCTTCCTCCTGCAACACAAATAGAGAAGGTGCTAATCAGAGAAGTAAAATAAAGTCTGATTGTGGAGGCGGAACAAGGACCGGAAAGAAAGTCCCCTAACAAGGGACAGCTATGGAGCAAAGTGAATGCAGACGGCTCCATCGTGGTGCTTAATCAGAAGGCTGAGCGGAGTCACTGGAGCCGGCACCGAGTCATGTGTTAGAACAACAGCTGATCTGTATTAGAGAAGATTAACTCGCAGTGCCATGGTGGAGGGCCCAGGATTATTTTATGTACTTCCATTGCCTTACAAGCCGTCAGCACAATTATTGCCCTCCGATCTGAATGAGTGATCTGTAACCACAGCTAAACAGCATGCTGCTTAGGGGCCTAGGAGCTTCATGAAGATGAATTTCCATACCATCAAAGTGCTTTTAATGGGCTCCCTGATCCAACCACAAGGCCTGTTTTGCAAGTATATAGAACTCAGGATGAAGGCTTCCTGTCCAAAAGGATTTGGTCGGTTGTCACTTGACAATTCCCAGCCAGCACAGGGGAGGGGAGGGGGGGAGATAGGTAGAGTTGTCTCTGCTTTGGAGGATTAAAAAAAAAAAGGGTACAGATGCTTGCTGAATGCAACCAACTGCTGTATCCACAGCTGAATTCAATGCGCTTAACAAATAACGGCAATTTAGCTATGCTTGCGAGGAATAGCTTGAGTCACTTTGCATTAGCATCTGGCTGAGTGTTAAACTCATTTCTACATGGGGAGCAGAGAAAAGGAATTTCTGTTCAAGCATCCTTTCAAGAATGTTTAAATATTTGAATATAAATTCCTTTATGCTTGCTATCATTCCTTCTTAGAGCTGTCACTTTGCTTTTCCCCTTCCCTTCTGGTGCTTAGCTTGAGAAATTTTGTGCCCTCCTGGCTGCACCAGTATCACTCTTCTTCTGCTGTG
The DNA here is from genome assembly GCA_028646535.1 of Procyon lotor. Classification (NCBI taxonomy): domain Eukaryota; kingdom Metazoa; phylum Chordata; class Mammalia; order Carnivora; family Procyonidae; genus Procyon; species Procyon lotor. The sequence continues at coordinate 38,288,128 of CM053611.1, forward strand.
TGCCTGCCAGGGATGCCTCCCTAACTGCGCTCTGCTCTCCCCTCCAGGAACGGAGCGGAATTGGAGGCATTTCTCCATCCTTTTGACCCACGTTTGGACCAGAGGAAAAGTACAGTTGTGACGGGATCACACACAGATTGCACCTCCACTGTGCAGACTGAGCTTCTTAGAGACTGCACATCGAATTCCATATAAAACCTGGGAAACCAGAAAGCTATCCAATTAGCAATCTGCTCATTCTGGACACTACTGTTTGACTCGAAAGCTTCCCATGATGGTTAACTTTCAAATTGTTGCTAAGTAGCTGATCATTTTTTTCCCTCTGATTTACTGTATCTCTCTTTAACTACAGGATTGTAAAAACAAGACCCAGTCACATTTTAAAATTTCAATTAAAAAATATCAAATAGGACCAAGATCACTGCTAGCATTCTGCAACGACATAGTATTTTTCTGAGTAAAATACAATGTAGCTTAGACAAAGGAGTTTGGAATTGTTACATCTCAAATAAATTCAACAGTTTCATTGGGCTCCGGTAAAAATAATGTCCGAGTTTTAAAAAGCACATTTTGTTTTATAATAAAGCCAAAATTTCCATTGTGCCATCATCTAAACCTTGACAGCGCTTTGCATTGGAAACATATTATGACAGGCTCAGGATCCTAGTTACTTAGGCTATGAGCATGGGTATCATCCAAGCTTATGCTGATTAAAGAAGATTCAGCATTTTCAAATCCAGCTCATCCCCAAATACAAGTTAAGCATCTCTGTAAAGCAAAACTTTCACTCAGACTCAGATATTTCAAATGCCATTCCAATTTAATGCAAACTGATGGCAGAAAGGGGGATATTAATTGTCAATAAGGTTTAGAGATGGATAGAAGAGAATTATAACTCTTCTCATTTCCAGATGGTTTTGATTAGGATGGGCATGAAGATATCTGCACTGACGGGGGTGGGGGTGGGGGAAGGGAGGGAGAACCCTCATTCTGAGGCGGTGAGAAGATGAGAAAACAAAGGGAAAAAAAAGCATTTCAGAGGTTTAAGTATTTTTGGGAAGTCCATTATTTTATGAACTAACCTTTTCTGTCCGGCAGTTATTGAGACCTAGACTATTCACAACAGCCACCTTCCCATCAAGCACCTGTTGTTCCCGCCGAAGCTGCTCCTTCATCTGCCGAGCCTCTTGGATTGCCTTGGTGACAGCATCGTGGTCATTTAAATAACCTGAAGATGTGACAGAACAAAGGCTATGTTTTGTATAAATACATGGATAGGTTAACTTTTTTTTTTTTTGGATAGGTTAACTTTTAACCACAAAAATCATGTCTTTTTGGGGTGGGGTAAGGGTTAGTGTTTGGCATATAAATACTTCCTCAGTTTCATTAATCTAAAATGAATGAATGAGTGATCGATAATGCCTGATTCACACAGTCCTACGTGAACGTGGTGCCAAGCACCTGTAATGCAAACATAATATTTAAGGCAAATATAGTTGTTTCCACATGCTTGGAAAGAAGTTTTAAATATAATTTTTAAATAAACTTTTTTTCAGTTATCTGAGTACTTTGTAGTGCAAAAATAAAACCTATCTTTGATTTTTTTTCATGTAAGGATCATTTGAATGTTGCTGTAGGATAGAGGGATTGATGATTATTTCTCTAATTATTGACATTCTCATCGTATTGGAAAGGTCAGTCTAGAGTTTAGAGTTTGCACATAGCACTGTTAGGGTTGTTAGATAGAGAAGGAATAAATCATTATAAATCATTATCATCTTAATGAAAGATGATCATTGCCCCCTCACCCCCCACCCCAAATCCACTGATAGTGAAGTAAACCACAGGTGGCAGTGATTTGCTATGGGTACAAACTTGTAAGAGTTAAGGGGCCAAATTTCAAGCACAGAATGGAACCAAGCACCTGTGAATTGTATGATAAAAAACTGTGCCTACTGAAAACTACAGCCACACTTAATTCACACTCGTAATAAGATGGTCACATGACCAACTTGTGTCTACAGCTCCACAATCCAAATTAAAAAAAAAAAAAGTCAAAATATTCCCTCTAAAGAATAACAGGTGTAAGGAGCAAAACTGATTTTTAACTTAATTTTAACACTGGTCACTTATTTATTCGATGCACACTATTATGATTGCACAACTTTAGGGTAGAATACCAATGGGAAAACACTGTTTTGTAAATATTGAAAGGCAAGCTAATATATCATCTTTCACTCTCCCTATCTTTTAACTAGGGCATAAAATGGCATAAACTGAATCTATAATATGAAATTGCCCAGAAAAGGGACTTGTTTGTGACATGAGGCTAAATCTAACCAGATCCATTGGTGAATTGTGACAGATGGAGGGACTGTGAGACAGAAGGCAGGCACTAATCACACATAAAATGACCGGCTTGCCTCAACATGTTCCATGGATTCCAGCAAACTTTACACCCTAATCCATTTTTAGAACAAAAAACATCTGGGCCATAAATCCTCTAATCTGCCAAAACACGCTATTAAATCCCATGATTTGTTGAAAAACACTAAGATTAAAGAAAGGAAATATAAAATGGCTAACTGCCGTGTTAGGAAAGTGTTATTAATACTCTTTCTTTGTCTCAATTATGAATGTTCTGGTACTAAAGAGCCTTGTCTAATCATGTCAGATTACACATCCTCGCTGTATTGCTAGACTCTTCTATCTGATCTGTTGATTGCCAAAAAACATAGAATACTTTCTTGCTGCTTAAACATTTCTATTGAAGAAGCTGGTGTCAGATTAGTACAGTGCTTCAGTGCTGGAGGGTTTCAAAATGATCCATGTCCCGTACCCCCCCCCCCCCCACCGATATGCACAGACTAGACCTCATCCTCTGATCTCCTAGAGGCAGAAAGATAAGTTCCCGTGTAGGCGACAGCAAGAGGAGCCTTGAGAGCAACTACAGGTTTTGCTTTTCAGAGCTAAATTCATTGGAACGTATTCAAAGAACAAAATTCCTTGCTCATTACAAATACAGTATGAATCGTGGACAACTCTTTAGATCTAGGTCAAGCCTTTAGGGTTAATGTTTAAATTATGGTTGTTTTTAACCTTATATTATCCTCAGCATCCTGCCTCAGTTCTCCTGAACAACTTTCTTAATCTATTATTCTTGAACTGAATCTGCTCATGTACACTACTACTCTAGAAAGAAATACCGCTCGTATAGGACAGTGATGGTCTCAGGACATGTTCATTTATTAAAAGATCTGAAGAGGATCGGCCTGATTTTCCTATGCTCTAACCCCTGTTTATGTACAACCTGGCATCATGCATTTTTGCAGTCTATTGAGCTTCTCCAGAGCACAAATACATTTTGAAATGGTTTGGCACATGGCACTGAATAAAAGTATGAATTCTTTATGTTTTTAGGTGCTGCCAAGATAACATTGTGCAGGAAATATGATTAATATAGATGCAAAAGGGATGCAAATTAAATGGGGGTGAATAACTGACAGACATATGTTCTGTAATGTCTATTTCCAGTTTGAGGTGTGTGTTCCTATGCAGGTGGAAATAGGCGTCCACTTTAAAATAAACCTTCTTGCTTTTAGAGACTCTTGAATTTTAGTTAAAATGCTCTATGAAATCTAACATTCGTGTCTGCTGTGTTAAATTTGAAGGCCATTTATATATTACAGAGTTGAATCATAACAGGATTGTGTGCTGGTTCTTTCCATCTTGTTCTCATCACAGTCACTAAATTACCAATCTTGCTGATTCCCTCTCTCCTGCCAAATGACTTCAACTCCAGTTTTGGAGAGACCAATAAGGCTGAGCTCTCACCTTCCTCTCCTGCCCCCCCCCCACCCCGACTCCTACCCCACGCTAGCTTCAAATCTGTCTCCATTTCTGCCCATGTCTCTTCCTGCTTCAGTGAAAATGGTTGCCCCTACCGTGTTTGAAGGCAAATCCCCTCAAATTGTGCTCTAGATTTCTATACCTCTCCATTGGTCACTCTCTTTCACATTTATGTCATCCAGATCTGAACTTCTCCACCATCTCTACCACTTCAGTTTGTAAGTACTTAAGGAACTCCACCTGAGATGAGCAAATAAAGTTTCTCTTTCAACTTTGGGTTGCCCTCTCTTTCCAACTGTCTCTCTTTACCTTCTAAGATTATCGTACTCTCCCATTCCTTCTCACTCTTCCATTTCTGCTACAATCTTGTTTCTGCTGCCCTTGCACTTTTAAATTGTCATTGGCCTCTTGCCATGGCTTGCAGAATCCTTTCTTTATAGAACTCCTTTCTTCTTCATTTCTCATCATAACATGGGATCCCCTTTCCTCTCTGCCTCCTCCATTTCCATATCCTTGCCTGGGATCTATTCTTCATCTCCTCCTTAAATTTGGTCCATGGTTAAAATCTTCAGAAAAAGTTGGCATTTTGGAATTGGAAAAACCTGAATTAAAATCGTAACTTTGCCACTTACAAGCTCTATAAATTGTACATGTGGTTTTACCTTTTTAAATCTCAATTATCTTATTGGTTTAAAGGAGATAACATTCATTACATAACATAAATGAGACTACAGTCTTGCATAATAAATGGTCCATGAAAGTTATTTACTGTCAAGTTTATTTACAAAATGGCATAGTGAAATAGATAGGGTTTAGGCACTGGGTGCAAATGGGTCTGGGTTTCTGTTTCTTGGGAAGTGTGATATTTGCCAAATTATAACAATTTCATTGGGTTTCTGTTCCTATCCAACTGCAAAATGAATGTCAGGTTGATGGAAGAATTAAAAACAAAATAACGCATCTTGTGAAGGAGTAGATAATACTGGGCACCTGCGGAGGCAGCAGAAAATGTTAATGCCTTTCTTTTCTTTTCTCTTTCATTTTCTCTATATTTTCACCCTCAGCAGTCTTATTGTATGGCTTTGACCATAATGACAAAATCTGTGAAGGGATATCATTTCTCATTGGTATAGAGGTTTAAGGAAAGGGAGTTATGCCATACCCCCCCATGATTACTTGGTAGATTTTGTTCAGCCTGAATTATATATTTAGGCACCAACCACACATAAAATAGGATAAGAAAAGGGTATGTTCTTATGAGAGGTTTGGTGAGCCTGATCTAAGGAGGCAAGTGGGGAGGCAATGGTCAATATGCTTCCAGTTAGCACCTCAAATGAGATTTGGGAAGTGTAGATTAAGTATCATTAGTGTAAGAAATCTGCGAGATTCTATAACTTTGTTAAATTCACTACAGTGTGATTTTTTTATGCCTTGGTGTTTCTTTTTAATCACTACCAACAAAATTCCCAAAATGAAAAAAGCCTCTTTTATATATTTTCAGGGACAGAAAAAAAAAGGGACAACCTGGAAATAACCTGTGTTATTTCATTTAATTCTTCCATAGACCTTATATTTGTCCCATTACAAAAATGGGAAATGGTATACGAGGACATCTATTTAAAGTTTATATTTTTTAAGTGTTTTATTATTCTTAAATTCTATGGTCAGCTTAGGAAACTCATGAGCAATCTTAAGATAAAATTGAAACAGAAAGAGTTCTAGCTGCTCCACAAGGAAAGACATTGTTAAAAGGTGGAAGGAAAAACAGCAAACCACTTGTAATGGGTTGAGTTTCGAAGAGATATGTCCATGGCCTAAACCTGGTACCTGTAAATGTGACCTGATTTGGAAATAGAGTTTTTGCAGGTGTAATTAAATTAAGGATCTTGAAATGAGATCACCCTGGATTTCAGGTGGACCTTATGTTTAACAACTGGTGTTCTTAGAAAGGAAGGAGGGATCTGACACAGCGACACAGGGGAGAAGGCCATGTGAATAGGGAGGCAGAGACTCATCATAAGCCAGGAACACCAAGGACTACCAGTAGCCACAAGGAATGAGGAATGAGGTGAGAGGCTCAGATTCTCTCTTGGATCCTCCAGAAGGAACTAACTCTGCTGACACCTTCACTTTGGATTTCTAGCCTCCAAATAGTGGGACAATCAATTTCTAGCTTAAGCGACCCAGTTTATGGTAATTTGTTGCAGCAGGCTTAGAAACCAAATACCACCACTGGTCTAAGCGTGCTCGAAGAGTCAAGGGGTAATCCCAGGTATTATAAAGTATCCGCTGTCTGCTTCAAACCCTTCCTGATTTTTAGACACATGTATCTGTCTACCAAGCTTCTGTACTTGAATGTCTCATGAGTATCTGAAAGGCAGAGTATCTAGCATGGAATTCATCATCTTCCCACTGCCTTCGACTGTTCTTTCTACATCCCATATCCCTTCCCAGTGGCCCGTTCAGTTACCTGGGGCTCATCTAAGAGGTCCCCTTCACCCCACATATATAACAGGTAACCAAGCTGTGACAGTCATGCTTCCTCCTTGGTTTTCAAATGCGTTCTTCTTCATCCTCATGGTCCCCACTTTCACTAAAGGCCCCTCATATGTCACCTGGGCCAATGTCCTAACCTCTTAACTGGTTTCCTTATCTTTAGGCTTACACTCCTTGCATCTGTCTCCTTTATCTACTTCCAGGTAAAGCATTCCAAAATAGCTCCCCAAAAGTAATTTGGATTGTGTCACTTTACCTGATTAAAAACCCATCTCTCCATACCTTAGTGCTTAAAGGAACATTTCATAAGATGATGAGATGTAATATTCTGTGAAAAAATAATGCCACGTTCAAATAAGTGTGGGAAACACTAAATTAAAGTGAAAAAGATTTCTTCATTGCATAAATTCCCAAGATCTTAATAATAATGTTAATGTGCACTGTGCATCTTCAAGAGATAACAAAAGTATGCAGCTTTTCCCAGATATCCTGGAACAAGAAACCTTGTAATGTTCCCCCAAAAATGTCATTCTGGGATAAATTCCAAACACTTTACAATGGCTTAAAAGTCTCTTTGCGATATTGATTCTGCTTATCTTTCCTGCGTCACTTCCTGCCAGTCTCTCCAGAGTTCTGTGTTTAAGCTGCGGAAGACTATTTCCTATTCCAAGCACTGGTCTGTGTCCTCCCACCTCCACCTCTGTCTCCCAAGCTTTTCTCTTGTACTGAAATTCTTTCTTTCTAGTGTGTTTGGGATTTCATTCAAATGTCACCCCTCCTATAATGACTTCCCTGATATACCCCAGGCATGTTCCTTGGCAACCATTGGAACTTCTCATCTCCGTGCTCCATCAAAACCTTATACATGCTTTTACTGTCACATTGTCTTCCATTTGTCTAACTTTGTCTTTCACACCAGTCTTTGAACTACTTGAAAGTATTTAACAATTTTTAATCTTTTCGTCCTTTGGCCAATGGCAGGGTCTGTTGAAGGAATAAAAGCATAGTTCTAAGTTGAAAGGATCTACCTTTATAATTGCAAGTTGATTATCTATGCCATCACATTGATGGAAGCCTGTACCATAATGACACAGATTTACTAAACTCATGGATTTAACAGATGCTATGTAGGCAATACAAATTCTTATTTATTACGTATTTATTTTATATAGGGCTTTTCAGCTAAAAGTAAAAGTAAGGGCACGTGTGTTTCAAGTTATTTTCAACAAATACTGATTTTTTTCTATTGTTGAGGTCACTTATCATCATCAAATTTTTGGCACCCTGATATGTAAGCATTTCTTCATCTGTGAAAACTCACAAGAATTAATTAGATTATAAATGTGAAAGCAATTTGTAAATTGTAAAGTGCTATGCAAATGTTAATTGCCAGATGTTGAATAATACCCTCAACTTCCTGACAATCCACTGGCTTTCTATTAAACTATTACAATATATTTGTTCAATAACCTACCCTCATAGAAGTTTTTTGATTCAAATTGTAAACTAATGAAATGTCTAGGTAGTATCCTCCTTCATGCCATTTTATTTTAAATTAGCAAGTTGTAGAAATAAAGTTCCAAATTAATGAACTGGAAAATATTTTCCCTCATTCTATTGAATCAATGTGAGTTTACTCACATTGAGTTTACAGCAAACTACATTTGCTGAGTAAAGTTTTACTTTTCATGTGTTAATGCCTCTGAAGAATAAAGGGTAAGGATGATACATTTTAGTATCTTCCAAAGACTTGATAGAACAAGACTAGAGACTAGCTAAAGCCTCTGTCCAAGACTTCCGTCTGCTTATCCTCCCTCCAAACTTCCATCTGCTCACCATCCTGCAAAATGTATGGCATAGAGAAGATATTTAATACCCATTTATTCAATGAACGAGTGAAAGGCTAGATAAATGACTAAGAAGAGCACCTAAGGTGGAAAGCCTACCAATCAGGAGGCAACAGCTGAAAAGGGACAATGCAAACCAGAGACCATGAATCCTCTGGCCTCAACCTCCACTGGCTCTGAGTTTGGGCAAGTTACTACGTCTTCCTGTATAGTTGTTTCCTTGAAATTAAAAAAGAGGAAACAAACATAGAGTCACAGAACTGTCTGCCCTATGACAGGAACTTACTTAGAATCCCTGCGTAAGCACTCAGCCTCCTTAGGCCCTGGTTCCTTATCTGTAAAATAGCAAGTTCTGACTGGATGATATGAATATCTGCTCTATCTAGCTTTAGAATATGATTCTAAAATTAGTTTCAGTGAGAAAGAGATTAAAACTGCTTAGACAAATGTTAGAAGTATTATACATTATACATATGGACAATATAGGTGAAAAAGGCCAATAAAAGAAAGATAACATTCGGTCAGAAGATTCTAAACTCAGTCATCATTCTCCTGAACTATACATACCTTTTAAGGATTCCCTTTCTTTTGGAGCAACCTATCCTTTGCATACCATATCAAAGGTATTCTTGCAGAATACAGTGTAATATTGGTCACCTATCTCAAAAACTCACTTTCTATATTTGTGGCTAATAGATATATAGCAAAGAGCCCATGTCATTAACGATAACTTAAGTTATCTTTTCATTCACAGTTTTCCTTGGTTTATTAATGGCATAACACATTAATTCTTCTTTCAGGGGTGACCTTTACAACACCATTAATGCACACAGCTTTTATCCAGCTACATTATTACTCATTATAGTTTCAGCTTTCAACATCTGCATTTGCTGAAAAGAGAAAAGTAAATTGTAGTGGCCTCAAATCCTTGGAAACTATGAGGGATGTGTGGATGTGTTATGTGGTGAAGGGATTTTTCAGGGAAAAAAAAAAACTAAGGGAAGTTTTAGTAGTGGAGAGAGTCAGATGATAAACGTCATTAAATACATTCTTGCCTTTTGAAAATATTTTGTCATACTTAATCCCTGGAATGCTGAAGTAAAAAACCCTCATATGATAAAAATGCAAATCTATCAGTTACTTTGTTGAATATTCTGTTTCTGGTGACATTACAAAAGCAGCTCATAGACCAGCACTGTGATATTTATGAGCCTTCATGTCTATTATGGAAGTGAATCATTCCTGCCAAATAAAATATTTTTTCTTTTACATACTTAGGACATGAAAGCAAGTCTTATCTTGGAGTCCATTTAGGATGCGGAGGGGAGTAACTGAGTTAGGCCATAACAGAGTGGTGCATAATGATAAAAAGCGGACATGTACCCCAATCTTTTTCAAACTTCTCGAAACTTAAGTTTTCAGTGTCTGCTCTCACTGCTGTCCCACTGCCCCAGACTAGCTTCCTCTTGGCAAATAATATGGAATTCTGCTCTGTGGAGATTGAAGCATTTGAAATACATTCCTTCAGCTTTTTTTTTTTTTTTTTTTTGGTCTATCACACAATCTCTCTGTAACTTTACCCCTTTTTTTCCTTCATTTTGTTCAGTCTCAGAAAAAAGAGGGGCTTTGTTTCTTTCCAAGGTTAATCCTTTCTCATGATCTCTTGTCTTGTTCCATCATCATCTGTGCTCTCTTTCGTATCTTTATCTGTCTCTGACTCTTCTTCCCCTCAACTTTATTTATCATATATATATGGATATATATATATATATATATATATATATATGAATGATTGCCCTATTTTAAAACCTGTCTCTATGCGGTCCTTTTAAAATAATCACTTCTCAACACTAAGCTTACAAAAAGACTGGTCAATAGATCAACTGCATTTTCTCTCCTCATAGTCTTCAAATCATCGTGACTGAAATTCTGTTAAGGCATTCTCCTAAAACTTCTCTGTCAGAGTTTACCTCTCCATGAGCTCCAGTTAAATCATAAGGCTTTTCTTTTTCATTTTTGTTTAACTTTTCTGCCAAATGGGACACCATTAAACAACTCTTTCTTTTTTGAAACTTCATTTTTCCTAGGCTAGCATGACAATGTCCTATCTTCATTCTTATTCTAACACAGTCTTTTGCTCTTTCTTTACCAGTTTTCCCCCCTAAAAAAGTGTGCTGGTTTTAAAATGTGCCCAACGATACTTTGATATTCCTCTTCCCTTGAGTTGGGCTGCACTTGTGATTCTCTTACAACGAAGAGAATAAAGGTAGACTTTCAAGACTAGGTCAAAAAAGGCGCCGTGGCTGTCTCTTTGCTCCCCTTCTTGGAGCACCCACTCTCAGGAAAGTTAGTTTCCATGCAAGTTGCAGCCCTATGGAAAGACTCACAAGGCAAGGAATTGACCCTCTAGCCAACAACCATGTGAGTGAGATATCTTGAACAAGGAGCATCTATCCCTAGGTAAAGTCCATAGAGGACTATGGCCCTGCCTAACACATTGATTATAACCATGAGGCCTTAAGTCAGAACTACCCAGCTAAATTGCTTTCAAATTCTGACCCTTAGAAACTAATGAGATAATGAATGTTGGTTATTTTAAGCTCCTGAGTTTTAGGTTAATTTGCTATGCAGTAACAGGTAACTAATACAGTAGGTAATACCCATGATTCTTTATCCCATTTCTCTTCTTACTATATACACTCTTTTTTGCTGAACTTCCTTTTTCTTAGAGGTACATATATATTTTCATTTTATTTCCTTTAATTCTAGTATAACTAATATATAGTGTCATATTAGTTTCAATATGGTAATTTAATAATTCTATACTTAATTTCAATACAGTGATTTAATAATTCTATACATTACTCTGTGCTCATTGTGATAAGTGTACTCTTAATCCCCTCATATTATATATAATTCTGCATCTAAAATGCTAGCACCCTTTTACATATCAGACTTATGTTTATAGTTTCCTCCTGAGTATCTCTCCCTAAATGGCTCCTTGTGTTTCAATGCTTAATACATTTTTATATTTATGTCTTCCAAATCTATTTGCACTCTGGTCTTCTCTTTTACAGTTAGGGGAGGTACTATCTTTCTTATTTTATGAATTCAAAATCCTAGACTCCTCTGTCTCCAACTTGAACTACACCAGGTAGACTCTATTGAGGATAGGTTATATTAAGTCTTCTTTACTAATATCTCTTCAATCTATTCCTTTCTTTGTTTTATCATTGCTTATTTCTATTTCATGTAACTAACTCTTGTCTTACACTAAAACAGTGGTTTCCCTGATTCCTATATCTTCCTGTTGCCAATACTCTTCTTTCTTAAATTTCTGATCAGATTGCTGTCTGGAGAAAAAGTCAAAATTTCTTAGGATAGCATTCGGTCAGATTCCATCTGCTCCTTTCAGTTTTAGCCCTGATCACTTTCACTACACATTCATTCTATATTCCAGCCAAATCAGTGCATTTCTCAAAAATATGCTATTTTACTCTGGGTTTTTTCTTAAAGGCTAAAATGCCTAGGAATGTCTCTCTGCCTCAAGATTCCACTTGAATTAGGTTATCCCCAACTTAGGCTTCCTTGATCCTTCCCAAATAGAATCCAACACTCTTCTTTTTGATTACAAGGTTGTATCTATGCTCTGAAATGGCACTTACTATGGCTGACTACCACCGTAAGACGAATGAGTTTTTCCCCAACTAAACCCTTAGCTCTCTGAAGGCTTGTCTGTGCTAGGCTCCTTATAACTCTATGCTAATCATAAACAAACATATCAATACATGTAGGTTGAAGTGTTTACAGTTTATGTGTTACCGAAGTAAAAATTATTGGGATTTTTAAAAAGTTAGCTTATAGAAGCATTTTCTAGTGTTTACTTTACCAAAATGACAATTATGGAGAAATGAAGCTACATAATTTTTATAATACTTAGGCATATTCAAGTAAATCTCAAGCAGAATAGAACTGAACAAACTTCATATCCTGATGCGTGACTGCTGATCTAAGTAGAATGTATTTATCATTATGTACAGTTTGTACACATCACAAAAAATGGAAACATATTTCGGTAATGGGAAAGGCAAGTCACCTAACAACAACATTCTGGAAACATTGCTCTCCGTGATTAAGTCATTTAGGACTCTTTTTTTTTACAAACTTAAGAACATCTGTCACATCAACAAACAACCGGTTCAATTAGCTTTTCAGGAGGACATTGTAACTTGGACTTTAGTTATAAATTTCATTTGCATGTTTAAAACACACCTATGAGGTTCATCAAAGTGAAACTCTCCTATGGAACTAAAATCATGCACAGGGTATGCGTGATTCGCCATTAAAAGATGATTTCATTCAATTGCCATAAACAGAAAATCAGCAAGAACAAAAGAAACAGAACTTACCTATTGTGCTAACTCTGGCTGAAGGACTAGCTAATGCTGCTGGGACAGAGGCTTTGAGGGGGCCTGCCCCACTGTTTATTCTCAGAGCTGGCATATGGGGAGAGGTGGGTGATGTGGGTGATTTGCCATCAGAGGTCTTGGGTTTAGCTGATAGGTTCAGTGGCTGTGCCACTTCATCCTGCAATGATCATTAGAACATGAGCTGTGATAAGGAAGGCTGATCAAAAATGCCTAGAAAAACACAGGTATATAGCCTGTCATTTCCCATCAAATTACTCTACCAACCAGTGATCTTAACATTCAACCTGTATATTACAGTGTTGCTTAGCTGTCAACAATGTCACTTTTAACTACATATTATGAAAAACCTTTAGTATAAGAGAAAGCACATGTGCACTCAACTATCCATAAAGTATATTACCGATGTCATCTCTAAGAAATAGTCTTAAGCTATTCCTTGCGCTATGCAGTTCTATTGAGACACAATTACATCACTCATATAAAATTATGATGTAGGTAGACTTTTTTCAACCTCTGAAGAACAGGGGTTGAGTCCGAAGCACCTTTGTACCCTGGTGCTTAGACAGAGTACCTGGAACATCCATGAGGGAGGAATTAAATGGTGTGTATCTCTGATCAGAACTCCTCTCCAGATTAAATACGAAAAAAGAAGGAAACTTTCTAACTTTCTTAGAAAATAATCTTTCTCCTAGGTTTCACAGACACAGTTGTGGACTTGATCTAAAAATGAAGATAAACATAATCGACACTATACCAATATGTACTATTTATTTATATGCAACATTGTTCTAAATACTTAGCATTATGTTTTTAAATCTAGATTTGTTTTCCAGATTTTCCACAACGTATACCACAATCAATACATTGTGGTATGAAGATCTTTACGTGGTTAATTTAGCACATATTGTGAGTTCCAATTGTTCAATACTTGAATAGGTCAAGTTTATGTAGTTTACCTTCTATTTTATACCTTTCTATATCAGCCCTTGTGTGATTTCATACATAAAATTTATGTATACAATTATCATTAAAGTTTCTAACACATCATTTATTAGAATCAGATAATATTAACACTATATCACTTTTTCAACTGAGAAATTTATTTTTTTGTGCTCTAAAATTAAAATATTGTGTCATGTATTAAACCTTATTGTTTAAAATATCTACGATTTTACAAATTATTATTGTAGAATAAAAATTTAGTTTCCACTTAGCTGCTGTTCTATCTCATGAGTAAAGAGCATAAATATCTACCAGTAGTAGCAGGATAACTTGCTGAAAGTGGAACAATTTAGATTCAAATGGTGTGATTTGATGGCATGGAAACATATATTAATGTGTATAAAATTTTATATATTTATCTACCAAAAACCACTGAAATCAATCACTCTATAAAAATGGTAAAATGGCATAATATGACATCTATTTAAAGTTTATATTTTTAAAGCGGTTATTAAATTCCATGGTTAGCTGCACTTAAGAAACTTATGAACAAAGTAGAAGAAATTACTCCTTAACACTTTAAAAAAAAATTCTGTTTCTTGTTTCAGAAAAAAAAGAATAGCTATGTGAAAATCTATGAGAATTCAAATGGTAATCTGGGATCACATTAGATGTGTAGTAAGTTGATAACCATCATATCAAATTTATATGGATTCATAGTCTTGGAAGAAAGGAAGATAAGCTAATTCCATGACTGGTTCACTATAATTAAGAAAAGTTTACTGTAGCATTTTAAAAACTGCAGGGGCAAAATTTTATTCCCTAGAATAATTTGGTTGAGTTGGTGAGCCAAATTCTTATATGTGATGTTAATAGTTGACAGAAACCCAGAAGTATTGTGCCCTTTTCCCCCCGCATACCATAGTATGGATGGGTAGCGCACAAATGGGATCTTTGGATCAGAACCATCAGCACCACCTGGGAACTTATTAGAAAAGCAAATTCACTATTTTAGAAACTTTGGAGGTGGGTTCTAGCAACCCGTTAAAAAGCATTCCCGGATGATTCTGATGCAGACTAACATTTGAGAGCCACCACCGCATACAATATAAAGGGAAAAAGTTAAAAAAAAATTATTAAGCTTCAAAACCTTTTTTAAAAAAGCTTCCTCAAAAAAAATAAAATAAAATAAAAAAGCTTCCTCAATGTAATGAGGTAGCATTTAATAATACATAATGTTGGGGCACCTGAGTGGCACAGTTGGTTAAACATCCAACTCTTGATTTTGGTTCTGGTCATGATCTCATGGATCATGAGACTGAGCCCCATGACCTGTTCAGCTCAGCATCTGCTTCTCTCTTTCTCCATCTCTTTCTGTTCCTCCCCCTGGCTCGTGCTCACCCATGAGCTCACTCTCTCTCTCTCAAATAAACAAATCTAAAAAAAAAGCATAAAGTTATCTCAATCTTTAAAATTTTATCAAAGCATAACATATGCTAATAATAATAATAAATGCAAACATGCATATGCATAATAAACTAAATACTACTGACATTCAGTAGGTCACTACTGGATAGGATCCAGTTTTTCTTCTTGTTCATTCAGCCTAAATATCCAGTCAGATAGGAGCTTTACTGACTGTTTACTATGCAGCTGTAAATATTCTAGACCCTTCTTCCTTCATCAGATGTACCTGTTTACCACTTCCTGTATGAAACTACCAGCTTTTGTCATGACAGCCTGAAAACTTTCTTGGACAGAATTCACAACTCTTGTCAAAGTTTTGAGGGGAGACGGAGAAATTAAGGTGGTTGTTTCACTTGACTGTGCAGAAAAAAAGAGAGGAAGGAATATACTCCCAGGGTTGCAAGAGAAGAGATTTATGAACACAGAGGAAATAGGGCGTGAGTGTGTCCGTGTGGGGAACGACGGTGTTGACGAAGATGATGCAGATGTAGGTGCTGATGGGATATGAAGCATATGAAATGCCATACGCTTAGCTTTAAGCACTAAGAACTATTACATGCACGTACTGAAAAATGACCACCCAAAGCATTTATTAGAGCAAGAGACCCACTGGAACTCTTAATATTCTCCTCCATTCAAGGCAGCACTGATGTCTGAAAGCCAAAAAGTGCAAAGCCCCAAGGACATAATAGAGGTTGACAGTTCCCAAGTTGATAGAAATGTCATTCAAAATTGCCCTTTCGTTCTCTTTCATTGTGTGACCAGGCTAAGGGTATATTAATAAGAACCCACATGCTTGATCCTTATAGTGGTAGCTATATAAATAACTTTGACCCATTATATGATATTATTTCACAATTTGGTTCTTCCAATAATTTACTACTGAGCTACGACACCAAATACCTATTATTCATCAAGAATACAAAAATTATAGTTTTCCCATTTTCTATTAATTATTTTTCATTTGACTAGATGAAAAATTTAAAACCCTAACTATAAAATGAAAGTGGGCTATTTATTTATGACCTGTTATGCTCATAATTACAAGTAAATAAATGCCAAGGTAAGGTTTTTTTCCTAAAGATTTTTCTACTTTGTTTTTTATTTGTAAGAACTTATTTAGGAGAAATCTGAAACCTTAGCAAGACTAAACCCTACTCTTACAAATGAAGCAGGCATTTTAAAATTGTAAGTAAGTAATTTTTACATAAAAGAATATAAGTAATTTTTAAGGTCCAGAAAACACTGGAAAAATAGCATTTCTCTGAAGTACACCATAAAGCCATAAAGAAAGCAATTTCTTTTTAATTACTTGTCTAATCATTAAAGGATGCTGTTATTCGAAAATTCTGAAAATAGCTTATTTTATAATTAGTTAATGTATACACAAAGCGATAGTTAAGAAGAAACTTATGTATCTGTTGAATAGTTCCAAAGTTGATCTGCTAACCTAATATTAATATAAGGTCAACATTTAAACTTAAGAAAATGTGTAAGCTAAGGTAAGCGAATTTTAACTAATAGGCTATTACTTACATTTATAGAACTCATTATAATATTTCATATCATTTATTTTATCTTCAATTCTATGAAGTAATTAATAATCCCAGAAGGGCAACCAAAATTCACAAAGTTCTAAAGAAACCTAGGTTGTTGGACCCATCACACGACATTCTTTTTAGTTATATAATAAATTTAATCTTAAATTGAAAAAGACATTGATGCACTGGAATTTCTGAAGTTCAGGCTTAACCATCTAATTCCTCACATAAAAAAGCGACATAAAGGGCAATACACATGCAATAAAATGAAGTAATACACGTACTCACTATTTATATACTAGCTTAAAACTTCAAGCACAAATGTTGATTTATTTTGGAGATTTTTGTGTGTGTGCTTCTCTGTTCTCTCCACTACATAGCATCAGAAAGGTCCTTTGGTAGTGCTAAAGAGCTATAAAATTAGGCTATTTTTTTTTTTTTTGAGAAAAATACCAAGGGTCTGTGTACAGTATGTCACAAAATACAATAATTTGTACAATCACGTGTAAGAGAATAATATTTCATATATATATAAATGCAAGTTTTAGGAACCTATTTGTGATTATAACTTCTCCTATTAGAGTCTTGTCTAATCTTTGTTGTCTGGATAGAATGCAAAACAAGTATAATCTAAAGAGACATACAGTTTCAGGCATATTCCACTTACTTACAGCTACTATGATTGGTCTAAAAGCAAACATTTCCCTTAACATCAACTTGTGGTCATGCTAATAGAAATACTGCAGAGGTGTAATGAACGTGTGTCCTAGCTAATGAAAAGAAATACCCCACAAAGATAAATACTAAATTTGGATGAAGAAAATGACTTGACATAAACATGTAGCCTTAGATGCACTGGAGAAATACAACTGTCATCACAAATGCAGCGTTATTCCACGTAAACTTAACAGAAACTGTAAAATAACTACATAAATTTAAAATCTATTTTATTTAGATGATTTTTAAATAATAGGTTTATTCCAGGAAGAACACGTTAGTCTAACATAATTGCATACTATTCTTAGTTTTAATGTGCAAAGACCAAATTGCTCATAGAAATCAAACAATTTATCAAAAAAAAAAATCATTTTCCAGAATTCTGGTAGTTCTCTCTCCCCACTTCTTAGCCTTTCTTCATTTTCTTTTGCTAAGGAATTTTAATAGAGAAGTAGAAAATAGGGATACCTGTATCCTAAGGAAATCTACTCCTTTCTCTCTGTCTCCTAATCCTTCACAACAGAGAATATATCCACATTCAGGACCTTGGACCACAACATACAACACCAAGGATGAGCAGATGAGTATATCCTCCCTATACTCCTGAATAAAAATTACACCTTTATTTATATCTTTACTCATTCTCATTATCAAAAATTTTCTTTAAATAGTTACCTAAAGTCATTATTGAAAATCAACTCTTTATTTGGTAGTTAACAAATTTAAAGCATACTAATGGCAACTGGCAAGAGCATATGTATTTATGCAATCATTCATTCATTCATTCTTTACTGAATGAAATTTCAACTATTTATTACTTGCTGTTATCTGTTGGGCATTTAGCAAAATGCAAATCACCTGGCATCTAGGCCTGTGGCTTTGAGGCTTTGGTTTTGTGTGGTACAGTAATTAAGGAGCAAAGAATGTATTTACTTTGTATTTAAGCCTGCAGTGAAGATGTATGTGGCATTGTGTTTTATTTAAACTGAATTATTTGAGGGCAGTTTGTCTATGTATTTAAATATATTCTTTCATTTATAAATATGATTTGATTCCTTAATAGCCATACACTGATTGAATCAAATATATGGAATTTCAGGCTACTTCCTCTGCACAATTTGAAAACTGTGATTGTCCCATATTTTATCACAAATACTCATGTGAAGTAAGTAGCAATAATAACATATGGGGAAGAGTAAAGCATTCATGAAACATGTTGCAAAATTAATCAGCTGGTTGCTCTTATCCTCTCTGATGAAATAATCGTATTAAGCAGGGAAATACACTACAGGTTGAATTGGATAATGTGCACTATGGCTGCACCTCTTTTCTCTAGCTTGGCTTTGCATTCATTGTCTATTCCTATTCTTCACTGCAGGAACCCTCTTTCACCTTTTCCCCTCAAATAAGGCATTTCTTTCTACAGTTCAGTAGAGATTGATTAGAGAGAAAAACCAAACCAAAACAAAACAATCTTTTTGGGGATCCAAAAGTTCCTGATCTTTCCTTCATGAACTTAGAGCAGAAAAGGTTTGTGCTTAATGCGCATGAGTCAAAGTAGTATAAGAAAAAAAGAACTAACCAAACATCTTAAATTATTTTCCTAGCCCCTGAAGAATAAGGGATCCTACTCATGGGGCTATCCAACTCCCTACTTTATTAGAAGGTTCTTGGTGCCTAAAAATCAAGTCTATCATAAAGAACACATGCTCCTGAGGCCCCTTTCATGAACAAATGTTTGCTTTTGGTCTTACAAATTGCAAGATGCCATGTTAACCAGGCGGACAGAGCTCCAGGAATTCTGATAGGTAGGCTTTTGCTGTGCTAATGCTACCATTAGACCGGATTGCCATTTAAATGCAAGTCTTAAGTTATGTAGCTGAGGGTAATGTTAATTCTAGCTTCTCATTTAGCTTGCCTCTTTAAGAGGGCGCTAGGACTGTAATTGGGGGACTTTTGCTTCATTGTGATAATTACATATTGTTTTTACATTTAAATTTTTGGCCATTAAGTAACTTAGAGGTATTCAGACCGTCTTCATCATTTAACATGTTCCCTGTTCCTTCCCTCTTAACATTTCAGTCCAGTATTTCCCTTGTTTTTTGCTTTTGAGGATTTAATGCCTCTAAAATGTCAATTATATCCACAAAAACACACTTATAGAGTTGAACACAAATAGAGCAAAGAATAAAGAGCATGGCTCGTGGAATATCAATAATATTTCACATGCTTTTTTTAGTTAAAAAATTGCTTTGAAACACCTAAGCCAAATGATGCCAACCCTTCTACACAGAAAGTTCTTCTGTGGTAGCCAGTCTCCAAGATGGCCCATCAATAAGTCTTGCCTCCTGGCATTTATGCCCCTGAGTATTCCCCTCCGCCTCCCACTAGAAATAGGGCTGACCTACATCACCAAGAAGCTATTGCAGAAAGGCCAGTTTGACTCCTGGTGCTAGGTCATAAAAGACATTGTAGCCTCTACCTTCCTCTTTCTTGGATCAGTCGCTCTGGGGTAGGGTTTCTCAATCTTAGCACCACTGGGATTTTGGCTGAATAATTCTTTGTTGTGCATGACTGTCCCGGCCACTGAGGGATGTCTAGTAGTAACCCCCGCCTCTACCTCTAGATGCTCGAGGCACTCCTGCTCAAGCTGCAGCAAGCAAAACTGTCTCCAGATGCTGCCAAATGTTCCCTGGGGTACAAAATCATCCCTGGAGGGAGTCGCCTGCCATGTCACGAGGTCCACCCGGTAGGGACCCTCGGCCTCTCGCCAACCACCAAGATGTGATTTGTTAGGCACGTGGGTGAGCCACTCTGGAAATGGTTATACCAAGCAGCTGTCAAGCTTTCATGAGACGGCAACTCCACATGAGAGACTCTTAGCCGGGTCCCTCCACGGAAGCTGCTCCCAGACTCCTGACCTGCAGAAATTGTGTGAGCTAAGTGTTCACTGTTTAACGTCCCTAAATTGGGCAGTATTTTGTTAGGCAGAGATAACTTATCTATCCTCCTCAGGAAGAAGTATAGCCAATGCTTGTTAAATTCTTCCATGATTCCGAAGCATTTTTCATCGCGACTTCATTTTGACGCCTGGAAAATACTTGTTTCTCATTCTTCAACCGTAATATATGAATGCATTTCATGGATCTCCCTCAGTTTTACTTATTTACTTTGCAGAGCTAGATGCCATTCCTTTTTGCTTTTTCTTTCCAACTCTTTTAATATTTCCTCTGCCTTCTCTTTCACATTTCTAGATTAGCTTTTGAAGCTTCCTTTAGTTTTAGATCAACTAACCTCTTCTTTTTATTTTTAAAATGTGCTAAAAATATACTGTATGAATACAGTTTCTACATATTTACTTAGAGGAATGTCCTGCGAGAAGATCTTTAGTTCACAACATCAAATGAGAACCTATTCACAGAAATTCTGCAGAGTAAATTTAATTTTTTTCAAGTGCAGAGTACATTTGAAAAGAGGAACAACAGAAGGAATACGAGTGTCAGGAATAATATTTGATGAGAAAGTTATAACATGAGCCAGTATAAAATGTATGGTGTTTCAGATTCAACTTTGTTTAACCTCTGGTCCCTAGACAACTTCAAATTTCTAATAATAATGGTTATTTTGTCCTCTGGTGTTCATTACATCTGGATGATTGCTATTATCTTTTCAAATGATTAATAGTTCTTCTACCAAGAGGCTAAAAGAAAGCATAAAGCAGTAAGATTTGATGTTACTAATCATACCAGCTCTTTTTATTAACCTTTAAATGTAAACTTCCAGAAGCTTTTTAAAGTACTTTAGAGAAATTGAAGAGTCGGTCACTGCATGTATAGAAAGAACATAATGTTTTCTTGGCACCACCTGATCAGTCCTTAAACACATAACTAAAAAACATTTGTCATTGTTACTTTCCTGTTAGTTTCCCTTGAAGATACGTGAAAAAGAATTAATCAAGACTACGAAATTATCAAATGATGGAATGGATTCACAAAAAAATAGAGCAGGAGTCTGTGGAGCAATACGGCCCTTACAAAATAAACTCCAAGAAAACAGAAGATATGCTGATCAGACTCCACGACCACCAGCATTTGGTGGGCAGCACCTCTACCTGGACCTGAACCTACAAAATGAGCACCACCACCTCTCCTCCTGAATCTCCAAAAGGAATTAGTATCAAAAGGACAGCAGAATGATATAAACAACGCCAGTACAAATGCATACACACTCTCTGTTCCCTCTCATCCCACTTGGAGGCCTATTATCCAGAGGGGAAAAAAGATCAGAAGACTGAGTGGATCTTGAAAGAAAACAAACAAAATTAAATGCTTTGGAAGATCCTGAGAGGGCTAAAAACACTTCTTTTAAAAAATATCTGTGGTTCTTTAGGGATTTAAGTTTTTACAGATCCTAAGGAAAGTCTGATTTGGTTATAAGCAGATAAAGCATCTTCAGATAGTCATCCTGGGAGAAAAAGGAAAAGAAAAGCAGGCATAATCATGCTTTCTAATAATCTCATTTAATTAGGGGCGCCTGGGTGGCTCAGTGGGTTAAGTCTCTGCCTTCGGCTCAGGTCATGAGCTCAGGGTCCTGGGACAGAGCCCCACATCAGGCTCTCTGCTCAGGGGGGAGCCTGCTTCCCCCTCTTTCTCTGCCTACTTGTGATCCCTCTCTCTCTCTGTCAAATAAATGAATAAAATCTTTAAAAAATAATCTCATTTAATTAAATAAAAACCCCATTTCCAGTGCCTACATCTATGCATGTACATGTTCTACAGGGCACAAATCCTCCCTAGTCTGGTGGACCCACTATTACTACATAATGATTAATGACAGTTATGATAGTTAACCAGTGCGTTGTGTTTATTTGAGAGACTTGAGTAAGGGTCAAATTGTCTAAGGCATAGAACCTTGGAGAAGGATGGACACGTGTGTGTGTGTGTGTGTGTGTGTGTGTGTGTGCGCGCATGTATGCGTGCATGCATGTATGTAATGGATTTGTAGGTGAATGAAGCACAAAGCAAAAATGTTAGGGTAGACTAAGGCAGCACCCTATTACTAATAAAGCACTGTATTTCATTTTATTTCATTAGTTGTTTTCTTGAAATGTTGATTGCAAAATAATCAGAGTTGAAATAGTTTAAGGCTTTATTATTTAAAGGGATGTCTATGGATGATCTGAGCACTCATCCTCTATGATAACAACTTTCTTGGTGGTAGATATTAGTATATCAATTGTTTTTATCACCCATATGTGGCCTTGAGTAGAAAAAATACTAAATATTAACTACTAAATCATGATTACATGGAGAGTTAAGATTAATCAATGACAAACTTGATAATTTCTTTTTTTTTTTTCCATAAAGTGTTTTAAAATTTTCACATGATGTGTTTTAACTGTCACTTTGGGTAGTGAATGATAGGAACGCACGCAATACTGTAACGTATCCCTCCGCATTTAAATCTCTTCAAATGAATTCTTCTCACTACTGGAATTTCATAGTTCTTCCCAGTCTCTAGAGTTTTGCTCCTTTTTCTTCTTACTTTCCCCTAGAGCTGAAGGTTAGACATCCCTGGGAAGCCTTGCTTTTCTATGTAGAGATGCCAGCTAACAGAGCCATTGTCAAGTACTCCTGAACAACAGGCTGCCTATTAACTTAACCTGAAACTTGACTAGGTCGCTACATCTAGACTAAAACTCCACTCCACTCATTGCAGACAGAGAAAGAGGGCAGTCACTGGAGACAAAGGGTAAAGTCCAAAGATAAGCCAATCCAAAGATAAGCAAACACAAATTTAAATGCAAAACTCACTTCTCTCACTCCCCCTTGCTTTAACCCAGACTGATTTTCACCCTTCAGGCCTTACTGTATAGAATTAGAAGACTCGTCCCATTTGCCCTGGTCTTGTTTCCCCCCCACCCCCATATGGTAGGGTTATCCTTTAATTTATTCCAAAAGTATCTTTTAGGCATTATTCCCAATAGTGCTCGTCGTGGGAAAGGAGGCATTTATATTCCAGTTGGTGAAGCAATACATAGACACTGAATGATAAAAAGTTTAGGCTATGGCAGTTGCTGTGAAATTTTAATACTTAAAGAAATATCATTGTAATTAATCTAAAAGATTGTCATGAAGGAAGTTCTTTTGAAAAAAAAAATTGTATTTCATTTAGTCTGTGTGATTTAGACCAAGAGTCACTGTGATTGATTTACTAGTCTAGAACTGGGATTTGGATTTTAAATCTTAGATGCTTAATTTAAATGCAATTTTTAAAATTTTCTGTAAAGTTTTAATTCCTGTATAATTCCTTTCTGTAAGGTTTTGGATCCTCACGTCACCTCACGTCACCTTTTCTGGAAACACAAAAAAGTTATCAAGGGCATGAGCTCTTGGTCCTATAAAATTTGCTATTTGGGATTAGAAGATTTTTTACTAGAAATAAAGATTGTTTTCCCTTCCCAAAACTATTAATCAAAAACAATTACTTTCCAATTATGATCAACTAAAAGTGTTTTTCCTTTCTCCTCCTCTCATAATTAACCTATTAAGGAATAAATAAAAGAAAAGTCATAGTATATGTCTCACTGAATTCAGGAATTATCCAACTTTCACCTGGGAACTTGTATTTACTCCAAAAGAAATGCTGATGAAGAGATTTCATGAAACATGAAGAGACCCAGTTTCTCAAGAAGAAATAAATGTTTACAATCCTACACACTATTTGTTACATTAATATTTGGGAAGAGTCAGTTATATATTACAAAACATATAAAAGTACATCTAAAAAGTTTAGTAAACTAAATATTAATACATTTTAAAAATAATTTGAATACTTTTACATCGGTTCATCTTAATGCTGATTTTCTAATACTGTTCACTTTGCTTCCTGACACCTAAATAACTTTACTACTTATAAGTATCCATGTATATTTTGTCTTATTTAGTAACACAGCAAGAGTATAAGATATCACCAATCTCACTTCACAGATAAGGAAACTGACATTAGAGACATTTAAGAATTTGTCAGTGGTCATAACTTTAGTAAGCTTGGGACCTGAACCCAAGTCACTGGGTTCACCCAGCCTAAGCAACTTTCCAGAGCTGCACCTCTACCATCTAAATAAATGTCAACAGGATAAAGGATTGTTGAGCAGTAATTTCTCTGAAAAACCAGACTAACAACTGAAATCTTGTAATTTCTTCTTCATTCTGAAGAAATTGTTATACCCTATTATGATAGGACCATGCAGAGCTTAATTTGGGTAATATTAGTCTGAACCTTTGCAAAATGTTTATAATACCAAATCATAAAATATTTTGCCAAAGCAGCTATAAGTAAATTCCAAATGTATTCACATAGCTACTAAAGTATATCATAAAAGAGTAAATATTTGAAGTAAACGGATAAGCATCCTCAACACTACTACTTGATACCTATTTTGTTTCAACAAAAAACACATGTCCATTTACATACATCCAAATGGTGTCCAGTCATTTAGAAGGGAACTAATACTGCAAGAAATGAAGAAGAGGATAGAAAAGACCTTTAGCCCACCTACCGGCTTGACCAAAGGCTATGAATTCATCCCAGGTTTACTTCAAATGAGTTGTGTCAAAGGTTACCCACAGGCCATTTTATAGTGATTTATAGCCAATGTCTGCAAATCTCCTTTTATTTTAATGATAACCTCAATAGAGTCATTAAGACATTCTTTGTCTTCATGGCAGTGACCAGGAGGGAGCTGCTGTCTTTAAAGAATTTTAAGGAGTGATAACTATTTATATAGAATGTCAGTTAAGGCCAGTTATTATGTTGTGTTCTAAAGGCAAAATATTCTTTTTCTCAATGTATTGAAGATGCTTAGCTTGATTATATATTCTGCCGATCGCTGTTGTAATATTAAATTCAAGGTATAGGCCAAAGAAAATTCAATAAAGATGAAAAGGCTTAGAATTGAGCATCAGGTAAGAGTCTGATTTTAATTATAATGATCTCAAATTTGTATTAAAGCTCTCACAGCATAATGATTCTTAAGTGTCTGTATTGAGTTAAGCATGTCACGAAGCATGAAGAATTGCAAGATTGATTTATCAGATATTCATTTAAGAAATAGGCAATTAAAATAATTAATGTGTAGTGAAACTCAGCTGTAATGCCTCATGTTTAATTTTTCCCAACCCATAACATTAAAAGAATAATACATTTCACAGTCTGGATGGCATAAAAGATTTTATATTAGCAACTGTAATGATATCATTACATAAGAGTTTTGATCATATCTTCTAGACAGAACTACGGAGAAAGAATAAGTGCATTTATTTTAGATTTGACCTTATTTTAAATGTTGCTTTGGGTCATTAGATTGCCAAATAAAATGAATGAACATTCTTGATTCTCGTAGTAAGGGATGAAATACACACACACACACACACACACACACACACACACACACACACACACATACACAGATATGTTTATACAGAGAGAAAATAAATATATGAGCATGTATATAGATGGAATATTTCTCTACCATATTTAAGCTAGTTTGGTATAAGAGAGACAGAATGATAAACTTCAAAAAGAGAGAAAAACAAAATAATCTTCCTGCTTAAAACTTCATTTGAATTGTCAATTAAACAATGTAACATAACTAGCCCATATTAGTATAAGTCTGTGCCTTTCATTTTAGCATCCACTTAATTCTTCAGCATCTTAAGGAGGACATTCACTTGAAGATGCATCCTACCAAACAAACCTGTGATGCTAGTCTATAAACCAGAATGCCAACTAGTTAATTTATACCTGGCCAGAATATTGTTGAGTTTTTGTTGAAAAAGCAAATTTAACAATGAGAATCAGGGCAGAAAGAAGTAGATAGTGGGTGCTTCATTTAGACCATAGTAAGGACATAGTAAGGATTATGCCTGCTTTAACTACAGATCATCTCCGTCCAATGATCAGAATGTTCCCATTTCCTATATCCAGTGCTTCCCAACTAGACTGATGAGATCAACAACGAAAGATTATACTTTTAGCTTCCATAATCTTTCTGTGTCCACAGTCTTTCTACATAGTACAGCAGCATTGATTGTGTCCTTTTTCATAGGTACAATCCTATTCTGCTCATGCTGCATTGAGATTATCCTCCAATGATTCAAGCCACTGACCTTTGATGCTTCCACTTCAGGGACCCCAAACTCAGTCACATGTCTGAACAGAACATCTTGGATTACTTCCACTGATGTTTTGCTTATTTGTTTGTTTGTTTATTCTTTTAACAGAACTAGAGCAACGGTTGCATGTCAGTTAGTAGGCTGGGTGCTAAGAATGAAGAAGAGATCGCCCCTACACTGAAGAGACTCAGAATCACACAAGGGAAGACAACTGCAGTCAAGTTTTAACAAGGGCACTGGAGTATAAAACAAGGAGTCTGTATAAGAGTGGAAGAAGTCACAGATGATGGACGGGCCACTCTATGTAGAGGTGATAGCTGAGATGGATCTCACAAGGAGGTGCAAGGCAAGAGGGAAAAGTGCAATGAAGAGGGCAAAAGGACCCCAGAGAGCTGGAGTGGCACAAACATAGGCAAAAAGCAGTGCAACTACATACGATAAGAGGACGTGACTTCACATGGAGCACAAAACTGCTGGGATTGGGAGAAAGGCAGAAGTAACAAATCAGGCTCACAAGGTGAGTGGGGCTGGATCTCAGAATGCCAAGGAGGTTAGACTTCATCCTTTGGACACTTTGCCTTACATTTGTGTTCTTCTTAACTATGCTCCCAATGTTCTAGATGTGCATTACAGACCACCTTATTTCTCTAAAATTCAGATGAAACCCAACACTCTGTTCTTTAATTCCTACATGCGTTTGTATAGGCTGTTTGCTTCAAAAACCTAAGTAGCACATCTTCTGGAAGATGTGCCTTCATTCTTCTGTTTCTCCCCAGGTTGGGCTAGAAACTTTCCCCTGTACCTCCATATTATTCTTTGACCAGTACTTAGCCCATAGCATTTTATTTATTTTTTATTTTTAAAAAAGATTTCATTTATTTATTTGAGATCGAGAGAGCACAAGCAGTGGGAGCAGAGGGAGAAAGGCTCCCGTGGGACTCGATCCCTGGACCCTGAGATCATGACCTAAGCCAAAGGCAGACTCTTAACTGACTGAGCCACCCAGGCATCCCAGCCCATAGCATTTATGATTGTTAAATTTTTCACCTTCCCCATTATACTGTATGGGGTGTTAATTATTGTTTTTTTTTTTTTGGTTCTACCATACTGTCTAGCATATCATAGGTGCTCAGAAAGTTTACTGGATAAACTTCAGTAAATGTTCTAAAAGTGAGTTTTAAAAGTGACTCTAGAAACCTCATCTATGAATAACATAGTCATTATGCAGTTTTTTTTAATGATATAAACCAGTGAAGAGACATATAGGTTTGTTTCAAGCAAACTGTAAAATCTATTGCTTAGAAAATGTCTTTTTCCTAAGGAAGATATTCTCATTCCTTTTTCCAGTAGAAGATATCTCATGTAAATCAAATCATATTTTCTTTCTTTTTTTTTTTTTTAAAGATTTTATTTATTTATTTGACACAGAGAGAGAGAGATCACAAATAGACAGAGAGGCAGGCAGAGGCAGAAGCAGGCTCCCTGCCAAGCAAGGAGCCCGATGTGGGACTCGATCCCAGGACCCTGGGATCATGACCAGAGCCGAAGGCAGCCGCTTAACCAACTGAGCCACCCAGGCGTCCCTCAAATCATATTTTCTTAACTGTGTGTATTAAATGGATCTTGTTTTTTAAAATAGGATTCAAGTACATTTTGAAAGAATATGTCAAAGCCTTTCTTAAACATTTCTTTTTATCTCATTAAATTTCCAGTATTTTATCTATGTCCAGAATTCTAGAAAATAATATGGTTACACCAAAAGGCCCAAAAGTTCACCTGACAATAGCTAAAAAACATATTTCTGAATTAAAAAAAATCCTTATACAGACACGTTCTCTTAGATTGTGTGGTATTAATAATTTAACTGCAAAAATAGACGTATAGTGAAAATTACATCACTGTGATAACTATGGTTTAAATTCATATTATTAAGATTGAGTTGTGTAATATAAACATGTAATCTAGTAAACATTTATTGAGCGGATATTATGGGCCAGCCACTTAAAATTCAATGGGTAAAGGAAGTGTATCTAATATGATCAATCTCATGAAATTGATTTTTTCTCCAATTATTTTATTGCAAGTCCATAAATTATAGTACCAGATATAACAGACCAGAATTCTAGCTCAGTGAAACTCTAGGAAAGCTAGTAGAAAAAATGCAAGCAAAACCAAACAAAAATTACTCAGTGGTTCTCTTAAAATTGGATCAGAATTACCGTTTTTTAGATAAATGACAGCATATTTACATGAAAACTGGCACTAAAAATTCCATCAGATGACCCAAAATTCTTGTCTTGCCCTGTATTTATATAGGATTGACCTGAATATTGAGCTCCTGCTGACTTAAAATGAAACTTTGATCCTCAAAAGAGTTACATGGAGAAGTATAGAAAATACAAATCTGTACTTGTTTAAGGACATTCCTATTGCTGTCATAATGCTTTTATACATACTTCACAACAGAATATTTTTCTTATGTTATTTTAAGTACTACTGGAAATACCACAAGAGAAAAATTTTTGCAGTATTTCATCCTTTCTATTTTTGGTTTCAATTTCTTCTTCTCCTATTTATGAAATATCTACACTGCCAAAAGTCATCAAAATTGTACAACAAACCATAACAGCTCAAATTATATAATGAACTAGAAAAAAATAAGATTCCTTGGATATTGAAAGGCCCAATTTAAATGAAAGTCTCATACAGAATCCCAGTACTGGAAATTGGTCTTACAAAGAACTACAACAGAGTTTTAATAAAAAAAAAATATTTTGTGGTTTTACAGAACTGTAGGGTTCTTAGTATTTTCTTGCATTGGCAAACGGTTTGGGGAAAATGAATTCTTATCTCTTTGAGTATACATTTTTCGCCCTCATATTATTTTGGTATTGTAAGACCTGTAAAATTGTGTTCTTTTTTTTTTTCTAAATTTAGAGATCTCATCTTTCTCCTTTTTAAAAACAAAAGTCTTTATAAAGGGTAGGTTTTTAACTGTTAGGTTCTGAAAAAGTCACTCAATGGAATTAGCTAGCCCGTGGTTAAAAGTCAAAGGCTAGAAGCTGTGGGATATTCTAACTGTAAGTTGTGGAGGTTTTAAGGAGGGATGTGTAGTTCTAAGAATCATCCAATGACATTATCCACTAGGAGGTCCAGGACTAGAAAGGGGCACATTCTTCCCATGAGAACTTTAAGGGTACTTTACGATTCTGGTTAAAGGAAGCTGTTAGCTGTTTGTGACATTTAGGCCCCTGCATTTTGAGGCATGCTCTCTTCTAAGCAGCACTCAGACAAGTTCTTAGCAATATTCCATACTCTGAGCCAGTAAGAATGCACCTTCTAAATGTAATTTTTTTTAAAAGATTTTATTTATTCGACAGAGAGAAACACAGCGAGAGAGGGAACACAAGCAGAGGGAATGGTAGCGGGAGAAGCAGGCTTCCCGCCAAGCAGGGAGCCCGATGCGGGGCTCGATCCCAGGACTCTGGGACCATGACCTGAGCCGAAGGCAGACGCTTAACGACTGAGCCACCCAGGCACCCCTAAATGTAATATTTCTAAGATTAAATTTTCTGTGAGAAAAACGCTTGTGCAATATAGAAAAAATTTCAAATATATTTTCAAGTAAAAAAAGTCATAAAATTATTCCTTAGGTCCAAAAACAAGAACTATTCTGTATGTTGAAGGCTATTCTATGTCTTCGATGTCCTCAACCATTAAGATACATAAGGTAAGGAATACATGCTTCTGAATTCCCCTGATCATATTAAGTAGCCCCTAGATAATAATTCATGGTCAATGTAAATTATACCACTCATTGTGTGTTTGTTGAAGACTTTTTTCACATTTAATACTAATCAATTCATAAAGTTTCTGGTCCTTGTTTAAAAAGCTGTAATTGAGTGTAACTATGTATTTCAGCTGATTATTGCCAGTATAGAGACGATGGAGAATTTCGTTATCTTATAACTTTTTGGATAGGCTCTGGATTAAAATAGTCTCTAATTCTTGGTAGGTACAATTAAGGCTGCTTCCATGTCATATGTGCATGAAAAAAAAAGGGAAAATATGTGTAACTAAAAAAGAATCTCACTTTATAGAACATAATCCAATAATACCGATATCAGTAGAACTTTGTATGTAAACTATCAGTAAAATAAACAGAATTTTAAGTGCATTATACAGTACATGCTTAAATAAACCATAGAATAATTTTTATTAAGAAAATAATCACATTATTGATAGAAGTTCTATGGAAATGTCACGGAATTTTTTTTAAGTTGGCTGCATTGCATGTTTACCTGACAAGTGTGAGTTTAACAAAGTTTTTGACTAGAGAAAGGAAGAAAGTGAGATGGGAAGAAAGACAGGGAGAGATGAAGGAAAGGAAACAGGGAAAGAAAGAGAGATTTTCAAAGAAAGTTGTCCTCTCATAAATACTCAATTCAGGAGACTGCAGGTTTAACTTAATGATGAAAATGATGCTATTCATAATTTAAAAATACTCATTTATAGTTACACTCATTTATAGTTCTTTTAAGACTGTAGCACACACAAAAAAAGATTGTAGCACATTTTTCACTGATTTTTTTTAAGCTAGCTAAAAGTCTGCTGCATTTGGCAGATCTGTTGAAATCATACTGGGTTATGAAGTTTTGGGTAAAAATCAAAAATTTTTAAAAATATCAAAAGCAAAAATTAGATTAATTAGAAATTAAGGTCTGTTTTCCAATGTGGCTTATTAACGTGGTCAAAAGACACCAAGTAAAATAAGAGTACCAAAACTCTTATGATCACTAGTAAATAGTAATTATAATTTTTAAGGTGACTACATTGGAATCAATGCTCATGTGTTAGTGTTAGTACCAAAATAATCACACTAAAAACTCAACCTTGCAATTTGCTTCATGTAGGTGGTGACAGGCACTATTAAGGGTGTTTGTTTTCTTACATTCCTAATGAAAAAAACCCTGATAAAGTAAACGAATCTGAAGAAAACCCTGGAAATATTTCAGGTTAAACCTACATTCCTGGCACTTGCTGCCTTTAATAAACTATACATAACTGTGTTTTTCCATCCATACCCTCACCACATACCTCACTATATACTCCGTGCTCCGTGAGGGCAGAGATCTGTCTACACTACATGCCAGTGTCCTCAGATCCTAGGACTCTGACACATCATAGGGAATTAACAGGCATTTGTCAAATTTAAATGTCTCATCTCTCCAATGGCAAGGTTCAATATATATCATTAAGGCTCAAATTCCATAGTATTTCTAGGGAATTATTGTAGAGGTGCTTAGACTATTAATTGACTGGCCCAAGGGATAAAAGAAAAAAAAACCTTTCCTTTGCCTCAAAAACATAATACCCTAAGAAAGGAAGACAATGAGTAGGTAATTACAATTTGCAGATTAATAAACGGTATGGTGAATGAAAAACCTATTCTTTTTCTGTAAAGTGAACACACTTAGAATATAGTTTAAACTCCTTAACAAGAAGTCCTACGCGATCTGGTCTTTTTCATTCTCAACCTCATTTCTTACCATTCTCCCTCAAGTTCACCGCATTCTAGCTACTCCAGCCTATTTTCCAAGCCCTGAATTTACCAACCTCAGTCACATATTAGTATCTTTGCAGCCTCATTCACATATTAGGATCTTTGCAACTCCTGTTTGGAATGGCTTTTCCCCAGACCTTTGCAGGTACTTTTCTTTTCATGATTTAGGTTTCAGACAGGATTTGCTTTTTCTCTGTCTCAAGAAGATTTTCTTGCTCATCCCCAGGAATTTTATCTTATATAATTATACAGTATTATGAAATTATCTGTTTAATTGCTCCCATTTTGTCTCTTCCTCTTAGACTACAAGATCTTAAGAGGACAAACTGTTCTGTTTACAGCTATGAGGGGCAGTTCCACTGCCCTGAATTGAACTTGACACACAATAGCCATGAATTAATACTTGTTGAATCAGTGAATGATAGATGTAAGCATAGGGTGCTGTAAAACACTAAAAAGGACCAGTCCTTTAAGAACGAGAAAAGAACAGAGCTAAGATAGGAAACAGTTCCATGCAATATTGTTTGGGCTCCTGATTAAATCAGGCCTGAAGTCAGAATAATTTTTCTATATAATATGAGTGAAGACATTTCCTTTCTACTTGATCCAGTCTGGTTTGGGTTTTCTATTACTTGCAAATGAAAGAGTACTAACAAATATAATTGTCATTCAGTGAAACCACAAGCTGAAATCCTGGAAAGCTGATTACAATTCTATTTAAATAAGAGTATTGTGACATTAGGAGTTATGCTGAATAAAATAATGCCACCTCATGGAATGCTGGCAAAGTGACCTCGTGAGGCAGTTGTTTTGTGTTGGACCAAATACTTTCTGACTTTCCCTCTAACTTAAGCTTCTACATGTCTAGAAATAAAATGTCTGATATTTTTTGTTAGATAAATGACACGTTTGAATACGTTGAGGTTCGAACTTGTCTTCAGCTTAGAATGGTATATCTCTTTACTTTTTTTGACTCTTACATCTACATCTAATTACTGTGTTTTCTTTCAACTCTCCAGTTTGTAATATTTAAAAATATTGCTTTGTTCCCTCTGGAGAGAAATCTATTGAAAACATATAACTAAGGAATGCATATTTATACTATGTTTCCATCAATCTAAATTGGACATCGATATTTGTTGTCATTTTAAAAACGTATC
>CM053611.1:38321415-38387398 GCA_028646535.1 Procyon lotor
CTGATATGAAGAACTTGATAGGCAAGGCAGGAGTTTGAGGGGGTGGGGGAGAGAAATGAAACAGGAAGGGATGGGGAGGGAGACAAACCATAAGAGACTCCTAGACTCAAGAAATGAACTAAGGGTGGTCGGGGGGTGGGGGGGTAGGGATAGGGTGGCTGGGTTGTGGACATTGGGGAGGGTATGTGC
The DNA here is from genome assembly GCA_028646535.1 of Procyon lotor. Lineage (NCBI taxonomy): Eukaryota > Metazoa > Chordata > Mammalia > Carnivora > Procyonidae > Procyon > Procyon lotor. The sequence goes on from CM053611.1 coordinate 38,321,605, forward strand.
TGTTAAGTGCTGTGAAATGTGTAAGCCTAATGATTCACAGACATGTACCCCGGGGCAAATAATACATTATATGTTAATAAAAATTAATTTAAAAAAAAAAAAACAAAACGTATCTATACTTTGGTGCATTGCTGTGAGAGAGACCATTAAAATTCTCATTTGTGAATAAGAAAGATGTGTGAACAGGTATATTTGATTAAGAAAAGAGAGAATAAAATCTGAGGTCCAGAGGAGTCCTGCATGGTTTCTTTTCTCAATTCTCCCCTCAAACATTTCCAGCACACGTGTGGCCTAGAGGGACGGAAACGGGTCAATAATTAGCTCAAACGAGGCGCTGATCATTTCCTTAGGATAGAAAACAAAGCACTGGAGCTGATTTGAAGTATATTTCAGGAAGCTGAAGTTATAAATGCTTTCCTCAAGAGAAAGGTAACTACGGACGTGTGCTTTCGCTTTCTCAGTCTCTGACACAGTAATGACTCATCCTTTCCAGCCATGATGTTCACTGACGTTGAACTAGATCCTCCTCCTACATGGGACATCCCTTTCGCTTGCTGTCTTTCCTCCCTAGCTATATTATTTAGGTTCTAACCGCCTGGTTGTAAAATTAAAATGCCGTAATCACAGCTTTTTGGATGGTGAGTCTCCTCTCGGTTGGATCTAGTTTAGAGGGCAACTTTCATTGAGAAAACGTGATTCCGTGGATCTTCGGGTGTCTGCCCGTGCTCAACAGCCTCTTGCTTTCCCCATGGTTTGCATGATTAAAAAGCTTTGACATGGCTCATCAGAGCTGGCTGCTGTGTTCAAGACAGTTTCCTGTCAAAACAGACTCAGTACACTGGGGAAGACAGGCCAGGCCAGTTGAATTCAAAGAACATTGCCTAAATCCCTCTGTCTACTTTGCTTTTAAAAAACAAACAAACAAACAAACAAACAAACAAACAAACAAACAAAGCCATGATGATGACTGGTCTATCTCTTTGTTTTATAATTTTTACTGTTTTTGTCTTGTAAATGTGACCAATCCCTCTTTCCCTGATTCAGAAGAATATATCACCAAGTGACCTCGTTGGACATTTAACACCACTGTGTTCAGTAAAGCCTCTGTTTAAGTACCTAGCTCTTTGAGATTTCTGTCAACGGAATACAGATGAAAAGGAAAGGAGGGGTCTCATCACAGAGGTTCTGTTGATAACACTTCATTTAACATATTTCAGTTTAGCAACATGGGACCGCGAAAAAAGAAAACTATTTTATCTAAAATGACAGGCCCACTACGTCATATTCACTGTACCTAGGTCCGACCCAGGAAGTGATGGTAACGATAATGGGTACATTTCCAGTTCAACTCTATGGGGTGATCCTGCTCAAATGAATTCACCTCCTGAGTATGACACATCCATAGCACATCTCAAAGGCTCACAAAATGGTTATTTCACAGATATTGACATACTGGAGAGAGAAAGGTATTCGACAGCTTTTCAACAAAGCACAAAGCACCTGTACAGAGCAAGGTAGTGGGGAGACTCTAGCATTTAATTGATAGGCCAGACAATGTTTAATGCATAAGAATAGAAAATGGACAATTTGAATGTGGTTATAATTAGCTGAGATTAACATCCCCCTCTGTAACTGAAGTTTTAGGAAAAATGAAATCTGCAAAAAGAACTAACTAAGTCCAACAGTTTCACAATGGATCAGTGATTTTATCTGATCTTATATTTGTAGATGAATGGCAGTTCCTTTCTTATTAATACTATTTTAAGCACTCTGGATTATTTAGAGATAGCACACTCAGAAGTCAATTCCAGCCCAGTGTAGTCAAGAATGATTATTTGTGATCTTGACCCAAAAAAGTCTAAGAATAAGTCAAAAGCTAGTATTCTAGGAACTTGGGCATATTGGAAATTAGATCTCTAGCAACTACTACCACTCAAAACTTTTCATGGCCAAATGAAATGTGAAAAAACGCTAAATGAAGTTGTAGTCACATTGAATAGTGCTTTTCAAACTTTTCATCATGGACGTACTCTTGTGAAGGATAGCATTTCCTTGGCCACTTAAAACTTATGAAATCTCGGGCGCCTGGGTGGCTCAGACTCTGTCTTAGGCTCAGGTCATGATCTCAGGGTTCTGGGATCGAGCCCCGCATCCGGCTCTCTGCTCAGCAGGGAGCCTGCTTCCCCCACCTCTCTGCCTGCTTGGGATCTCTTTCTCTCAGTCAAATAAATAAATGGGATCTTAAAAAAAAAATTAAAAAAAACTTATGAAATCTCTTTGATTTCTTGTGCTTTATCATTGAAGAATACTTTTATCATATAGTTTGTGTTGGTAGTGGTTCAACTTAATTGTGCTTACATTGCATGTGTATTTCTGTATTCAGCCTTTCCCCCTAACTGGCATTGCAGAACACTATCTCAAAGTTAGCAAAAAGCCTTATTTCCCAAATCTCCTGTTAGAACTAATTTTTAATTAAGATGAATCATGATTATCCTCTGATTTCTCATGCTCCCAACATAATGCTAAATAATCTTGTACGTGAACCACAGGTTGTGACTCACAGTATTAAGCTATAAAATTCTACCCTGCAGATGCGAGTGTACCGATGTAATGCTTATTTGATGGCATGAAACTATGTGATTGGTACCATTACAGCAAAAAATAGGTGCCTTAATAAGAGTCATTGGCAAGTCTGACATTATCACAAGCACCCGGCCGCCAAATCAGAAGTGATCTTCATTGCTGTACTTGTGAGACGAGATCTGATAACAATAGAGTTCCACTTCTTGCTTCTGAACTTGAAGCAATATTTATAAGGATATTGCAGCTGAAAGAATCTGATTGTTGTGTCTGATCAGCTGGCTAGGGCTGTTTCTGGCTTGTTGGAAAATATTTCTTTCCCTTGTCGTAACTCCCAGCTGCTACTGCAGAGCAAATGGGAATGTCGCTGCTAGAAGTATGTGAAAAGAACAAAAAAGAATGGATTTGGACGATCTATGTGCTGGGTGTCATCGACGGAGACACAACTGTGACCGAGGAGTATGACTAGGGTCAGAGCAAAGGTAAAAGAAAACCACTTACGAATTCTCTCTTGTCATCAGCTTTTCAAACTAACTACTTTTGGTTGTTGCAGGCAATATACAAGTTTTCATCAACTTCCAAGAGACATTTAATAGTATTTACAAGTTGCCCTTATAATTCAGAGGTGGCCACTGTCACAATGCCAAATTACTTCAAATGTGTAGTTCAGATGATCAGCACATCTACGACATATAAGAATTCCTCGGTAACATGGGATTTACAATGCTTTTCATTACCAACAGTCATGTGAGTGGTGTTTGAAATTGAGTAAAATGTTTTTCCTCTTAAGATAACTAGTTAAGGCTGAGCTTGATTCTATTGTCTTTTAAGAGAAATAATTTATTCTTACAAAACAAATGTTATCAAGAGATTTATTACTATCGCAAAGAAGGCGATCTAGGTTTTTAAAAGACTGCAACAAATAATTCAGAAAGTCATTTATAAATAAGGAAATATGTTGGTGGGAAATTGAAAGTCACTAATACATTAATCCCTCCTGTGGCAAAATGCTAAACTATTAACAAATCAATTTAAACATTTGTCGAGGAATTTAAACAGATTCAGAGCAGCAATACTGTATATGAGATTTAAGGACCAATACAGCTAAACAATACCTTAACTAAATAATTTTCCTTAATATGAGAAGTAGTATTTCTAATATTTCCTTTAAACAAGATCCCTTATACACAAAAGTTCCTGATTTCATACTTCTGTTCCAAGTTATTTACCAATGTTCAGCAATAAACTAGCTCTGAGGACACACAGGAGCTATGAGAGTATCTCTGAAGAGCATAATACACTTCTTTTTGTTGGTTAATGAAAAGAATGGTCCTGGAGTAGAATCCAGAGGGGAAAAAATGAACTAATTTTTAAAGAGACAAGTGTACATGTATTCAAAAGGGTTTTATGTAACACCTAAGAAATTTTAAAAACCTGCTGATAACCTTAATTTTCTAATTGTTGGCTAAATAGATTCTTGGCTTTTTCCCAATAAAATCGAAGCATTAAAAAAAAGAGAAAAGATGAACCAATGGCAATGTGTTAGGTATTAATGAAAACAGTCCATAAGCAGTAAGTTCAAGGACATATCACTCAACATGCAACGCTACCCCATATTCTCCAAGGCAGATTTTGAAGAGACCAGATTTCTTTTTGTGTCTTTATGTTTACAGAACACAATTCCTGTTTGCAGTTTTTTAGAGGTTCATTGTGAGCCCTCTAAAGGTTTCTTTATCATTTAATATTATAAATAATTATGTTCCTAGGCGGCAGTTCAAAGCTCAGTTCAGCACTCGTATGCCACCACAGGCAGGTCAGGTGACCTTTCTCCAATTCTCCTCTCTCCGGTGCTGAGGACAGACAAAGTGATATGTCTGTCATACGCCATTACCATTAGAACAGAATCTTGTTCTTTTATTACAACTGAACTCCGCCAGATTTCTCAGCAGGAATGCTAAGTGAAATCAATGTCTTGGATTTCCAGGCTGAGCTTGGAGGTCACAGCCACTCTATCATTTCTCAGCATTATCCTTTCTCGTGCGCGCACACACTCCCCAAGCCTCCAACTGGCACACAGCAGATTGAAAACAGCATGCATCAGAGGACTCACGCTGCACAATTTTACAGTCTTTTGGAGCCCCCTCCTTTTGATTCCCCCCTTCCATTTTTTGCAAATTGCAAATAAGTTTTGTTTGTGTCCTTCTCTAGAGTTGTGAGGCAAAGGCAAAGGCACACCTAGGAAGAAGGGCAGGCAATAAAACCCAGAGAACACGGTCGATTTTTGACAGCTGCCAATAAGATCATTTTTCTTACATCATCACCTGGATGTGGCTGACAATTTCATTGTTCCAAACAATAAATAGCTCCTAAATGTAAACCATCAGTTTGGTTTACGCAGTCACCAGATACACAGTCACACAAAGCTCATTAATAAAATAATTCTATTTTATAGTAAAATAGACATGAAAATTCACCAATAAAACTCACAGAAAATACCAGGACACTAAGAACAGATTGTTTAAAAATATAAGTATAACAATAAATGATAGCTATTTCATATAAGTAAAATAGCTTTGTGAAGTGAAAATGTTTATAATGCCATGTATGAATGTCAGTTTCAGGCTACAAGATACTAAATTCATGTACTGAAATGGGTCCTCCTTATTAACTGTTGGTTGTATCTTGTTGGCCATGTTTTTCATTTAAATGACAACAATAATATTTATTGGTCTATTTTTAATGTGCTGAGCTAAAACACAAGCACATTTAAGAAATTTTTTCTGACAATAAGAGTGGTTGTAGACAGTATGATAGTGGACACTGAGCAAAGAAGGGACATATTTTTATTAAATTGTGTTATTACCTAAAAAGAGGCACTTTATTATTGGTCAAACTTCTTATGCATTTTACCCAATTGCAAATGGGAAGAAACGCAACATCTATAGCTTGCTTAGACTTTACACAATAGAAAATTCATGAAGGCTAATTTTTAAAAAGTTATTGAATTTTGAAGATAAATTATAAAATATGCTTTAAAATCATGTATAACCATAGGTATAGGAACATAATTCACTTTTTCACTAGTATCAGAAAATGGAGGTATAAGAAACTACAGAAAATGGAAGAAGATTCTCACTGAGATAGATAGCCTGTCTGCTCTGCACCTAGTCTATAGGATTCTATGAACTGGAGCCATAGAATTCATAAAGCAGTGTGCCAGTCTTGGCAAAGCCAACCTTCAAACACTTGGGTGTCTGCCATGGTTACCTAAGGAAACTATCATTGTAGCAACGGCTCAGTAAACCTTTGAATGGATGAATGAGTGAATGAATAGATCCAGAAACAGCTGACTGACATCACTTCATGATTATTTGAGTAAGTAATTTGGGGAGAAGATACTAATGATAAAAAGTTACTCGAGAGGTAAGGGAAAAAATCCTGTTAGTTATTTGCAAGTGAAGTATATACTCTAAAATCATAAAATGAAATGTCCTAATGCAAAGCATCATTATGAAACATGATGTGAAATCACATTAATAAATCAAGGTTAAAAAAAACAGAGAATAATATCTCACAGAATTATTTGTGTGTGACAGTGACTTTGTTGCTACAGCTATTTACTTTACTCAAATTTAACCTGTACCTGCACTACATTAAAACTGCTGGTCCATGAAGACCCCAAAATATCACTGCTTAAAAATTAAATTTTTATGTAACAATTTTACGAATTGTTACCAAGTTTTAAAAACTATGTTCTACTGTGGTAATAAAGAAAGCAGACCAGATCTTTGGTGTACATGAAGTACAGAACATGCAAAGTCCATTACACAGCTGGAATAGATCTTAAAGGGGAGTTTGTACATTTCATAATGTCCCAGCAGTTAATAATTTGAACTACATATTTGCACATATTTCCTGGTGAATCATGGTCTAAGTTCTTTGTCTAGGTTAAGCTGTACTTTGAAATGTATTTACCTTTTAATAATACGGAAAAGGCCTCAAGAGTTTTGGGGAGGTGAAAGCCGGTCTACATGTTCCCAAATGATCTCTTCTCCTTCCCAATTCACCCTCTGAATTAATACATTAACTGTGAAAGGCATCTGGCAGGGTACTAGAGCAAGATTAAAAATAAATTCTTGGGAGTTTTTTTTCTTCTTTCAATTCTTCCTAAATTTTTTTCTCTGTGTATTTCTTTCAACTCTAGAGATTACTCTCACCCTGTTACACTTTATATATTTCCAATATGGCATTTGGGAAAGGGAGAACAGGAACAATTTTCTAGGTAATCCGGCAAAAGACAAACACTGTTATTTTGGAGGTAAATTACCTGTGTCATGTTTCTATGTAATACTTTCTAATAGAAAATACGTGTTGTCTTTTCCCTGAGTAACCTCAGGGAAAATACTTTATGGTTACTCTTCTGTCTTCTCTCACAGAGAGTTTAATACATTCATATACCATCATCATCTAAGATCTTGAGATCTTACAAACATAAATGCATTTCAGATTAAAATTTTTTGCTTCCAAGACAAAGAATAAATTGCTTGAATCCTTTCCCTGACAATCCTTTCCCATGTTCTCTCAAGAAATGTTTCCTTGGGGGCATCTGGAGCACAGGTCACGATCTCAGGGTCCCGGGATTGAGCCCAATGTAGGGCTCCATGATCAGGAGGGATTCTACCTGAGGATTCTTTCTCCCCCTGCTACCCCTCCCCCTGCTCCTGCTCTCATTTTCTCTCTAAAATAAATAAATAAATAAATCTTTAAAGACCGGAGAGTCGGTCTTCACTTAAAAAAAAAAAAATGCTTCCTTAGCTCCCTATTTCTAAATAGTCTTACTTCTAACACTATTATTATCTTCATATCTTTCATGAAAATCTCATTGGATGAATGATATCTAAAATTTTATCTGTACTGCACCGCACTGTAACAGTTACTGATATTTAAATAAAACATTTCCTGGATGCCCTGTCTGTACTCGTATTTTAAGGTGTATTTCAGGTGCCCCTTTTTTGGGAAACCCCTCCCAGGATCTCTCATTGAAGGTAACATCTTTGTCCCCATAACTTCCAATGCACTTATTGGTAACTCTGTAAGACTTTGTACCATAGAATATAGGTATCATTTTATAAGACTTTAGGCTACTTAAGTATAGCACATCTATCTCATAAATCTTTGTATCACTCACATTTCCTGCTATAGTATCCATGCATGCTTGTTGAATAAATGAGTGGCAAAATATATGTGTGTTATTGATCCTTATGAATCCTACTAGACTCTTGTCTCCTTGAAGAACCAGAGGTTAACCCAGCTACAGGCACACAATAGATATTCAATAAATGTCATTGAATGAAAAGTAAAACTCTAAATGGCAAGCCATGTAGCTTCTTCAAAAGGGTACCTTGCTTTTGGGTGGTGGGCTGTTTGTGCTCTTGTCTGTGTGAATGCTGGTAGGAGATACAGCAGCACCGAGGTTGCCTTGGGGTATGCCTGGGAGCTTTCCTCCTGGAGACACCTGCATTGCAGCGAGCTGGGCAGCATACAACTGCTGCAGGAGACGGAGGGAGAGAGAAAGAGAGAGAGAAAAAAGTCAGTAATGAAATAAGTGCCCCTCTCGAAAGTACCTCTATTCAGATGTGGTAGTTTTCCTGCGAGTGTTCTTGTTTACAGTGCTGGAACATTTAAAGAAAGAAGTTGTCACCTCAACTTTCATGAGTTCCTTCTCTGGGGAGAAATGACAGATACCACCCATAAGGGATTTCAGCTTCAGGATGTCCAGGGACTCAAAACAAATAACAGTCATTCATAGTTCCTCTTTCCCAATGTCTAGGTAAGACAAGCATGTCACATTATTCAGTCAAGACCTCTTTTTGCTCTATTTTAAAATGTACACAGTGTGCTACAAAACGATGCAGCTTCATATGCAAAGTAATTTTCTTACTATCTATATTGGTTGAAGTGTGGCATACCTCCTTTTTTTGACTTGTTGCAATGGGAATGTGTAACTTTCTTTTTCCTCCTAGTCATTGGTTGTACAGAAATACAAAAAAGCCATTGAGGGGAATGAAAGGAGAGTATTTGAAGAACATTATGTGGTCAGTCTACCTACATTGAAAAAATTAGCTGGATGCTTGCCAGAAGTCCACTTTATATCATGATATATAAACACAGACAAACCTGAAATTATCTTGAGGATTAGAGTTTTAAGGAGACTGTCCGAAACATGCAATCTTCCACTAAGTCACCACATAGTAACTCTTATTAAATAACCAGTAAAAAATTCTTCAACAAATCAATTTAATAATAAAAGAAAATTTCAATTTGATAATAATTGTCATATGATATGGTATCTTAAACAAGGAGTTTGCTTTAGATTGAAAAGTCACCCCAAATGTTTAGGTTAATTCTCTTTTCATTTCCATTTAGCAGTTTGTGAAAATTTTAAGATCTGGATGGAAAAGAAATTAATGTGTGTGTGTGTGTGTGTATTCAAGTGATAACTTCTGTAATAAAAAGACTGATACTAAAGAGAAAAGCTCTCGAAGGAAAGTACTGTGACATAGCTTATCTTGATTTTTCTCTGAAAGAAATTTCAAAGGATAAAACTTCTCAGGTTAAGCCAGAGACCCTGATAAGGGGGTCTCTTTAGAAATGAAATATTGAAAACTGAAGGCAGGCATATATTCACATGAAAATACACATACGTTGTTCACAGTTTCCAGATACTATGGTCTAAATGAAACAGGTCATTAAAATTATTGATAAAATTATCATTTTTTTAATGACAACTAGTGTAAGATGTATTCCAGAAAAAGAAACACCAGAGGAGTATACTTTACTATCAATAGTGAGTGTTCCTTCTCCCCAAGTTTGTGTGTGTGTGTGTGTGTGTATGTGTGTGTTCACGTGCACGTGTGTGGACAAGAATTGGAATAATTATATTCTTTATTCCAGTGTGTGAGAAAGAAAAATTTAAGATTTAATTCATAAGTCTTAGATTACATAAATTAAAGTAAAAGGTTATGATGTCAAATACAATGACTGGGAGTTATAATTTTAAGTATCAGAATTGATACATTTCCCACATTTGTATTAAAACCTTTGCATTATTTTCTACAATTCAAAAAAGTAATGTTTTTTATTCTCATCCTGAACTGTTTATAAAGTTACTAAGAAAATAAACAACATCCCAAGACACCACTTTGCAAAGTAAAATTTTGTCCAGTAAAATATACGTACTGAATTTCATATACTGAATTTAAAAAGTAATTTTTAAAATAGGCTAGATAGATATATTATATACTATAAATTTCATGTTGCATTATATATTATATCCTTATCTTTAAAAATTATTTCAGTGGGTATTATTCTTAGAAGCTAACAATCTGTATTACATAATACAGATTACTATTACTGTAATATGTAGTGTATACATATTTAGTATACATTAAATATAAGATTGTCTCATAATTACTAAAGATTGACATGAGATATTTTAATATCTGTAAGTAAAAATAAAAATGTGAGCAAAGCAATTATGTAAAATTTTAATTTGATTATCAATGAATTATTTCATAATTTGAAAAAATATTGGTTATTGGTGTTATTTGGATAAGTAAATAGATGGACCAATCACTCAAAAGGTGAGTCAACACTAAATCTCTATAGACAGACCCACAAATTCCAAAGAAGTATAAGAACTACTATTGAAAATATAAGCATAAACATACTCTGAAATACTTTATTGGAAGTAAAGGTTGCAGATGGCATACAATCGGAATAAAAAATGTCATACACATTCTTTCCTAACTCAAATAAATGCATTATTTTTAGCTTTTTAATTATGAAATTAAGGTTTATCTTAATTAAACTGTCCTAACAGATGCTTTTGAGTAGAAAAAACTAAATTTGTAAAATAGATAGACCCATTTAAATATTTTTACAAGAACAGTATGGTGTCACCCACTTTGCTGGTACTTTTATAGACTATAGAGATTTAAAGTAATTTATGATGAAAATGTCAGAAGTGTATTAGTCAATCAGAGTATGGTTAACATTAGGTAGCTCTTCATTCCTCTCAATCTCCCACATACCTTTCCTCATATTTGGATTCCTCCTGCTTCACCAAGTTTTGGAAGTCGGAAATATCTATTTCTAATACATTTTATTTTGTGTGAAATATATGTGTTCTTTAAATTTACACTTTATTACAGAAGCACTAAAAAGGCCTCAAGTCTTAGAGAATCTAACACACTCCAAGTCTGCACAGGTAAAATAGACTGAAATTTTAAGACTTCTGGGTCCTAACTTGACCTAATTCACAAGGTAAGAGGAAATTTCAGTAGTTTTTAAAGAAGCTGACCATGTTTCTCATAGCCTACTATGTAAGGCTAGGCAACTTACCAAAAAGAAAAAAAGAAAGTTGTTGCTGTGACTTATTTTAATACAACCTTTCAAAAAATTAAGTTCATTTATCTACGCATGTGTGTGCTGACTAATGTGTGTGCTAATTTTAAAACAAGGGAACCAAGAGATGAAAAATATTTTTTTTACCTATTACATGCTCTTGAAGCAAACTAAAAAATAACAATAGTTATTTGTATTGAGTGAGATCTACAATCACAGAATCACTGGTTGACATTGTTGAGATGGAAGGGTCATGGACTGTAGTGGCAATTAGAAGGCCACCTGAATTAAAAAGCATCCTGTGAACTACAGAACCCACTTCTATATTATAGATACACCTATAATTGTGTGTGTATCTGCATCTTAACTATATAATTTTTTAAAACATAACTCTGGCTAACAATTTTCTTTAAAAGATTGCAGATAAACCCAGAGTTAAATATAAGGTGCATTATGATAAATGTACTTTTATGAAAAAGTTAGGTTGTTCTAAACATCAGAAAAAAATTGGGAGATCTTAAACATAAAAAGCTAAAGCTTAAAGAGAGCACTCACTTCAGGAGGTTAACCAGACTAACAGAATAACTGTTTTTACCTTGCAGAATAACTTTACTCTTATCTTGAAAGTCTTGTGTTATAAATTTATTTTAATCTCTAAAACGCCTCAATTCCACAGATCATTAGGTTTCCCACTCTTTACCTTACTTAAAATATTGCATTCCTATTCCTTTTTTCTTCCTTCATTCCTACACCTACTTCAGACAATGCTTTTTTTTTTTTTTTAAGAAAACAATCACATAAAATTAAGCTGGAATCTATCCGCTGATTACTTATGGTCTTCCCAGTGCTCATGTGTCCATAAGTATGTGTGTGTGTATGTGTGTGTGTGCGTGTGTGCGTGTGTGCGCACAATTCACTTTTGTCTCAAACTGTTCCATAAACCCACATTTTTTGTCTCTTTAACTCTTTCAAGGACCCATGTTTTTCTACTTCTAGTGTACTTCTACTGAAACAGTTAAAAGTAAGGCAAACCTTAATTCTAATACCAGTTCTGAACAGGTGACCTTGGGCAACTAAAGAGCCACACAATTCCTTAATCTGCAAAATTCAGGATAAATAAAACTGACCTTATAGGGTTGCTGTAAGAAATAAATCACATAATGTGTATAAAGTACTTGGAAAAACACATGACAAAGAATGCTTTATCAATAAGTAGTAGTTACAATTATTAATTAATTATACTAAGTAAGAAACTGAGTAATGTATTGACTTCCTACTATATATTCTGGACTGTGCTAGGTACAGTGGAGGATATAAGCAATGTATGAATATAGTTTCTTCCCTAAGTCAAGATTGATAAACATAAAACAATGAGAGTGTAAGTGTACTATAACTGTATGCCACTTTTAAGGGTGTGAAGGGAAAGGAAATGAGTCAGTGTGAACTGATTTTTCATAAAAGAGATGTAGCTAAGCTGGAAGTAAAAAAGGAGGTGGCATTCTAGGAAGGGAGAAAAATGTAAAGGCACAGGAGCAGGGATGAGGTAGCTTTTGCAAAGGGAATACAGAAGATGTGTGGAACAGTGAATGGGAGAAAGGACAGTGACCTAATTGAGTGCATATCCCAGGAAAAGTAAAGAAACACTGGGTTTGTAAGCTAGTTCATCTTATAGAAGATCTTTAAATAAAGAGTTTAAATTTAATTTGTAGGCAAGAGAAAGGCACTGAATTTTTAAAAGCAATATATGTGATGGTTTTAACTAGAATAAAGATATGACAAGGTATCGGTTATGAGGTTAGCAACATTAAGTAGCAATAATTTTAATGGTTACTTGAGTTGAAGTAACAGTTGTGGAAATGAAGATGGAAAAAAATGATACCAAGTTCATAGCACAGTGGGCACATAAATGACTACAAATTAACTGGGGAAAAGAAAAATGAAACAGAAGAACAGGATGAATAGTATAATTTATAGAGTCTTTATTTCAGAGACATAATATGTAAGTATTCATGTATCATGTATTCTTATTTGTGTATATAGTTATTCTATATTGCATAACAGCTAAAACATATGTATTTTCTTTGATTTGTTTTTGAAAAAAAAGAAAAAGAACTAAGCCACACAGAGAGACTTCCCTATAATTTGTATTGTGATAGTGAAAATGCTAGAACCATTCCATCATGGGTTTCTCCTAAAGTATAGCTCATTAAACTTTTTTTTTAAGTATTAAGAGTATGATACAGTGTATCTACAACAACATGAGCTTGAATTATATTTATTTTAGTTAACCTTAATCAGTATCCCTCCCCCCATAATGTACCACATGTACCAAAGCACAAAGCACAAAGCACAATTAAGCAGTGGGTTGATAGTTCCCTCGTAGGCACAGCGTGGGGTCAAAGCAAAAATCTGATGGGATGATAAGGAACAGATATTTTAACTTGTACTAATTGCTGCTAATTTGGGGGAAAACACTACAGTTGCATTTGGACAACTTGGATTTTAACCCACAGTTAAATACAATTGTATTTTCTTCCCAAGATAGCCATTTTTACTCAGCTACCCTAAGCTAGTGGCTGGTACTTCTCAGTGCAAGGAGTGGAGAAGTTCCACAAAAGAGACTTTTAAATTCTAAGGTAGACTATTTAATTTCTTCCTTGAGATGGTAAACCCTTGCCACTTTTCCTTAATAGGTTATTTCCCCCAAATTGTTGAAAATACAACTTCTCCCAGTGCTACGACTCTAGGGCCCAAATGCCATCTGGAGTATTTGGATTGGAAACATTATGCACTGACAAAAATATCTATTACTGGTTCATCCCTCAAACCATTTACTGACTAGTAAACTCCCTGAAGGCAAGGATTTTGTCTCTACTATTTAATGCTTTCTCAGAAAATCCTAAAGGCAAAGAAAAGTAGAAGTGAATAAAGGCTGAAATGAACTACATAATACCATTAACTTTTAATGAATATAGATCTCTATTATGTATTTAATTTTTAATAATGGTAGTGACCATATGGAAATGGCATGTTTTTACTACTTGAGGAATTAAAGAAAAGCCATAATGGTGATGTTGATAAAACTTCCCATTCATCCATTTATTTCGTTTACTCAAAGGACCAAAGAAACAATGAATTTCAAAATCTTATCAGCTGGGAACAAAATATAGCCTAATATACTTCCTATAGCCATAATCATAATAGTAAATGAAGAAGTCAATATGGACTTTATCCAAAAAATGGATAAAGATTATTAGGAAAAAAAGCTACCATCTTTTAAAAAAGACAATAGAACCAAGAGTTTAAGCAGAGAGATACTCTTACTGTTTTGGAAAAGACAAATGCCTTCTGATAAAGGGATATACACTATTTACTCACTGGACCCTAAATATTTATTATGCAAAGAATAAAGCAGTATTTAGTATTTGTAGGGGGTATGGTTGTGAGATAAAAGCTCCTCTTTGGGATCTTTCTTTCTTGTTTAATTCAAAGCTAAATTTTCTGTTTGAACTGGGATCTATTATCAGGTCTCCCTTTTATGTGCCCAAGTAACCTAAATAAAGGCACGGGAGACAGGGAGGACACTACATACTAGCAATTACTCAGAGCTAGTAGCATAGGACGATGTATAGCTTGATCCAACTATCTTACCTTCTCTACTGCAGGCATGGAGTAGGAGATGGGGACACACATATCTCATTGGGAAAATAGTCGAAATAAGTCATGCCCACCATTCTCTCTTCACCTCTACCTTCCCTTTCTCTGACTCTCCACATCTCTCCTCCCTAAATCACAATGTTCATCATACCAGATAGAAGAGCTTCATACAAAAATCATACAAAGGGGAAAAAAATTAAAATCATGACTGAAAATGTTGACTTTCTTAAATGTTCTATCATAAAACATACCGATTCTATAAGTAAATTTGTAAACATTTACACTGCCATTATCTGAATGAGGAGTGCTAACATACCTGTTACATACATAGAGGAAAAGAGGTACATTATATAAATGAATTTTATGTATTCTTAATATTTAATCAAATGAGACCAATGAGGTTGTTTAATTTACCTTAAGAATTTAAATAGGTGTAGGGATGGAAGTTGAAGTCCTTTATCAGCCTTGGGGGTCAGGAAAACCCTCACTCAGAAAATAAGTAGTAGTCACTTCCAAACTCACATACGCAAACATGTATAAACCTAAATTTTCAAAAAGAACATTATAGAGCTAAAACCCCTCTGATTAATAGTCTCTTGAAGTTCAAATATATGTACAGAAATGGCAGAAGATTTTTATCTGAAGTCCAGGGACTCATAACTAGCAGTAAAAGTTAATATACATACAATGTGTTTACTTGGATTAGCGATTTTCAAATGTGTGTATCATCATTTATCATGTGATTTTAAAAATAGGTCAATGTGGACTCCTAAAATTTAAATCAGACCTGAAAGATGTACGTTAGATGTGATGTGTAAGAAAAACATTTGTTTGTTTTTTTAAGGGAAGAAACAAGGAGTAACATTTGTGAGGGAAAAAATTCAGAAAGCAATTTCAAGGCTCCATAAGTGTTATCTTTATAGCTTAATTTCAGCTTCTTAATGTAACTTAAATGTGGAGTTTAAAGAGAAACTAATGTACTGGAGAAAATCTTTCAAAACATATCAGCATG
Organism: Procyon lotor; assembly: GCA_028646535.1. Taxonomy (NCBI): domain Eukaryota; kingdom Metazoa; phylum Chordata; class Mammalia; order Carnivora; family Procyonidae; genus Procyon; species Procyon lotor. The sequence continues at coordinate 38,337,260 of CM053611.1, forward strand.
TTTCAATGTGAATAAATTTGCATTGCACATTATTTTTCATAATGTTTTCCTCACAGGAAATTATCAAAGAAACTTGAGTTTAAACATGGACTTCTTTCCCTAACACTGTCAGTTCTTCTTTTTGATGTTATTCAAGTATACCGCAAGAAAAATAGGATAGCCTTAAATTTGCTGGGTCCCAGGTCAAAAGTGCAAAGAGAAACTCACATGGCCAACTTATGAAAACTTACAATTTACAAATTAAGCTAATGCCGTGTTTATTAAAACATTTCACTCTCCCGTCTTGACCAAAATACCTTGAAAACCCCTGAATGCAAACAAAAACCACAATGAGACACCACTTAATGCCTAGTAGGATGGTTATTAAAAAGACACTCAAAAATAACAAATGTTTGCAAGAATGTGGAGGGATCAGAACCCTTGTCGATTGCTGGTGAGAATGTACAATCGTACAGCTGCTACAGAAAACAGTATGGTACTTTCTCTCAAAATTATACAGAATTATCATATGACCCAGCAAACCCACTTCTTCAAATACTCTTCAAATAACCGAAATCAGAGACCGTAACAGGTATTTGTACACCCACGTTCAGAATAGCATCAGTTACAACAACCAAAAGGTGGAAGCGAACCAAGTGTCCATCAAAGGAGGGGTGGATAGCAGTGGAGTATATCATTCAGCCTTAAGAACGAAGGAAATTCTGATACCCACTGAATGAACCTGGAAGGCATTATGTTATGCTCAGTGAAATAAGCCCGTCATAAAGGGCCAGATATTGTATGATTTCATTTACATGAGGTGAGGTATTCTAAAGTATTCAATTTCACAGAGACAGAAAGAATGGTGCTTTCCGGAGACAGAAAGGAGGTGGAGAAGGGGACTTAATTCCTTAATGGGTACAGAATCTCATTTGGGGAAAATGAAAGTTCAGGAGACGGATGGTGGTGATGGGTGCACAACAGTGTAAATGTGCTTAATGCCAGGGACCGTACATTTAAAGATGGTTAATATGGCAAATTTTATATTATGCATATTCTTTTTCTTAAATTTTGTTTATTTATTTGACACAGAGAGAGAGAGACTACAAGCAGAGGGAGTGTCGGGCAGAGGGAGAGGTAGAAGCAGACTCCCCACTAAGCAGGGATCGGGATCCCATACCCCGGGATCATGACCTCAGCCAAAGGCAGATGCTTAACCCACTGAGCCACCCAGGTGCCCCTATGTTATACATACTTGTCCCCCGCACCGCGCCCACATACAAATGATCAGGAAGGCAGGCTTGAACTTAGATTCTTGATCTCTTTGGGGCTCCATGTTTAGACCCAGAGCCTGCACTCCCTCCTTCCCTGTCCCCAGATCTATTCAAGAGAAGATGCTTGGCTTTTGCTCTAGATGGCCTAAAGTTCTTGTCTGTGACTGACCTACAAATGTCTTCCAAAGTAAGGCCCAGAAGGGGACGTGGCTCCCAGCCCTGCTAGACTTGCATCTTTAAGAACGTCTCCAAAATAAAGGTAGATATTCCAGGCAGAGGAAACAGAACATGAAAGTTACAGAGTTAACCTTTAAATCAACCAATAAAATAGGTCTATATGTATTTAAGATATTTCTGTATACCACCGAGGACACTTTTCAGAAAAGAGGCTCTACCCTTCCCTCTTTAAAATAAGAGAATATGTTCCTGCTGCTTCTCCAAGGCAGGGTGTGTGGTTATTCTATTTTATAGCACTGCTACTGGAGCAGAGCTCGAAGAGCCTGAACAAAAAGGGATCTGGTTTCTTTCATGCAACGTCATGCTTCTGAGGTCCTCCATAATGTAACATGTATTCGCGGGCTGCTCCATTATACTGCTGAATAGTATTCCTTCGTATGGATATAGCATATCTGCGTGTGTGTTCATCCAGTTGATGGACATTTGGATTGTTTCCAATTTTAGGCTATTATGAATAACCCTGCCATGGAACAATCCTGTACAAGTCTTTGTGTGTCTTCATTTCTCCTGACTACTCAATTCCTGGGACTGGATTGGTTGAGTCACTGGGTGTGCTCATGTTTACTTTTATAAGAAACTGCTGAACTCTTCCAAAGTAGCTGAGCCATTTTTATATTTCTGCTAGCAGTGTTATCAAGGTCCCAGTTTCTCTATATCATCATCAATATTTGGTGTTGTCTGTCCTTTTAACTATTCTAGTAGGAGAGAACTGGTATCCCATTATAGTTTTAATCTGCATTTCCTTAGTGATGAATGACATCGAGCAACTTTTCATGTGCTTCTTAGCCTCCCGTCTGCTTTGGTAAAATGCCTACTCAGACTTTTGCTCTTTCTAAAAAACGGGTGGTCTTAGTATTGGTTGTAAGAGTTCTTAATATTCAAATTTGATTGTAAAGAGCAAAACCTACCAGAGAAACTGAGTGAGGGTCTAGTTTAACAGCAGTGTATAGATATTATGAAAAGGTTCATAATGATAAAAATATAGTGACAAGAAAAGAGTAGCACAATAAACACATTTTTCACTCATTTAAATTTTTATATACCTACACAATGTTTTTATTTTTTAATTTTTAAAAATTCTATGCAATCGAGGTTGTAAAAAGGACTATGCACTCACTGTACACCATCAAGCAATACTAGCATGATCAAGTAAGCTCTGAAAGTTGATGACTTTTATCAACCACAAAGGTGACTTCTGGAAAAAATGAAGCCTAGATAGGGCTAGCTCTCAAGACTGAGACTCTTGAGGGTGAAAGGCTTGGTTGGGGTAGGGGGTAAATGGTTAGGGTTCTCTCCTACCTTCCTAGATGGTTAACCCCTAGAAGTGGGGTGGGGAGTGAGCGTGTGAAGCATTTCTCCTGCTGTTTCAACCTCTTTGCCACAGTCCAAGGGGGAAGGTGACTAGGGGAAGGTGCCCACTTGAAGGGGGACATGGGAAGGGTTTTCACTTAATCTCTAGTCTAGAGTTCCAGTTGGGGAGTTTTCCCCAAGGGAGAGAAAGCAGTGAACTAGAGACACTCTACTAGGAACTGGAGTCACTTGGAGAAGCAAGTTCAAGTAAGTACACACAACATGAGAGATGCAGGATGGGCCGATATTTGGACACAATTCCTAAGGAAACTTGAGGGCAAGAAAGAAATATTTCAAATTGAAAGAGTAAGTAAACTCAGAATTATTATAGATTTGTCCAAATGGAAGATAACTGATAGACAGTATATCAATGACACAGAATTTTTAAAATGAGCAAGTTGAAGCTGTTGGAATATAAGAGTTCCAATATCAGGTTACTTAAGGAAATGACTTCAGTGGATGAAGCCTCCAAAAGGCTGGAGGGCCCCCTGACATCTAGAGTGGAGCTCTAGTTGGCAGGGGGACGAGGCGCAAGGGGAAAATAAATGTTCCCCACTTCAGGAAGGGAATTTTCTGCCTTCTAAGGAAACAGGTGAGCCCCTCAGAAAGCATGTCTGAGGAAGCTAGGGGCTGGCCGAGAGGGGCCTGAAGGCAGAAACTACCGTGATTATGACCCATGTCCCCTTCAACGTATCACTACTGGATGATGTGCCTCGGAAACTCTGGAATAACAAGAGTAAAATATTATGTCTGGCTCTAGTGCAGTTTTACCATTAAAAAGCTATCGTGAATACATGTGCAGATGCTACAGCCTTATCTATGTCAAGCTGCTATTACCAAATGCTAATACTGCACAGACAATCTTTATTACTTTATTCCAAATTCAGTTCCACTCCGTGTGACACTTGGACGGAACAGGGAGCTATCAATGAGGGGTGGAGTGTTGATAGGGTGTGAAGATGGCATCTTGATAAAAATTAAAGAATACATTTGAACTTACTTAAATTATAAGACCTTTTTCACAGGTATGATGCTCTCAAGCTGTTTCTGTCACACCGCAGAGACTGAAGTACATAAATAAGAAATGCTTCACATGTACTGGATTTTAAAAGGCTTTCTTCACCTTGCGATACACCAATAAATCTTGAATAGTTAGAAAAAACATTTTGACTTTTACAATTGAAGCAGTTCCTTAAAGATCCAGATATATTTGTGAGAGTCACGCAAGAAAACACCAACTGATAGTTTATCTCTTTCTCTCTCTCTCTCTCACTCCCTCCTTGTTTTTTCTACTCCACAAGCCATCTTCATGTACTGCACAGTAATCCATTACAATATGTTCCAACATCTGCCTCCCCATATGATGTATGACCTATTCGATTGACCCTTTTTATGCCGCTCCAGACTTTCTGCTCATGACTGTGGGAGGAAGAACGCTCTGCATCAATTCCTGAGGTCACTAACCAGTAAATACATCTCCATTTGGCAAGGTAAAGGGGACACTGGCTGGAAAGCTCTGCGAATCTTTTATATATCAGTGACTATACTCATAGCCGTAATTAGTTTAATTTATGGGGAAAAAAAAAAGCCCAGCTGAAATTCCTTCCAAAGTAACAGTAAGAGAATGCTTGTTTAGCGGAGGGAAAAATTCTGTTTTCTGCTGTTACCAAATATTTTTCTTTAATACAGGGAAGCTGAGTATTATGAGAAAGATTTTTAAAGCAATCACTTATCCTTTGCTAAGTTCATAACTGTGAAATCATCATTCATTTTATCCCAATAGGTTGGGGGTGGTATGTAATAATAATCAAGACATTAAAAATAGTGAGCATTTTTTACTCAATAAAAAGAGAGATAGAGTGTTAAGTCATATTAAATCAGACTATATATTAGTTTCTATATTACAAAAAAAATACTTCCAGATTGCATACTTGCAGGAAGCTTGAAAATACTTGGCCCATATGGGAAGAGGCAGCACAAGAGCCATGATTTTTCTCAGGGACTATGAAGTGCCACTCACTTTGCTGGAAGTCTGCATGCTATTTCAGGGATCACCATAACAAGTCTGTGTGTTCAGTGGGGGTGGTTCGATAACTTGACAAAGATTAAGCAACTAGTAGTTTCAGAAGTCTGGGTACCCCTTAAAGTTTTCCTTTCTACTACGCGCCATATAAACTTACCATATGGGGGTAACAATGTTACTACTAAAAATGCTTTCCAGACTTAACATTCATGTGATGAATTCTCTCTATTGCAGTGGGATTCCCCTACCTGCTGGCCAGTAGAAGCCGGGATTTTCCCTAAGCTCTGAGCCAACGATAGTTGACAAGCCCAGGGGTTAAAAGTCTTCAAGAGTCAAAGACTTCTTGAGTCACTGGTGACAAACTCTCCTCTCCCTGAGGAAAGCACAGCTATTTAAGATTTTTTTCTTTAGTTGTTTTGTTTTACTGCTAATATTAACAGACAACATATATGATGGGTTAAAATTACAAAGACTTCTTCCTATGGATTTCTCCCTTAGTTTTTCCTTTATTTTTCTGCTGTAAACTTTCTTGATTGAGAAAATATTAGATATTACATTAATGTTGGTTATTTAGGTAGATAAAGTAAATTAGTCTAAACTTTGAGAGAAATCTGGACGCAGAATGATAATAGCAGCAAAAATAATCACAGTAGCTAAAATGTATAGGATCCTTACTATGTGCCAGGTCACGCTGTCTCTCTCTGAAACTTAGGAAACAGATACTATTCTTATTTTTGGAGAAAGCCACTGAAGCGCAGAGAAAAGTAAAAGTCATTAGTCCAAAGGTACACAATAAGAGGGAAAGAATAATTTAGAATCCAAGTCTTTTTACAGAGCTCGTAACTCTTAACCAATGCCTTGGGAATATCTTTCCTGGTCATTTAAATACAGCAGTGGGCTCTAGGGCTTTTGGGCAATGAGTTGGACAAGCCCAGGGAGGGCAATTCTAATAGTACTGCTGACAGAGCCTGGGCTCTTATGATAGGAACTATATGACTGCCATTGTAGTACAGGAAGGACATGAGAAGTACCCAAGAGGACATTTTCCCTAGTATTTGCATCTCCTCCTTCTTGGCCACTACCAGGAAAAAGTGTTTCAGTTTGGTTTACTTCTCAATTCATGGTGTTGGAAGAGCATGTAAGAGAGCACTATGATATGGTCAGACAGACTGGGAAAGCTTTCCTACAAATATGATTACTTGGAGGTCAGAAGGATGAGATGATGCAACTATGTACACGGGGTCGGAAAAAGTACTCGCTGAACAACCTAGTGGTAGGAGAGAACATGACAAGTGTAGGGTATTGGAAGGAGGCCAGTGAGGCTCTTGTGTGGTGGCAGAAATGTTCAAAAATGTAGATGGGAAGCCGTAACAGTTTAAGAAGAGGAATGACATAATTACATTTGCATTTCCATAAGATTAGTCTAGATATAATATGGAGAATTGATTGGAAGTGTTTGGTTCACCAACACCCCCCTTTTAATGGAATGAGATGAACATAATCACTTTTTTTTTACATGATTTAAAACTGATTCAAAATCAATTATAGATAAATCTGGATATATAATTTTCAACATTCTGAGTCTCATCCTTATTTCAATATTTACTCTTTCCTGTATAATTTATACTAATAATGCAATCATATTAACAAACTATATTTTGCTTCAATTCATAGTCACTAACCTTGATTTTTTTGGATCATTTAAAAAAGAATGAGAAAAATATATTAAAAGTGAGCCATTTGCACTACCTAAGGCACATATTACTCTTAAATCAATTAAAATAACAGAAGCACACTCTAATAGTACTTGCATTTATGATGTATCTTGAATCATGACAGGCTTCCCTTTCAATTGCATGGGACACACTTCTCATATCATCAAAGTAGTCCAGAGAAATAATCAACAATTGTAACTTCTCCTTTCCTGCTTTAAATTGATCAATTCATTCAATATTTATTTATTGGCACCTATAACTTAACAAGCATTATTCTAGACACTTGGAACACATTAGTGAACAGAGATCTCTACTTTAATGATAGGATTTTAAATGTTTTCCCCAAAAAAAGACTTGCAAGACTTTCATTCTGTCTAGTACTTGTCTAACATTTCCCCATATGACACTATCTATTACTTGTGGTTATTATGATTGGGAAGTTATATAATCCTTTATTCTTCATATTTGTAAATGAGTATTGCTTTTGAAAGAAGTGAAGTCATTCTTGAAGGTGCATGATTGAATGATACATGTTTACAACACAGATACACCTTGAAAACATGATGCTAAGTGAAATAAACCAGACACTAATGAAGAAATATTGCATGACTTCACTTATATAAATAGGCAAATTCACAGAGACAGAAAGTATAATAGAAGTTTAATAAAAAGTATAATAGAGGGGCACCTGGGTGGTTCAGTCATTAAGTGTTTGCCTTTGGCTCAGGTCAGGATCCCAGGGTCCGGGTTCAAACCCTGCATCGGGCTCCCTGCTCAGCAGGAAGCCTGCTTCTCTCTCTCGCATTCCCCCTGCTTGTGTTCCCTCTCTCACTCTGTCTCTGGGTCAAATAAATAAATAAAATCTTTAAAAAAAAAAAGCATAATTGAGTTACCAGGTGCTGAGGGAAGGGAAAAAGGGAGAATGGCAAGTTATTATTTCATGGTTACTGTTTCCATTTGGGGTGATTAAGAGTTCTGGAAATAAATAGTGGTGATGGTTACATAACATTCTGAAGGGATTTAATGCCATTAAATTTTACACTTAAAAATGTTTAAAATGATAAATTTTATTGTTATGCATATTTTACCACAAAAGTGGAGTGATTAAGAGGGTGCTAGAAATAAAAAAAAAAACAACACTCTGTTTTCCAGTCCCACATTAAGCTTTATTTCTTTAAAATAATTTTTCTAATTTGTTCCCATGTGTTGGTTCACTTTGTACATTAACTCAAGAGAACATATTTAAAGGGGGGAAGAAGTAATGGTATTTTAAAGTAAAGGAAGGTTGGAAATATTAGATTCTTTAAGAAAATTACTACGTTTTGGAAGCAAATATAAATAAAAGAAAGAAGAGTATGTTCTAAATCACCCCAATTCAGTAATGTCCCTTTCAAGTTAATGGTCGCTCTGAAACAGAAGCTACAAGATCATGTCAACCCTTCATTGACTTTGCAAAAAATCACAGCATTTGCCAGTTCTACTGTAAAAGGTAGTTCTTTCTTCACTTCCCCCTCCTACTCCAAAGCTAGCTTCTTTTTCATATTCAGATGACTGTTTATGAGCTCAACCCTGTTTCAACTGTCACTCTTTACATCAAGGAAAGATAGATGGGACACACCAACCCCAACCTAAATGACCTTTGGATGTGACAAGAGTTTTAGGTCAGCCTTGCTAAATGGAGGCCTTGGTGTATCGAGACATGCCTTGGGGTGAAATTTACAGTGAATTTATTATCTCCCAATGCCCTTTGGACTGCTTCCCACCATCAAACACTATGGCAGCACTTGGAACAGGAAGAAATACATTAACTGGAATCTGATCGTTTTAAAAGGTTACAGCTGCCCAAATATAATTTAATTTCATACTTGCCCTTTGAGGGTTTGGTGTATATTTTCATTTTATGACTGCAAATGATAAAGCTCTTAAGATTCCAGGCAATAAAAAGAGGGAAAAAAGTATTTTAAGGGTTAGAAGTCTATTCAGTCCATACTCAATGAGTGAAGTGACAAATTAGCTTTTTTTTAAAAAAAATCTAACATTTCTCTTTTTTATTTGGACCATCTCTTACTCCTCTTCTGGTCCTACACTTCTATGTTTGGTTGAAATTAGTATGTGAACACTGACCTCAGATCTCAGTCAGTGAGAAAATAAAAAGGGTGATAAAGAAAACATGAAGATAAAGTCAACCTGATTTAAAGAGAAAATACTTTAGTATAGGGGACACATTTTTCAGTGGTGTTCTCTCTCATATGATTGGGAAAATTTACCCATTAGAGTATAACAACATGAATTGATTTACCATTGATCTTGTACTTCTGTTGTATATCACATTTCCACAAATTCTAACAAAATGTTCACAAAATCCTCTATAAATGCCACACCACAGCCTCATTAGCTTAATTAATAAATATTGTTACTATTACTTTATTAACAGAAAGTGGGGTGGGGTTACTAATTCAATGGAATTAGTCAGAAAAAATCGGATGCAAAAATCAGATAAAATTACCTACAGTTTACTTTAGCCATCAAAACGAAACAAGCAGCAAAAACCAACTTTTGCTCTTTCTCTTTAACTTGATACTTTACCAGACTTCCCAATTCTTTAAATATCAATCCAATAGAGTTTCAGGCAACAAAGTATTTTGGATTCACTACTAATAATAAGAAAAACCACATAGTGAAACTTTTAATCCATATGAACCAAATACAACTTAAAGTTGTGTTCATGTGCCCATGTGAATGTGTATAGACACCTATGCATTCTTTTGTCATTTTTCAATTTAGTCAGTATATATTTCCTGAAGGATATTGAGCTAGTTCCTGTGAAGTTTATGCTTTAAACAAATATTTTAGTTTCTTTTATGAGGGTGCTCCTAACATGAACAACAAAGAAACATAAAGAATCAGCATTTAAGTATTATAAAACTTGAACATATATATATATATATATATATATGTATATATATATATATATATTATAAATACTAATGTATCAATATTGGCAAATTAATTTCATGTCGGCATATCACTGCTTTCTAAGAGTTTTGCATAGTATTTAGTTTGTATAACAATTCTAGTGGTCAGATATTACTAACCCGGTTTAGAGACTATGAAAATGTAGCTTAGCAAAGTTAAGGAACTTGCCTCAAGTAGCAAATCTAGTGGTTACTGAGACTCAAATGTTCTGGATGATAACGCATAATGGGTCTTATTCTTTTATTCATTCATGTATTTATCCCTCTTTCAATCAACAAATATTAATTAAAGGCTCATCTAAGGTGAAACAATGAAAAAGTAAACATTATCCAGAAATCAATTCCCAGTTCTTTTAAAAAGGATCTTATTCTCATTTCTCTAAGGAAGATACAGAAATGACCAGTAAGCACATAAAAAGGGACTCAATATTACTAATCATTAGGGAAATGCAAACCAAAGCCACAACGTGGTATCACCTAACACCCATTTATATGGCTATTATCAAAAATGAAACAAAATAAATAGCAAAACCACAAGAAAATGACAAATGATGGTGAGGATGTAGAGAAATTGGAAACATTGTTCATTGCTGGTAGAAATGTAAGGTGGTGTAGTCTCTGTGGAAAACATGGCAGGTCCTCAAAAAATTAAACCTAAAATTACTGTATGAGTCAGCAATCCCACTTCTGAGTATACACCCAAAATACTTGAAAGCAGAGACTGGGACAGATATTTGTATATCCATGTTCGTAGGAGTATTATTTACAATAGCAAAAGGTGAAAACAATCTAAATATCTACCAATGGATGAGTGGATAAACAACAGATGGCATATACAAGCAACAGAATATTATTCAGCCTTGAAAGGGAAGAAAATTCTGACACATGATGAACCTTGAAATATTATACTAAATGAATAAGCCAGATGGAAAAGACCAAACATCGTATGATTCCCCTTTATATGAGGGGATAATTGTCAAATGGATAATTCATGGAGACAGAAAGTAGAAGGGTGGTAACCAGGGAGTGGTGAAAAAGTCAGGAGTTACTCTTTAATGGGTATGAACTTTCAATTTGAGATGATGAAAAGGTTGTGGAGATGGGGTGTGGTGATGGTCGTACACCAATGTGAACGTACTTTATGCCACTGAATTGTATGCTAACAAATGCTGAAAACGGTAAAGATTATGTTATGTATACCTTACCACAGTAAAAAGCAAATCCATGGAAAGATTTAATAAAAGTAAACAAATTTGGGTCACAATCAAAATTTTAAAAAATGAAGTTAAGAGCAGAAATTACATACTGAAGTCTTTACTCCAACAAAGTCAGATGAGAAGTTAACATAAAAAGAAAGCCAAATGAACAAAGCATAAACAAAGAAATACTGGAATTAAGGACAGCAGACAGAGCTGAAAGCCATGTTAACATAGGGGGTCTGAAAGCACATCTACTGAACAGTAAGATAGCTCTCTCTTCTCAGCTTCAACTGTCCCGTTAATGGTCAACCGGGCTTCCACTCCCTAGGCAGTTGGTGAGAGAACTCCTTTCTGAGGTGGCCAAAAAGATCAAGGGAATCTGAGGGGTGATGATCAATTTTACTGGATGTTAATTTGAGAAATAAAATAAAAAATAAATAAAAGATACCATGTAAAAATGAAAAGGACCTTATTCAACAACTTTGACTTATGATCGTAAACCCTTTGGGCCTTCCTTCCCCAGAAAGAATCAGGAAAAGTGGGAATTCACTAACACTATAGATTATAGTGATTTTTTTTAATTATAAAATTCAGACCTGATCTCTCTGTATCTCTAAGGTCTCCATATGGGTATAAAAAGTGAATTACAAATGGTTTGAGCATGCAGGAGAGCAGCTAGCCAGGGGTTACCACCCACTGTTTGAGATAATAGGAGTATAAAGTCCTGATAGTAGACCATTAAGTAAACAAGGTGAAAGCGATTCTTTCCGTTTCAGCTGATGCTAAGAAACCAATTGTGCTGTACTTTCTTAGTATAAAAATAATGAGCAGTGCTTCCCCATCTGTATGTTTCCTTTCCAAGAGAACTCACACTTTTTTCCCAATCTATGAAGCATAATTTGAAAACATACCAATTCTAATGGGAGAGTAAGTGAAAACAGGGCTGTTTCAACTGTTGGTGTTCTGGTCTAAATGGAAGCCTCTACCACTGACATATTTGGCTTTATTAATAAAGAAGATGAATTAGACTAGACTCCTCTATGATCATTTAGAATGTTATGTATTCTATTTAGACCAAAAGAACAAGGGTCCAGATATATTTGTCCTCTGATCATTCCCATCTATGCCATTTGAATATTCCTAATTCCAATTTCTGACTCATCGTCTCATATGTGGTTTACTTCTTTAATTGTTTAGCAGACAAGCAAATACTTTAAAAAAGGTAGTTCCTCCATTTCTTTCACTGTCCCGGGAGACTAACAAGGTAGTTAAAGGCTCAGATTTTGATTAACAAGAGAGAGGAGAAAAGACCTGAAGATAAGAGGGGACGGAAGAGATAGAGAAGGAGTAACAGAGGAGAGTAGCTAAGAATATAGAGAGGAAAAGTTAAATGAAGAAGGAAAAAAAGAAAAAAGAAGACATAAAAGTAAAAACAAAGGGAAACATTTGCAAGAAACAGGAACAGAAAGGTTGATTTATAGAAATAGGTTCCTATTTTAAAACCTTAAGCAGCCCCAAGGACAACGAAGTAGGTAGTGTCCAACAAAGCTGAGAGTGCCCAAACACTGACTATGTAACTGAAGATGACAGCATTCTGATTACTGCTAGGAAGTCTTTTTATGTGAAATTTTTATTTATTTATTTTTAGATAGCTCTTCTTTTCTCATGTGTAAGTATGCTCTTAGGTTGTCTATTGGGTAATCTAGCGTTGGTCTGACCTGCTCATCTTTCTTCTCATCCCATAGAGCTGGAAGGGAATAATTAAAACTTTCTTGCCTGATTGGATCTTCAGAGCTAGCTTGACTATTTTCAAATTTCTAAAACATTTCTTTTGAATGCCTCAGATCAATAATTGCCGCTTCACCCTTCTCTCATGTTTTCCTTGACAGCACATGAATAGATATGTCCATGAATCAGAGAAGTCCACTTGTAAGCTGCAAAGGCTCCCTCTGGGGATTTCTGGGGCTCCTAGTTACTTTCACTAGTGCTTCTGTTGCTTCACTTTTTCCCTTCCTCCATATATATATATATATAGGACAGCTAGAAGGATAGGAACATGCATTTTACAAGTAATAAAACTTGAGTCATGAGCCGATTAAATGACCTGAGACCAGACTCTTACATCACTTCAAAGCCAAGCTGCAACTTGAACCCTTATTTGTTGGGCAATTAGGGTGGTTAGGAGGATCATGATAGTTAGATCTGCTACTTTGGCAGCCTTTATTATGCCCCCTCATTCTTACTTGCTAACTATCCATGTTGTAAAACTCTCCCCATCATAACCAACACTATAACTTTCCAGTAGCACACTGGCTTTCCCTTCAAAGGGAAAAGCTTGTCCATTTCCCAAATGATTGTCAATACTGTAAAAGCTCTAGTAATTCATACGGAATGAAAAGAAATAGAGAGACTCTATTTTTAAGAAGAACTGAAACATAGGTTTCTTGCGGTGTTACATGTAAAGATTTTCATGTTGAAAATTTATTTTATTTTCATAAAGATATTCTGCTTGTATAAAATACTTGAATAAAGATGGATTTCTCCAATCACCATACTCCTTTGTACTCTAAGACATAACTGCTCTATCTCAGAAAATTACTTGCTAACTTGAACTACCAAATAACTTGTTAGGCTTGTTTCTGACAATGGGAAATACTTGAACTGAGGAAAGAATGGTGAGGATGATAGCAGCTAATGATAGCTGAATGCTTATGCCATGCTAAAAATTTTGTATATAGTATCTCATTTAATTCTCACAATATCTTTATCATCTTGGAACAATATTATCAAATTTCACATGTGAAGAAACTAAGACTAAGAGATATTTAGTAACTTGACCAGAGACACACACAAATAGGGTCTCATCATGGAACCAAAGCTCATAACCCACTATACTATATATGCCATTTATATATGATTTACTTTAAGATTTATTTGAATATTTAAAAATATGTAAAATTCAATAAAATTTTGGGAACACATTTTACAGAAAGGAAGGGGAAAAAAGCTTAAGTCATTTAAGTCATCTAATTAGTTACTATGCCAGCAAACCAGTATACTACCAAATGGTTACAATGCGAAGACTGAATCTATGACAAGAAATGTTACGCTTTTAAATACATCACACTGTAGTTGATGTTAGCTTTTATCTAAGGTGACACTAAAACATCCAAACTTAAAATTGCTGTGGAAGGAAACCAGATAGAAGATGAATCAAACCAAGAAGGAATAAAAGTGGAGAACATGTAAGGGCTTTAACTTCTTTTTTTATTGTTTAGTGAAATGTATTGGCAGAACTTTTGTATGTTAACTAAATGTGTTAGCCATACTCTTTCTAATAACTTAAGTTTCCTTTAAAACTAAGGAACTAAATTTAGAGGGCAACTAGTCATATGAAAAATATTTAAAGGGCACATATTCGAAGTAGCTGGAATTGTAGGGCACTGTATAAATTTCCGATGGAGGCTTGTTATCTTAAAGCAACTACTCTAGATGGATGGATAAGATTTGCTATAGTACTGCCTCATTCCTAAAAGGAGGTAATTGCAACTTTCACTATCAGTATTACTTTTGTCATTCCATGCCGAAGAAGTTCTAGTAATGGGAAAAGCAAGAGAACACTGTTGTAATTTTCATGTTGAAGGCATTAATTATGGTGGTGCGATGGCTCATTGTAGCAAATCATTTGGGAGCATACTTTGAATCTGTTCCTCCCTTCCTTCCTGTCTACTTCCTACCTCCAAGAAGTGGCTGGGTAAGAAAAAGGAGTATGACATTAAGGAAAAGGTCAGGATTAAGAAATATGAAATAATTAAGGGTTCATTTCCCTACCCCCGCCTTCTCCTCAAGCCTTCAGTTTGGCGGGACAATATGGAGAAACTTCCACAGGAAACAGAAAATTTGAAATCTTTGGGACTGGCTTAAGTTTTTTATCTGAAGGAACCGGATAGGGCTCTATTTTCAAATCTCCTGAAGACACTTGCCAACCAAACACAGCTCGAAATTGTAATGTGGTTTTTCTCTTTGGTCTCCCTCTCAGAACAGTTCTTTCATGACTACAAAATCTTATCTGCATGATTACATAATCATCTTTGAATACTATCTTTCTTCTAAGAAGCAAATAAAATATCAACAAGGCTTGTGATGTAAACAATCTCACTTTGAACCTTCTATGAACAAATAGATATGAAACAGCATGATTCTCTGTTGTTCTGTTTTCTGAATTCCTTAATCTTTCAATAGCTTTTCACAAAAGAATTAATTCACAGAGCACAATCATTGAACTCAGCAAAATGAAAGCAATTCAGAAGGTTGCCATTGTTACTAATATGCAAATCCTACCCATTGTTTTATTCATCCTTAATAGTCCAAAAGCAAAAATAGCAATTTTTCTCCCCTCTTTAATACAAACCACTTAAAAATAATATATATGAGTATATGAATTTATTTTTAGAAATATTGTAATAAAATAGGAAGAAGCTAGATTTAGCTTTGAGTTGCTAGGATTCCAGGTGGTGCGCTTCTGTAATATCAGATTTAGCCAGGTCATCACTGAGAGTCTAAATTGTCTCATCAATAAAATTAAAGAGCTGGGCTCTAAGAATGGTTTTAAAATTTTGTTTTAGCAGCAAAATCTTTCATTCAAACAGTCTTAGCCAGTATAACTTGATCTATAAAACAAATAAAAATGAATGGTACTGTTTGGGGTACTTGGAGCCATTTGGACTCCTGTGAATAGTTTGAAATAACTGTTTTCAATGAGTGGTCTCTGAGGTCCTTTCCATTTCAAATATACTTGATAGGACAGGAGGTTTTGAGGCTTTCTTCAAGTCCTATTTCACTTCCATAGTCCATTCATTCTTTCGTATTTCAAGCTCCTTTATAATCCATTAAGGATTCCTAACTCACTCATCTTTGCATTCCTTATGATGCTTAGCTTAAGCGCTTACAAAGAATAAGTATTTGCTGAGTAAATAAAATTTCCAGGATACTATGGTGTTTATAAAAATAATTTGCTTCCACATTCAAGTTTGAAACCATAGGAATTATTTCCTTAAAGGAAGTCATGAGAAGTTCATAAATTTTCTCAGATTTCTATGAGAAATAGTTTAGTGTCTATAGATAACAGAGGAATAGAATAAGAGTATATATTTTGCTAATATACCTAGAAAAAGAGTAAGCTTTGAAGGGTGATACCAGAAAATCTTTTTGCATTATTTATTTAAAAGTGCATATTACATTAAAGGCATCTATGTAAATAACTTATTTTAAATTTTATAAGGTATTTATTTAGAATAGTTCTGGTTGGCTCATAGAGATAATTCATTTGCATTATACCCATGGAACAACAGGACTCAACAGGAGGCATTATTTTTATTTTATAAATATAAACATTGAGATAAAGAGTGAGCAACAGCAAAATGCAGAACATTATACTCCAAGTAACTTCTATTTTGGGGGGATAAGTAAACTCATTGCTTTCCATAGAGTCTTGTGATGAGTCTTAAAATTACAGCACAGAGAAGAATACAATTATTTCCTCATAAATAAGATGACAAGTCTCAATTTTATTAACTTGCTTTACCTGCCATCCTGCAAAGTAAATCTAGGTAAGAGAAGTCTGCCAAGTCCTAATTTGTGAGAGGGCTTTTTAGAAAGAAATAGTTTTAATTTCAGGTACTAACACTTATTAAACAACTAATAATACCAAGCATTTATTATTACCTAGCACATAATATTTGATAAATGGTCATTAATACTTTCATTGCTCTAATAATTTTATGTGTATTATCTCATTTAATCCTCACACTAAGATATCATTTATGCCCACATTATACAGACAAAATATTCAGGGATAGAGAAGTTAGGTAACTTGCCCAAAGTCACAGAGCTGGTGAACAGCAGAACCATGGATCTTGAAGGCACAGATGGTTGCAGGTGTCACACTTTTAACTCTTACCATTATAATGCCTCTCACTAAGCAACAGTGCCTCTTAAAATATTAATTCATGGATAATACCTTAATAAAAATTTTTGCTTTAGTCTTTATGTTTTCTAATCATCCTCTGCTGAGAGACTAATTTTTTCTTTATATAATTAACTACAAAAACGTCTGCCCTATGTTTATCAGTTGTATATAATGTAATTTACATGTTCTAGTTGCATGCTCTGAGACTTAGCCATGCAAATAATGGGATAATATTCAAGGATAATATACCAACAAACACCAGAATTTTTTTTCCCCTTGAGGGGCATTTGTCTTCATCTGGGTTCTTTAGGCTCAAGATTCTTTTTTTTTTTTTAAGAGTTTATTTATTTATTAATTTATTTATTGAGAGAGAGAGAAAGCAGGAAGATAGGGACAGAGGGAGAAGGAGAAGCAAACTCCCCACTGAGTAGGGAGACCTATGTGGAACTTGATCCCAGGACCCTGAGATCATGAAACTTAACCAACTGAGCCACCCAGGTGGTGCCCCTAGGTTCAAGATTCTTACTAGTCCTATTAAGGTATTTTTACTTATGTGAAATATTGCTCCTAAAGTTGAGCTTGTCTCCATGCAAGTTTCCTTGACTAAATCAAAGGTTACTAGTGATATCAATTAAATCGACAATTAGGTTGAAGAATACATTTCTACTATAAATACAATCTGTGAATCTGAAGAATGTTAATTGCTCTCTCTTCATATATATATATATGTATATATATATATATATATATGCGCCAATATTAGAAAATTGAATAATTTCTGTTTTTCTTGCTAACATCAAAAAACTTCACAATTTTAAAATTTCAATACATTGGTATTGTTCTTAGATTTGAATCTACTGTTGGCCTCGAGCCTTGCAATCCTCTTATGTATGGTAATTAGCCACGAAACATTTTAGAGCAACCTAAGTCTGTTTTGATTAAGAGAACACAGAAGGCCAATGAGGAAAGGGCATGGACTGACTTGGGACCAGAAAACCTGGCTCTGACAAATAGTTCTATTACTTTAGTGTAGGTGACGATAGGACTTCAAATACAATTTAAAGTTTAGCATTGATTTGATTGGCCATTACAATAAAAATGGGTTCTGTGGAAAAGCACACATGTACTAATGCTTCTGCTAGCATGTAATGAGATACCATGGAACTGCTGGAAACAAGGAAATACAGAAATAGCATGAAAAAGACACTGCTTGTAGTGTCTCCATTGTCCAAATGTCAAAACAGCTCCCGGGAACCCTAGGGGTGGTAATAACTATGGAAGTAGTTCCTACCATCTCTTCCTTAGAGGAGATTCTTGAACACTGCTGGGTTCTGACTCTAGCCCATATGGGGTTGGAAAAGTCAGAGAAAATGTTGGCTGCACTTTTTCAGGCCTATTTGCATATGTTCTTTAGTATGCAGCATGTCTCTGTATATAATTTAATTGTTGGGTTTTTTGCCTCTATTAATACATATGCAAATGACTCACACTTGCAGCTGTGCTGTATTAATCATATGTGTGCTTCTGTCTGTCTGCCCTGCAGGCTCAGGGTCGAAGGGAGAGGATAAGAGGGAATTCACTCCTTTAACCTGCAAGGAAGCTCACTCATGCAGACAGAAGACCGACAGCAAACAGCACACCGGGGCTGCAACTGAAATGAGGAGCAGATCAGCATTTTTCACCCTGTCTGAAAATGACGATGACCCGAACGTTATACTGAATCCTACAGTACGTAGGTAGGTAAAGATGAAGACCACCCTTGTAAGTAATTCTTTCAATAAGAAGGGAAAAAATCCTCACATCCAGACCTCTCCATATGGTTATTTCTCCCTTATTGATTTTCTGGGCATTTCTCTTGGTCAGACGCATAAAGCCATGCTCAGTCACTTACAGTGCTCTGGGAAATATGAAACATTTATCTGTGTCCTGTCATAATTATTGACCTCCCTTGGAGACTGGCAGGAGGTTGATAAAAAGATGAACTTCAGTTTTTCATCCATGTCTGCCTTGATGTTACTCTCTATCAGATAGAAGCTTGAGCCATTTCCACCAGAACTTCCATGTACCTTTGATAGCTATGAAAAAAGATTGATTTCCGTTGATATTTTATATGATTCATTCTCTAACTTGATCACGAGTCATCTCTGATTTTCTCAGTCCCAGAGATTGCATGCTACTGATGGTACTGGTTACTGGAATGATAGCCCCACGTGATTTCAATTATGACAACTTGTAATTCTGAGTCCTTATTCCAAAAATATCATTACGGACTTAAAAAGTAATCCTACCGAATTCATTAAAAAGTTTCACTAATTCAGTAAAAATTCTTAAATGACTGCTACTTGCTTATTTTGAGTAAAATATGACCATCCAAGAATAATCTCAGTGTTTTTCCCTTTGCTTATGACTATTAATCATTGGTTGGAGTTGACATTTTTGGCTTCCTATAGGTAGAACAGGTGGCAACCATCTTTTGGCCAACACAAATACAGTATTTATAAAGTGAGAAATAAATGGATAAATATTTCCTTCTAATTTCAAATCTTAAAAACCCAGCTAAAAAATAGAAATAGTATATATACTACATTATAACTATTACTATTTAAAAAATTCATGCTGCCCACTATGTAAAATGAAAATTCATGACAATGAATATGAGAAAGGAATGGTCGATGGACTGTTGCCATCATTCGGTTTTATTAATTAGAAATAGATGATTCACTTAGCTTATTTTACCCAGTTGCAAACGTCCAAAAGATGCAAAGTGTAACTTCATTTGGCTTAAATAATTATACTCACTTTTTGATACCGAAATGAAGCTATGTTAGCTTCCTATATAAATCAATTCCTCCTTTAAAAAGAGACAATATCAGGAGAAAAAAATGTCAAGAGCATCAGCGGCTCTTGAAAGAAAAAAAAAAAAGGTAATCCAAAGGGGGAAAAAAAAAGAAAGAAAGAGAGGAAAAAACATAAAAGGGTAAATCCAGGATATGATACTGCTGATTAGATAGCTACTATTTTGATAATGCATCCTTCCATTATTTAGAAATCACTTACTTGGATATTGTGTTGGCAAGCTGAGCCCTATCGAGTCCAGGTACCTCCAGCAGTTCATATTCTCATATATGTGTATACATACATGAACAAACAATGCAAGAATAATCGAATGATAGGATGTTTGGCCTTTTATGTATATGCAAATTATAATTACTTTAAAGGAATTACATAAACTGTGATAAATGTTAACATACATTCATTATGCAGCAGCCTGTGGATATGATGAGATAAAGGGAGGCTAGAACAGGGCAGACAGAGCTAGAGAGTTCTCATATAGTAAGAGTCTTCCAGGAGGCGCTGAAACATATGAAGTTCCCAGGTCTTTAAATGAATATCACTTGTCCCAGAAATTAATAACATACTGCTTTGTTCTATTACTAAAAATGATTATGACTGTTAGTTCATGATAGTTTCCTCCATTTTATACAAACATATCAAGCAGCAGATATTTGCTAGGCATTAGTCTGAGCCCTTGAGATACAATATCAAACAACGATAACAAAAATGACAGTCCCTGCTCTGGTGAAGCTTAGAGAGTATCTGGAACAGACAGACAACATAATAAGTTAGATACTATGTTTGAAGATGACAAGTGCTACAGAAAAAAAAATCAAATAAAGGAAATAGGAAATGTGGTATCTCCGGGAGGGTTATTATATATATATATTAATAGGTATTAATTATATATAATATAATTATTATATAATTACCTGTGAATTAAACAGGTTAGTTAGGGTAGGCCTCCACGAGATGACATTAAAGCAAATTCTTGAATGAGGTGAGAGAATGAGACTTCCAGGCAGAAGGAAGAGTGTTTCAGGTGGAGGGACAGCTAATGTAAAGCTCTGAAGTGGGAGCATGCCTCGGCAGGTCAAGGGACAGCAAAGAGCTTAGTGCAGCTGGAGCGGACTGAATAAGGCAGTATGGAGCAAAACCATTATAAAAATATTTCTTTAAATACAGGTAAAGAAAATACTGTAGTGCTAAACATATGGTACTGGACATACACGTTTATGTCACTACATTAGAATAGGTACAAAATTTCAGCGGCTATCTTATTGAATTCAAACTATTAATTTTTTTTCTTCCACGAGCCAATGATACCTTTGGTGTTCTATTCATCTAGATGTGGGGACAATGAAGTTTTCTTTTAAAAAGTGATGTTTTAAGTTGCAACCTCAGGGAAATAGCAGTCGGCTGGGTGAAGGTGGTGGGTTATCCGACTAATGTAGAGTAGAGAGAGAGCATCAGAGGGGGGCAAGATGAAGACAGAAGACCGGTGCAGGGGCTAGTGTGGTAAATTGGGCAAGCAGTGAAGGTAGTCTGACCAGAAGGGTACTAGTTAGGAAGGAAAGAAATGGATAGCTCCTTAACATATTTGTTAGGTGGAATGAATAGACAGTAAACGAATAGGTGTAGAGGAAGAGGAGAAAAGGATAGCTCTCATGTTTCCAGGTCAAGCAATAGATGGAACAGAGCCGTTTGCTAAGACCAGAGAATGAGCACATCTAGGGGCAAGAAAGAGAACTGGTAAGCTGCATTTTGTACTCAGTTTATACTGTCTGTAAACACCTACGTAGTTCCTCTTGACAGCCAGCTAATAGTTGTCTATATGGATCTGAGTCTCAGAAAAGACTGAATTGCAAAAGAAACAGATGGATATTTTATTGTCAAATCGATTTTTATTTTATATATATATATTTTTTTTTTTAAGATTTTTTTTTATTTATTTGACAGAGAGAAACACAGCGAGAGAGGGAACACAAGCAGAGGGAATGGTAGCGGGAGAAGCAGGCTTCCTACTGAGCAGGGAGCCCGATGTGGGGCTGGATCCCAGGACCCTGGGATCATGACCTGAGCCGAAGGCAGATGCTTAACGACTGAGCCACCCAGGCGACCCTATTTTATATATTTTTTAAAGAAAACTCTACGCCCAACATGGGGCTTGAACTCACGCCTCTGAGATCAGGAGTTGCCTGCTCTGCCGACTGAGCCAACCAGGCACCTCAAAAAGGAATAAATAAAATGGTGCCTCGGCACATGTTAATTTGTATGCTTTGTAGACATAATCCAGATTAAGCTATTTTTTTCCTCCATAAAAAAATAAAACTAAATATATCACAATGTTTAGACTACTTCAACTGCTCCTGTGGTTCATAAGTGAGGTGATTTTTAAATGTAAGGTATGTTTTACAACATGCCAAGGATTTCATTATTTTTATCCAGGACTGCGAAATAATATTTAAGTAATAAATAGTGGCTTAATTTAAAGCATGTCTTTTTGCTTCTCTTTTAAAATAACTGTACTCATCTTTATTCTTTCTTTAAGGAAGGTGGTGGTTTTTTGGTTTTACTTAACATTATATTATCCAGGCATGAACAATTACATGTCAAAGATTGTTTCAAATGAAAACACAAACGGTAGGCAAACAAAGTCAATGATGAGTAGGAATATATTTACAGGGTCACTCCTTAGATCTGGATGTTCAAAAAGAGAGGCTTGAATTAATACATATCTGTGTAAAGAGGGATGAAATAAAAATGCAGCCTCAAGTAGATAGCAGTCCTTATAAATCTGGCTACTTCTTTCAGCACTGTGATGCATACAGCGTATTTGTACGAGTGCCAATTAATCTGCATTGTTGTTATAATTTGATTAGCTCACTGAGTTAGCAAATGTCCTAAGAGGAGCAATGTCTCCAAAGTTAAAATCTGCTGTACTTGGAGAAGCAACTATAATTGCTTAAAAATCATGGATTTTGAACTCTGTGACCCAGTTTTCTTATTTGTCAAATGGAGATATTAGTACATAACATAAGGTGTTGTTATAAGAACGAAATGAAAGCCTTGCCAAAGAACCTAGCGTAAGAATCTAGGACTAAATCTTAATAACTGGAAGAGAATCTTAGTGACTGAGAAGGACCTGGAAGTGATGGAGGCTACTCATGGTATTATTAAGGGATAGCAAATGGGGATCTGAGGGAGTATAATTAAAAGCAGAGTCTGAAGGAAATTAAAACTGGCTCAAACATTATACCCCCCTGAAATGAAACTTCTCAGAAATAGGTATACAAGATTGGGGTGAATGTTAGATAAGGGCTAAGATAAGACCTTTTAGACTAGGTGTTGTAGTTAGTTTGTCTCTGGCCCATTGGGGCAGGTCTGTGGGGGAAGGAACGAATTTGTGTCACCTTCAAGCAAAAAAGGGGAGTATTAAAGGTCTCCTTTGTAGCTCTGGGGAAAGCTGAAGTCAATGTCGGGGATCTCTGAATATAGTGTCAGGAATATGAGTGGCAAAGTCAGTTGGTGCAGAAGTCCTAGCAAATTCAGTCCTAGAAGTCAGCCCAATTCAAAGAAAAGCCAGATAGTCAGCCTGCTGAAATGTGTTTGCATCTGAGTACCACTGTGTACCATTTTAAAATCACAAGCAAAAAATGTGTGTGTGTGTGTGTGTCTGTGTGTGAGAGAGAGAGAGAGAGAGAGAGTGTTTATGTGTATATATTTTAATAGTAGCTAAGGGCTTACAACAAAAGAGTTTTGGATTATTAATTTTCCGTTATACCACAGGGTTGGTTTACTGAGACCCTAACTAAATTAACCCATATATTTTGGGTACTCATTTATGGATACCATGCCACTTATATAAAAAAGAGCTTGGGGTGCCTGGGTGGCTCAGTGGGTTAAAGCCTCTGCCTTCAGCTCAGGTCATGATCCCAGGGTCCTGGGATTAAGCCCCGCATCGGGCTCTCTGCTCGGCGGGAAGCCTACTTCTCCCGCTACCATTCCCTCTGTTTGTGTTTCCTCTCTCGCTGTGTTTCTCTCTGTCAAATAAATAAAATCTTTAAAAAAAAAAAAAAAGCTCTATTTTATTTATAGATCAAATTGTGGTGGTGTCTTTTTCTTGTTTTCTGAAAATAAAAAAAGTTTATAAGGGAACCTGACATATGATAAAGACGGAAATGAAGGATTTTCAAATATTTTAATACTATCTCTATAGGTTTGGATTGTTTGGATTGTTGCCTAATAAAGCTACTTTCTACTAGAATCCTACAATGAAACATAGGAGAGGCCCCCAACTTGCCCTTGCTTCCTCTCACCATTAAGGGTGAAAGGAGACGAGAATGTCTAAACTTGCTTTGAAAACCGACATCAGAAATCTCTAAAACTCCTATTTCCACATTCAAATATGCTGCTGGATATTCTTGCTACTTCCTTTAATTTCAATACTCTTTTTAGTTTTACCTATTGTAACCACTTTCCGGTATTGTCATTTATTTCTCAGATGCCACTGCAAAGGATAACAAATGTTACTCTACTCTAATTGTCCCCATGGCTCTTAACACTTCCAAAGGTATTTCCAGCTCAGAGAAACAAACACTCACATTGTAGTTTTTCACATAAAAGGTAGAATAGGAATGACTGTTATTAACCTCTGTAGAACATAGCATGTCTTAGTTCCTTGCGGGTTCTTCCTGTGAGACTCGACTGGGTTTCCAGAAACCCACCGGGTCTTCTGATAATCCCCTGTGCCGACCAGACGTATCTGTCTCTTGATGCTACAATGTAAAACTATTTTTCCCTACAGACTAAGATCATCTCTTGTGACAATGCCCTTTCATGAATACAATTTAAGTTTATTAAGCTTTACATCTGGGTCCACAGGCATACTGTGTCTTTCAGGCAGAGGAAAATATAAAACTTCTCACAGGGAGTTTAATTCTATTATTAGATGATCTGTTATTCTGTTAATTGCATAACTATGAAGCTCATAACGACAGAAAGCTGGGAAGATTTTGCAGGATGCTGATTCAAAGACTTAAATAGTTAATAGTGAGAGATATCTTTAATATAATATTATTGATATCCTTTCCAACTCCAGAGACAACATTTCGAAAATCACTTGGGCATCTATTAAAGTTACAGTAAAGTTATCACTGACATTCTTGAATATATGGGAATATGTATTCTTAATACATATGAAGGTCTTAATTGGGGTCTTGATTCAGATGCCTGGATAGAGTTGAGCTCATTTAGGTGCTTGCTCTTTTGGTTTACTTATCTTTGCTTGCCCAACAGAGTTCACATTAGCAGGAGAATAAAAAGACCTAGGGTCCTCAATCCTGGGTGTCATGAATATTTTTAAATGTAATTTTTGTTAAGCCGCCTTGATTCATAACAATCTGCTTGAACGTCATGGGTAATTTTTATTCTTTTTACCTCGATGAGGACCATTCTATGTTACAATTATGTTACACAGTCATCAAAGCAAAACTAGACCCATTTTTGCCAAATCATAGCAGGCAATAAAAATTTACAATAAGCAGCCTTTAGTACAGAAAACAAGGCTCTTAAAAATTAAAAGGATCAACACCTCAACTTTTGGTTGAGGATCAGTGCAAGGAAACTCAAAAACAAAAAAGTGTGAGACCAATACCCCTTATCAGTTTTATTCTGCTTTAACACGGAAATAGCTGTTTTCGATATTTACTTCACCTCCGTCTCTCCTGCATTGTTTCCCGACTTACCTGCAGTTGGAGCGGGCCTAAGCCTGGTGTTGCTGCGGCAGCAGCTGCCATGGTCGTTGGGATCAGCTGAACAGGGTAAGGGTCACCTAAGTAAGAGAATAATAGAGGTGTCAGCACCTTTTATCTACTCTCCACCTGCAAATTAAACTCGTGCATTCACTCTTTCCAAAAGCCTTCTTTTGTGTGCCTTGCTGGGGCCTAATGAAAAGCTCTATTGTGCAGCCTTTTACTAACACTCTTTTCACAATTCTGGCTGAGAGAGGAATGTGAATAAAAGGCACAAGCAATTAAGGCGGAAACCTCATCCTTTTTTCATGATGTATTTAGGAAAATGGGAGGAAAAAGTGTGCATTGATCAGAGGGCTGCACTTTGTAACACACACACACACACACACACACACACACCCCCTAACAGTCTTGGTAGGAGCACACCAACTCTCAGCCCATTTAAATTATTATTATAAAAGGAACTTAACTAAACTTAATTCTATTTTAACAAACTAAAGATTTAAGCCAAATAGCTTATTTTTTGAATGCAATGTTATTGTCTCAATTCAAATAGCCTCTTAAATAATGTCTTGTGGACAAATTTATAGCAAAGAAAACATTTTATGCATTTTTCTTATATAAAATACTGGAATCTTTATTATCCCAGAGATAAATGTTTATAAAAACATACTATAAAGAAAACAGAAAATAGATGGTTTCTCCCTGAAGGGTTTCTTTTTGTGGTGATATCTGAAAACATAAAATCTTAGAAATTCGAAATTAAAATTTTAATACAGGTGATCTATAAAGATATAGAGACACACATTAATATATATACATGTAGAAGATTATAGGGTATGCTTTTGATGCAAATTTTTTTCCACCTAGTAAAGAAGTACATACACTTTTTGTATAGAGCTCAATGATATGCTAACAGATATGTACATTATTAGCATTTGAAATATGACCATAGCTAAAAATAAAAAAAATAATTATAAGAACAATTTTCTAATATATAAAACATA
Source organism: Procyon lotor (assembly GCA_028646535.1). Lineage (NCBI taxonomy): Eukaryota > Metazoa > Chordata > Mammalia > Carnivora > Procyonidae > Procyon > Procyon lotor. Next base: position 38,363,575 of record CM053611.1, read on the forward strand.
TTGTTTTAGTAATCTAGCTTGTGAAAAACTTGTTCAATGGAAAATATAACTGAAAATAACTCAGTAAATACATTCATTCAAAAATATCTGTTGAGTATCTGCTATGTAACAAGCACTGCTCTCAATACTAGAAATAGAGGTTTAAAGAAGACTGATATGCAGAGGTATATTTACTGGATATTTAACAAAGCTTAAGATTTGGGGTTCTGGGAAAGGGCCAAGGATCATATGTTTTTATATTTGTCAGCTTTTTTTACTTTGTTGTGATTTCTTTTTATAAATGAAAATTCTCTTTTTCACATGTGTGTGTGTTTTTGAAAATTATATATATATAACTAAAATAATGATTATAAATAGATAATTACATATATTCTAAAAGAGGGCCCACAAATCATATTTTTCAGGCTTCAAAATACCTGAATCCACCTCTGCTTGTCTGGCCTTCCCAGAACTTCGAGCTTAATGGGAAGAAAAAAAAAAGGATAACTCAAGGATTAGAAGAAAATACAATGACTGTTAAGATAGGGAAGTATATAACACTAGGCGCTACCCCTTGGGTGCCCCAAACCTAGTCTCTGAGGTCAAAGGTGGCCTCCAGGAAGAAGTTATGTTTAAGCTAAAATCTGAATGAAGCGAAAGCTAGCCAACCAAAGAAGAAAAGGAAGAGCTTTCCTGGAAGGAAAACAATTTTCATGAAGACTCAGAGTCAAAAGGGAGTATTCCGTCAGAGCCCCATATGGCTGAGGTTTAGGGCACAGGTAAGGAAGTAGAGGTAACTGGGACTGCAGAGGGAATCAGGAGCCAGATTACATACAGCATTATAAACAATATTAAAGAATCTAAATTTCATTCTGCAGCATAATGGAAACCATGAATGTGGAAAAAGGATGGATTGAGTAAAACCACTTGGCCTAGAGGTTGGAAGCTGGAATCAATAACAAAATGATGCACAACTCTTGGGATGCCTAAGTGGCTCAGCTGGTTAAGCATCTGCCTTCCGCTGAGTCATGATCCCAGGGTCCTGGGAATCGAATCCCACATTGGGCTCCTTGCTTGGCTGGGAGCCTGCTTCTCCCTCTACCTGTGCTCGTGCTCTCTCTCTCTTTCTGACAAATAAATAAATAAATTTAAAAAAAGATGCTTCCCATTAAAGCTTCTTCCCATTAAGCAGACAACACATAATAATGGGGTGCCCTAGCGTGGTGGTGTTGGGATGCAGAATGATGAAGAGAGTCAAGGGATAAAAAGAAGCAGAACCGATAAAACTTATTAATTGTTTACATATGAGATTAAGAGAGGACTGGAGGGTGACTCTCACGTGTTTCACTGAATAGCTTTTGAGTGGTACTGTTTGTTGGGTTTGTAAACATAAATGAGAAGCAAGATTACCAGGTTGGGCCTGGTGAGGAAGGGGGAGGTGGGATGGGGGGCGGTAAATAATTCTGTTCTGGACATTTTCAGTTTGAAATTATTACTTGATATCTGAGTAGAGATGTTGAGGCACTTGGTAAACATGTCAGGGTTTTAGGGGAGAAATTCACATCAGAGACATAAATTTGAGACCGATCAGCATATATCTGAAATTTAAAGAAATAAGCCCTCATGATACCATTTAGGAGCTAACAGTAGGTAAAATATAGGTCCAATGATCGGATTGTGGAATATACTAATATTTATAGTCAGGGAGATTTACAGTCAGGCAACTAGCAGAAAAATGGAGGAGAAATTAAATTTGATGTTCTAGAAGCCAAGTAAGGAAAGATTTTTTAGAAAGAGTGATTTTTTTTTTTCAAAGGCTGGATTTAGTAATGTGGAAGTCATTGATGACTTCCAAAAGGGCAATTCCAGTCGAGTGGAGGTTGAGAAAGCCTAATTGGCATGAGTGTGATCAACAGAGGATGATTAAAAGTAAAATTTGAGGCAGGAAGTATAGATCCTTGCCTTTCAAACTGAAGTTCTTAATGAATAGTGTTAATATCACCCAGGAGTTCCTTAGAAATGTAGAATTTCAGACCCAACCCCAAATCTACTTAGGCAGACCCCAAATCTACTTAGGCAGGCACCCTCTAAGATGGAACCCCCAATGATTCCTACTTCTCTCCTTGTATTTAAGTCCTTGTGTAACCCCCTACCCTTGAACAGAAGCCCAAGTGATGAGAGATTACTTCTGAGATTAGCTTAACACAAAGACTGTGGCTTTGTCTCATTTATCTTCTCCGTATCCCTACCTTCTCTGTCTTGAACCAAACAGCTGTGTTAAGACCTGCCCTATGGAGAGGCTCACATAGCCAAGGAATGACGTCTTCAGCTAATAGCAAGTAAAGAGATGAGCCCTGCCAACAGCCAAAGGAGAAAGTTTGGAAGCAGATTCTCCCCCAAGTCAAGCCTAGAGATGATTATAGTCCAGGGCAACACCTTGATCCCAACTATGTGAACTATCCCAACATGGTTGTGTTCAAATAAATGTTTGTTGTTTTAAGTCACTATCTTTTGGGAGAATTTGTTAAAGCAGCAGGTATATATATATATACATTCTGAATGAGAATTTAAATTTTAATAAGATTTTTACTCATTTGAGGGGCGCCTGGGTGGCTCAGTGGGTTAAAGCCTCTGCCTTCGGGTCAGGTCATGATCTCAGGTTCCTGGGATCAAGCCCCATATCGGGCTCTGCTCAGCAGGGAGCCTGCTTCCTCCTCTCTCTCCTCCTGCCTCTCTGTCTACTTGTGATCTCCCTCTCTCTGTGAAATAAATAAATAAAATCTTTAAAAAAAAAACAAGATTTTTACTCATTTGAGAAGTGCTGGAATAGACAATTCCACTGAGGTGTTCTGCAGTAGTTATCGAAGGATGTGTGATCAAGAAAACTTACTTAAAAGGTATATACTTGTAAAAATTATTGAATGCCTCTATGCCAGTGATACAGATCCAGTAAATAGAGAAAAAGCTGATGATACAGGAGAGAGAGCGGACAACTGACTGATGTTACAATGATAAGGCTTTATTTATCATTTATCATTTTTAATATTTAATCTAGAAAACACTATCTGAATTTATAAAGTTTAGATGTATAAAAGCTGATTTGTATTATGTTATGTAGCCAAAATAACAAATATTAATGTATGACTGTTAGAATAGGCAACTTAAATATGCTAAAACTATGTAATTTATTTATATTGCTCATTTAATCAGTATAATCTTAAAGTTAACTATAGCAAACGTATAGAGGCTATGGTGTTCTTCACAGAGGTAATTAATTTTATACAATTTAGTTTCCCTGTTGTGAATTAATCAATTAATCAGCACTTAAAACATCTACCATGTGACCAGAATTCTGCTGAGTTCTTTGGGAGACAAAACCAAACCAGACCAAACAATAAAAACCTCGGTCTCTAGCTACTACACGTCTATCGTTTCTAATTAAGTGCTACTTATTTGCGTAGTACTGACCATCCGTAAGCTCTATAGGAGTAAAGAGAGAACTAATTCCAGGCTTCCGTCTTTAGAGAATAAAGGTGAAAATGGAATGAACTTGAACTTGAAGATTTGCAGATGGAAGGGGAATAGATGTGTTAGGTGGGGTGAAAGGCATCAAAACATGCATATGACATGCGGAGGAAATGGACAGAAACCAGTTTACCCGATAGGTAATGGAATAAAGTGGAAGGGAAAGAGGCTGAAGTCAAGCAGCTGGGGAAATTTTCATACCTCAGAGTGGAAGATATTTGGATACAACAAGGTAACTAATATGAAATGAGTTTCAGCAAGAAGTTAGGTAATGGGAGGGAGGGGTTAAAATGACCGTGGATCTCTAACCTAAATTGAGATTTTAACTAGTGAACTTAATAAATGTACATATCATACTCAATTTATTATTGACCATTAGATGCTAGTAATCCACAAGGGCCCAAAATACCTATGCAGGTGTTTGCTATCAATCCAAATATGTGACTAAGTCTGTGTTGTTCAAGGGTCAATTGTATACATATGAATGAATAACTATTATGTTATACACATCCTGTATGTGTGGGTATAAATGCATGTATATATATAAAACATTTATACATATGAATGAATAACTATTACATTATACACATCCCATATTGTAAATGTATGTATGTATATAAAACATTTATACATATGAATGAATGACTATTTTGTTATACTCATCCCATATTGCATATGTGGGCATAAATGTATGTATATACATAAAACATTTATATCAGCTAAATAATTTTATATATGTGTTATGGGCTGAGTTGTGCTCCCTCCCCCTAAATTAACATGTTGCAGTGCTAACCCCCAATATCTCAGAATGCTACTGTATTTGAAGATAAGCCTTTAAGAGGTAATTAAGGTAAAAGGAGGTCATTCATGTGGGCCCTAATTCAACATGACTACTGTTCGTATAAGAAGAAATTAGGAAAAAAAAAAAATTAAAAAAAAAAAAAAGAAGAAATTAGGACTCAGGCAACACAGAGGACAACCATGTGAGGACAGAGGAGGAGAAGATGGCCATCTACAAGTCAAGGAAAGAAACCCCAGAATGAAATCTACCCTGTGGACACCTTGATCTTGGACTTCTAGCCTCCAGAACTTGTAAAAAAAAATTCTGCTTTTAGGCCACTCAGTTTGTGGTATTTTGTTATGGAAGCCCAAGCAAACTAATATAATATGTTTGCCATACACGGTCACATATCAGTGTATTTGATGTTTAGTTTTAAGTAAATTGGAGAAAACAAAAGACTGGCAGCAGGAATTAAAAAGACTGCAATAGCTGTTATGTATCTTTAATTATATACAGTTTCTAGGTATAATTATATAATCATAAACAGGATATCAACTAATTTTCAAAGGCTTGTCTCTAAGGCACTGTTCAACATACAAATATACATAATTTGAAGCATGTCTACCTTATTACTAATTTTTCAGACCCAGAATACCCAGAACTAGCTTGATTGAAATTTGCCTCAAGTTACTAGGTAAATACAAATACAATGACTATGAAAATGGCCAATACAGCAATTTAAACTCCCAATTAAATTCAAAATATATTACATGCACGTGCTGGTGTCTGAAGTGAACACAGAATCTGTGAGACTTTGCTTTTTTTATTATTTTTTAAGACTTTATTTATTTGACAGAGAGAGAGAGAGAGAGAGCAAGAAAGAGCTCACAAGCAGGGGGAGCTGCAGAGGGAAAGGCAGAAGCAGGCTCCTCACTAAGCAGGGAGACATCCCAGGACCCTGGGATCATGACCTGAGCTGAAGGCAGATGCTTGACCAACTGAAACACCCAGGCGCCCTCTGAATCTATAAGACTTTAAAAAACAAGGTCAAGGGTAGTTCTTAATGGCAAAATAGAAATTCAGACTTGTTGAGGAAAAAAATATCTTTTATTGAAGTAAATACTGTCATCTATTTGTGTCATCCCTTATTTAGCTGTACTAAAAAATATTACAACAGGTTTATTTTGTAAATACCTCATCAAGTACTTAGTAAAAATTAGATAATGGAAAATTCTGACTTTTAAAGTTCAACCGTGTGTAAGTTATTCAAATAGACTTTCAACTGGTTAAAAGTAGTATCTTTTACTCTTTCCTAGGTTTTAACCATTTGAACAGTTTTTCCCTAAGCCTTTCCAAAATTAATTTGCTTCTTATTTCAAAGCCAAGTATGGAAAATTCTAGCTCAAAACAAATTTTTCGAAAAGTTGAAAAATATACTGAGGCATATTAGTCAATTGTTTTTAGAATACAACCTAGCTTATAGTGTCTATTGCTATAAATGATAGAGCTAGTTCTGAATAACCCAGTAACCCCTCAGAAAGCATGTTAATTGCATTAGTGTTAAAGTAATGAATATTTAGATAATAATTATCCCCACTGACACTAAGAAGGATTTATTTCTATGATATACAACAGAGTAAGAAAAACACCATTTTCCAACAAGGTTGTTTAGGCTGAGGAATATTGTCAAAGCAAGTATATTCTTACGCTGGGTCAAGGACATACACCCTTTCATCCACCAAACTAATATAATTGTACTGGAAAGTTTTATGGCATTATCTTCACTGAAATAAGGAGACTCATTCCATTATTAGCCCTCCATGGTTTTTTGTTTGTTTTGTTTTTTTGTGGTTTTGCTTCCTTGACAAATACAAGATTGCCTTTACTAGGTGCTGGGAAATACAACAATTAATATCCATACACACAGACCCAGGCAACCCCAGCCCTAGACGAGTTCCTGATCTAGTGAGGGGCATAAACATATAAGCCAAACCAATGATACAGTAAGCAAACTAGCAGGTAGTGTAGAAGGTATTCTGGAAACCTCAAGAAAATAACAACTTAATTTGGAAATAGTGTCAAGAAGTGTTATTTGTTGAAATGTCTCTTTAAAAATGACTAGGTTCACTACCACACTACCTTTCATGACTATTTTACCACCTACTTTCCATGTCTTCTACTTGCTAGAGCGTCCCACAATAAGCACCCACCATTTAGTACTAATTTGCTCTAATTAATCATCTCCTCAGGTCATGACTTAAAACACCCTGCTCTTACCATTCTAACTTCCAGGTGGAGGGAGCTCTGTTCTAAAAAAAAACGAGGTCAAAAAGGACACTATTGATTAAACTTTTGAAGAAAAGTGCTTTCTTTCAGCTCATGGGCCAAAAGATAAATTGGTGGGTTCCTTCTCCTTGGAAGGAGCCCCCTGCCATTGATAGGACGGTGCTAACCGTAACCACTATCCTTTACTGACCCCTACTTTCAGAGATATTTTAATATTCTCAGTGTATCTGATGCAGTAAGGAAAGGGTAAGCTCTGCAGCTAAAGAAGTAAGTGGAACACATATCTTACGAGGGTCTTGTGTTTCACTTTGAAGGCAATGTTAAGTCATGGAAAGATTTTAAGCAGGAAATTGACATAGTCTGATTTGTGTTTTAGATAGATCAATTTTGTGGCAAGGGATAGGATCGATTGAAAGAGGGAGAGACTGGAGACAAACAGACTTGTTAAATACCATTGCAGTAAATCAAGTGGTAAATGATAGTGGCCCAAACTAATCATAAGGGAAGAAGAGGAGGGAGTGGATTGGGCGACAGACTTGATGAGCAATTTGATAGGAGAAAAGAGACAGAGGAGGAAAAAAAAGAAGAAAAGTTACAGTTTGGGCTTTTATTTTAACATATGGTTTAAAGAATGAATAACTTTTTACTCAAATAGTTGTTCAATTGCTCCAACATCATTTTTTGTGTAATTCTTTATTCTCCTACTGATTTGAAATGTGGGCAACTAGTTTTTTAGCACTCTATAAAAATGTTTTACATATATGCATATATAAATATACATATATATTTCCGTATATATGAACAGATTTATATGTGTATAAAATCTCATTTACTCTTCACAACTCAGTACCATAGATTATTATTCTCATTACACACACACACACACACACACCCGGGATCTTACAGTTTTTAAGTGCTATAGACACTAGTACTTCAGTAAAAAAAGTATTGTTTTAGAAAACATCATAGACGATTATTAGAACATTATGTAAATATAGACTTCAATTTTCAAATGGGTATATTCATTTAGTGTTTGTTCAACTAATCTGTATCTAATACTATGTGGAGGACACAAAGAAATAAAAGGTATATAGCCCTTGTCTTCATGACACTTTTGATTACCAAAATAAGACACATAGACACCAAAAGTGAAATAAAACAAAGCTGCACGATTAAAAGCAAATGAATGAGAAAGACAGTAATTGCCAAAGAAAGGAAGAATTTACTGGAACTCAAATCACTGAAGAAAGAATCAGAGGAAGAAAGGGCTGGGCTTGGGTTAGGTCTTCAGTAAAACAGTAAGACCAGACCAGAGAAGTCCAAGGGCCCCAGTGCCTGGTGCGCTACAGATAGCCAACATCCGTGGAATGAATAAATGGATGAGCTGAAAAGTAAGGATGAGAGGAACCTCTGGTGGTTTTCAGTTCCTTTAGCATAGACAGAGTATAAATAATGTCCCTGAGTTGTCTTATGTCCTCACGCTACTCACTTGTCATTTCTTGCTTTATAATTTCTTCTTAATACACAGCTATTTATAGCTCCACGTATATACCCTATTCCATCTTTTGTGGCCCAGACTTCATCCAGGCTACTTTCTTCTGTTTGGAATGTTATTTCTGTATTCCTCCACCCTGACAACTTACACGATTGCTTTGCTGTCCTTCATCCTGTGGAATTTGACTTAGGGGTCCTCACTCCAAGAAGCCTTTCCTGACACCCTCCACCTCTCCTAAATTTAAATTCACTCCCTTTCCCCTGACTTCTATCAAAATTGTAGGCATATTTCTGTCATATTACATCTATCATTCTACCCAAATAAACTGTAAGCATCCTAAAGGCAGAGATTATGTCTTACCCATCTTTAAATCCCCAGTTTTTAGCACAGGAACTGTTAAAAGGCACAGTTCTGTTAAATACATAGCACAGGCTGTTAAAATGTTTATTGACTGAATAAATGAAGAAAATTTATTTAATTAAGAAATTAACAAATATCAAACACAGGAGACCATCCTTCCCATATCAAAAGCTTACAATTTAGTAAAAGAAACAGATTGTGAGCAAGTAATTATACAAATAAGGAACAAATTAGTTTTTGTACAGGGTTTAATTCAAACAATAATGATGTGTTAGATCATTTACCAATGATACAAAAGTACAATAGGAAATAGAGGGGACAGAGAAGCCTAGAGTTTGGGGATATAAGGAAATAGGGACCCAGAAGAGGTAAAGAATCTTCTGTAAAATATTTTCATTTATCAAATAATTCTTTTATAATATTCTGTAATCTGTCTCTTTTGTAAATTTTGATTTTAAAGCAATTCATGTCTCAAATTGTTAAAAGTAAATAATGTTAATTTCTTAAACCTTAAAATAATTTCTGTTCACTAACAAGAAACCATTATTATGATGTCAGTAAAGCACCTGAGCATAGTCGAGGTGTTTATCAGAAAAGATGTTATATATGAACAAATAACCAAAACAAAATCTTTCATCAATGTGATTGTTCAAATTACCTTAGACTTTCTGAAATCCAAGCAGGTGAACTTTTGCTTTTTATGGCGATAAGCTCAGCTATACCTCCTCCCTCCCTCCCTTTTAGGTAAGTTAAATTTATAACAATTCCACTAAATCATCTTGTGGAATCCAAGTTAAGAAGTTCAGAACAACTGATATGGTATACACAAGTTTAGACAAAGGGGTTTCCAAATGCAGAAAATTGTAAAACTGTAAAGCCTTTATTGATTTGCTAGAATAGTATTAGACTTTAATACTTGAAACTCTTCATAAGGAACGCTAATATTTTAGAGTAAACTCTCATAAAATAAGTAATAAATATAAATATTTCATATAAATTTTATTTAAGAAAGTAAAATTAATAATTATCTCTCATCTGACTGAACATCTATTTAAAGGAAGATATTCTAAGATAATTGTTAGTTCTTCACTGCTTTGTCACAGGTTAACTTTTTCAGTAAAGGATTCTTAAAAATAAGAAATATTTTTATGTCTTTTTAAACGGATCATGTCAAATGAAAACTTTATTCTACTTAATAGTTACTCAGTTGGCTAGAGATGATAAACTTTTTAAGAAACGCCTCTCAAAATAGGAAGACATTTCTGATTATAAAAGAGCATTCTTTCTTTACATCTTTGCCCATAAATTAAATGAATTCTAGCTCTAATGAAAATTCCTGGGTTAATTATCTAAAAAATCTGAGTATCCCTGAAGAGGTGACAATGAATCAAAGAAATTTCCTTTTCCTCCTGTATTCCTGTACTGCTGCTAAGGCATCACTCAAGCCATTGCGCGATAGTTCATTTTAAGCGGCTCGAAGAGAATCATTAATTAGGGAACAGCTTCTATATCCGAACGTACATTTGACTCCTGTGTCTACATTTTGCTTCTGTGTCTTATGAGGATATAAATGGCACAGAGAAAAGCAGCCCAAATGATTCAGGCATGTGAAAGTGGTGATTTAGAAGGGGTGCATTGTCATAAGCCACTCAACACCAAATCAAATGTTATTTCTTTTTTGTTTTCCACTTTTAATAATAGGGTTTAGCAAACATTTCATTTTTTGACGCCTTTCATAGCCTTTCCACCTTTCTACCTATCATTGATGTCCTTCCTCCTGGAATGTATCCAGAGTCTGTGTTAGGTTGAGAACAGGACGTTTCCTAAACCCTGAAACAAAAAGGCTATGAGCTATAAGTTTGGGATGACTTCTGGTCAAGAGCTTTCTACTAGAACACTACATTTGAGACCTCTGAAAATTAAGAAATATTATGGAATATCCCCTCCCCGTAAAGAATGAAAACCAAATGGTGCAATGGTCTTGGTCAGACGTATAGTGGCGTAGAATCAACTCCTGAATTCTTTTCATTATGCCACATCCTAAATGTTCAAAACAGACTTATGCATTTAATAAATGATGATATGTTATACTTAAATAATAATTTAAATTCCTGAGAAATGCATACACTATCCCATCTCGTTTTTACAATCTCCTTATGAAGTGGGTAGGGCAGACATTAGTGTAGCTATCTTAAAGATTAAAAAGCTAAGGCAAAGAAGAAAATGACTAGCCTAAGGGCACAGAATGATATGAAATGGGATTGTGACTACCAAGGTCTTTTGATAACTTGTTTAATTTTTTCCCTAACAGGATTTTTAAAATCCAGACGATTAATAGCTTTGGATTACAAATTTCATTGATGCTTATTTATAGCTTGACTCACACCAGCCAGTTTTCAAAGTGTTAGACCTTACATTAACTAACTAGGAGGGCATCAGAATTTAGAGGCACTCTCTCATGAAAAATGTTCAAAAAGGAACAAATAAATGAAAGTAAAATGCCATATCCTGGGAATAGAACTGGTTACATGAAATATTCATTTGGGGCAAATATGTGCACACAAAAATGTTTACCTTAGAATTATTTAACTGTAAACATTGTAGACAAAATTAAATGTTCATTAGTGGGGAATGCAAATAAAATATGGTAATCCAGCTTAATGCAGGGTAAGTGAGATCTAAAAGGGGAAAGAAAAGATGGCCATGATTTTTCTTTTTTTTTTTTTGTAACATTTACCTTCACATTCATTATATATTATATAGTATCAAATACAGAGTATATATGTATCATAGTATACACATTAAAACCTACAAATATGTTCACATCATACATATTACATATCTGTAGCTATATATAGATATAAATATGTGTGTCTGCTTATATCTATATCTAGATATAGATATATCTATAGTTCTGGGAAAATAAGTACCAAATTATTAGTAGTGATAACCTCTTGGGAGTGGGATTAAAGGAGTATATGAATGTAGACAGATAACTTTTAGTTTCTGTTTTCTATACTTCTACAGTGTTTGAGGTTTGTGTAGTCAGCAAGTGCTATCTTTAATATATTTGGAAAAAATGTGAAGGGTTGTTATGAACTGACTATATAAATAGGTTTCAGAAAATACTCTTTGAACATAGAGCCAAAAGAAATTATTGGGGAAATAGTACTATTTAAAAAATAGCTGTTTAGGGGCGCCTGGGTGGCTTAGTCGTTAGGCGTCTGCCTTCGGCTCAGGTCATGATCCCAGCGTCCTGGGATCGAGCCCCACATCGGGCTCCCTGCTCGGCAAGAAGCCTGCTTCTCCCGCTTCCATTCCCTCTGCTTGTGTTCCCTCTCTCGCTGTGTTTCTCTCTGTCAAATAAATAAAATCTTAAAAAAAAAAAATAGCTGTTTATCTCTCTGCTTCTGCCCTTTCTGCTGCCTGGAATGGAGATATGGTAGCTGGGGAAGATATCCAACATGGTGAGACAAGAGCCACAGTATGTGGAAGGTGATATAATAAATAAAGAAGAGAACACCCTGGGATCTGCTATCACGGAGCTACCATAGAAGCAGTGTTTGGACTATTAGGTAAGTATTATTTTGGTCTTTTACAGTAGGTAAGCCTAATACAGTGTCTGATTCCACATGGTATTCCAAGAGTATGACTTACTTAGTCCTCCTGGAAAATATGCATCTACTGTAGAGTTAGAATCAAATGCTCTCTTCCCCTGTTTTGTTAACTACCTTTTCTGCTTCCTTATTTTCCTATCAATCTCATGACTAAAGTTTGCCTTCTAATGGAGTTTTTTACAGTGAAAGAGTATGCATACTGGAGAAGAGAGACATCAGTATCACTGACAGTCACATTTATTCAAGTAAAATAATGCATTGCTCTTCTGGGCTTTTTATATTTCAGTTGGATGACCATAGTTTCAGCCCGCTATAGACATGAGATTCCATGTTGGCCACGGCCAGAAAAATATGAATTTAGATTTCTGAGAGGTAGGCTGGGCTATGGCAAATTCATATATGGTCAACACCACCTTTTGAGGCCCCTTGGCTGAGAGCACAGACTGTCATTTTCCAAACACTCATTCCCTTTGCTCAATCTACATGATCAAGAATCAGGTCAAAAAGAAAATACTGACCCAAATGGGTTTATATTTAAATGAATGGCATGCTCATGTTCTTAAGTGTTAAAAAAATAAACAAGATGGATTAAAAGATTAAATATGTATTTATAGTCTAGTAAAATCTGAGGAATTTATTGAAAAAAAAGGCTTTTGCTTTTTTTGTTTGCTTGTGTGTGTGTATTTTGTTGGTAGAGTGTGTTTGTGGGGAGGGCTGGATCAAACACTAGTTACTAACATAGCTCAGTTATTATCTATCTCACAGAGTTATGATGCTTAAAGTTAATTACATGTGTATGTTTTATAAACAATAAGGTACAACATAAGCTATTATTCTTATACCAAGCTATGACACTTTATCATAATGAAGACAGGTACATCTCGTTTCAGTGATGAATTTTGTAAAAACATTATAAACTTTTTAGGAAAAAAAACCCCACATTTTATTGACCTAGAACATCTTTCCCAAGAGAATTTGAGGGTGCTTGACACCATAAAATTGTGGAATAGTATATACATTTCTGCACTCAGTTCTCTTTACTCTTTAATCATCTCATATTTTTAAGCCACCAATCTTACTTCTTACAGATTGGAATTTGAATAATTGGCTGTTTAGGTACCACAGCAATTCTTTAAAAATATAGGTAAATATATATACATATATATATTTACTAATAAATATAAACATATATATATTTACTAGTAGTACTAACTATATATATTTATATAATAAATATATCATTATCATATCATATCTATATTTACTAAGCTCTACAACAAAGTCAGATTCACTCAAAGTCATTGATTCATAAGATGGCCAGGGGAAGAAGGTAAATAGAAGAGCTAGTCACAATAATTTTAAAGCGCACAAACACAGAAGCCCGAATATATGATTACATCCTCTTCTCTCTGCTTACGTACAAAGAACCTACAGTATGTGATCCTGACAACACATGTTTCCTATTTTGTTAGTTTGATAAAAGCGTACCATGTCAATGGTTTTTAGCTTGTGATTTGGTGATTGTTTCAGCACTGATTGTCAACGACCTGTATGTCAGCTGACACAGCTGACACAGTTAAATCAGAAATTAGCATGCAGTCTCCTAAAATGCCAGACACATGGACCCTTTACACAAGAGAGATATAATGGAACCCACATGATATCCCCATTAAACAATGAAACATGTGACATTAACCAAAAACAGGAACACATCAGCAAATATGCCTGAGGAAGTTTATGGTATTTAACTCCTAAACATTAATTTTATTGTGGTGTATGAGGAACTAATTAACTGAGAGTTTCCTTTTTTATTGGAAGCGGAAATACTGTTCAGAAAACTGATGAAGAATAAATACAGCATATTTTAAGTTTATTAAGCTTGGCTCATCGACTTCTATTTATTTAAGCTAATCTCATAAGGCAATTAAATATTTCAATCAGTAACTTTATATGGCTATTTTATTTAGCACATTTCTGAAAAATTAATCAATGTGTTAAAATGCGGAAAGTGTATGTGAGTGTATTTCCAGTTTCATATAGCCATCATGAGCTTTGATAAATATACAAAGGGAAAATGACAACAGAAAAAGTTAAAACTTGGTGATGATGATGTAAGTAGTTAAGGTTAAATTTGTATCTACATGAGACAAATGGTTTCCTTCAGCACTGTAATACTTTTCTCTAAATAAATCTATTTTCCCGGTCAGAGGAAGCCTTGTTCAGATGTGGAAGAATGAATTTGCTCCTAGATAGGATATGCAGTGCAATTAATTGCCAAGTGTGGTTTCAAATCCTTTTTTTTTTGGAAACAGGATCTGTGTTTTGCTGGCACAATGCTAGGCACTACTTCATATATAATCCTATTTAAGCTCTGTAACAATTCATTAGAATGGGCGTTATTAATCCATATTATAGATGAGGAAACTGAAGCTCAGTAAGGTGCCCAAGGACAGTCAAAGTAGCAGAACAAGGCAAAACTTGATTCCAAGTTGGTGCTCTCTCATTCCGAGTACCTTTCAACTAGTAATTGCCTCCTTGACACTGGGTTAATTATATATCAAAACAAACAAAACAGTTAAATGTTTGAAATCATATAGACACAAGAATCAACTGGTATAGAGAAATTAATCAACTGCTTATCTATACAATATTGTCCATAACCCATAAGCACAAGATAAATTTTGTTATAATATTCTGTTCTCTGGTTGTAATATGACAGGTCAACACCAATAACCTTCTAGTAAAAAAGGTTATAATAGGTTTCTAAATGAGTATAGACTAGACTAGGCCAAAAGTTCCTCAAATTTCTTGGATTCAGGCACTGTCAGGGGCTCAATAATTTTTTCATGGCACCTGAGAGCAGAAGAAATACCTAAATGCTCCATTTTGTTAAGTAGTAAGGTCTAAAAGCTAAGAGAGTTTATGTAGTGTCTGACAGATGTCTCTGTATTTTCCCTGAAATTTTAAAATATGCCATGTGCCCCTGTGAATTAGCAAAAGCACGCTGGTACCTTAGCACACAGTTCGGGAACCTTAGCACGAGGAACATGCCCATCTATGGGGAAAGATTCTATCTGTAGCTATGTGACACATTCAATTTGACACTTTGGGCTAAACTCTTGAGCCAACTCTTTTACAACTGTTTGTTTTATACTGTATATAGAAAATGGGTTATTTTATTGGATTGCCTTCCTGTAGATTTTTTTTATTTCCACATAAAATGTGTTCCTGTCAAAAAATTCTAAGGCAGCTATTAGAATTATATGACTAGAAATTTTACACCCAAACAGAAAGGAGAGGGGCAGAGGACTGTAGTTATTAGTAAAAAGAGAAACACCTATTCCTCTCATTTCTGCCTATAAACTACGTGTTCTGAAGGAACAGCATTTAATCTTGAGGGTGGGGTGCAAGGAGGCCATGTGTTATGGAAAGAGAACTGGAAATTGGAGTCAGTGAAAGTGTTATTAACCAAACTATGACTTTCAACCACTTTATCTCAAAAGTCTCTCTCAAGTTTAATATGCTAAAACCAATATACACATTCAAAACTATCTTGAATTTTGTTAATTTTTTTTAAAGATTTTATTGATTTGACAGAGAGAGATTACAAGTAGGCAGAGAGGCAGGCAGAGAGAGAGGGGGAAGCAAGCGCCCTGCTGAGCAGAGAGCCCGATGTGGGGCTTGATCCCAGGACCCTGAGATCATGACCTGAGCTGAAGGCACAGGCTTTAACCCACTGAGCCACCCAGGTGCCCCTTGTTAATTTTTTTTTTTTTACCCTGATGAGCAAACACAAAAGTGAGTGCCTTCTTGCCAACATGCAACTATTGTTTAGGTGTCAAAATGTGTGCATTTTATTCCAAAACTATCTACCTGAAGCAAGTTTTGTGGTCCACAAGTTGGAGCCCTCAGTTGAGAGGTTAGGATTTCAGTCAGATTTTCCAGCAGAGGCAGGGGGGCCATGTCCTCAGACTCTTCAACCATGCAAAGTGTATTTGAACCAATTCATTTGTACACCATTTATTTTCTTATTCAGTATTAGAAGCTTAGTTATTCAGTTTTAAAAATTTATTTCAAGAAATTTAATGATAGTTTTCTGATTAAAATGAGCAGGTACCTACAAATATAATTTAAAATAAGAATTTTGGGGGCACCTGGGTGGCTCAGTTGGTTAAGTGTCTGACTTCTGATTTCAGCTCAGGTCATGATCTCAGTCAGAGTCCTAAGATAGAGCCCTTGAGTCCAGCTCAGCATGGAGTCTGCTTAAGATTCTCTCTCTCTCTCCCTTCCCCTCCGCCCTTCACCCCTATCTCCACTTGTGTGCATACATGCACATGTGCTCTCTCTCACTCAAAAAAAGAGATTGGGATTTTTAATTATGCAATATAAAAACTGGGGTGTGTCTACATATAGCAACTTAGTTGACAGTTTTCTTAGAATTGACAAGTGAAATATACAGATTATTTCATTAATTTCTTCCCTTGAATGGAATGATCTATGAATGGAGTTGATTGATCAAATCAGTGTTTATACATAATTGTTTTCAGGTTATTACATCTCTTGAAAATATTCAATTTAATAATGGACCATTATTTTTACCTCCTTAGAAATTCAGAGGTATTTTTAGATATTAAGAAATAAGTAGGAAAAGGAATAACTAGATATGGTTCCATGAAGAAGTGTGGTTTCATGCTTGATTTCATTAATAGCAAATGCCAGAAGAGAATCTGAGATTCTGATAATACTACATCAATAATTGTGAATTTATTTACATAGTCATGGATAAGAGTGGACTACAACATTCTTTAAGGCTTCTTTTCTATCTAGACGGTTTGTTCTGAATTCTTCAGCTGTACTGCTATTAATTTACTCTTCTATTGTTTACTGACATTCATTCTAGTAGTTAAGAGAGAATCTAGCAAATCCATTCTGCAGTCCCCATTCCATGCCATATTTCTACTATTACATTTCTCAAAGAGAAAACATCTCTATACCCAACTGAAAGCTTCTACTTGGCAACCAGAAGATGCTAACTCAATCGTTGATGGTTAGGTTCCCCAACATTTTTTTTTTAGGATTTATTTATTTATTTTGGGGGGGAGAATGAGCAAGAAGGGGGAGGGGCAGAGGGACAAGGTGAGAGAGAATGCTGAAGCAGATGTCCTGCTGAATATGGTGCCCGCCACAGGGCTCTATCCCAGGACCCCATGAGATCACAACCTTAGCCGAAATCAACAGTTGGCCACTTCACCGAATGAGTCATCCAGCTGCCCCCAACTTATGTTTTTATTTTATTTTTTTTCCTTTTGAGAACATTTTAACTTACTTGTGTTGTTCCAGAGACTTTTATTTTATTTATTTTATCAAGTCACATAGTCTAAACAGAAAAATTTATCATCGATACCTTCTATGAGTGGATTGATGAAAAGCATTTGAGTTTTTGATACCAACAAATACAAGTTTCATATTTACTTGAAACTCATATCAAGATGAGTTGGTCAGCCTCTTTCATTGATAACTACCTAATAATACTCCAAAATAACTGATGAGCAGAGAAGTCACATATGGTGGACAGTAAGAAGAAGGCCCATTAAAAAGAGATGGCAAGATTTGTGTCCTTCCCTGCCTCTATTCTTTCCTGAAATGTGATTAGGGAGGAATAGTCTGGACTATTTACTGATTCCACCCAAACTGACTCAAAATCCTGGAGTATCAACAAGAGTGGTACTTTCTTTTGCTACTGGCTTCTTAGTTTTAAAGTTTGGCAGGATGCTAGTTTCAAGCTTGCCAGCAGCTGTAAAGGCTTTATTCTATTTTATTTCCAAGGTTACAAGAGAAAGGGTATTATTTATAATTTGAAGCACCAAAGGTATAAATATCAAATGGTTAATATATGAACAATTTTAGAAAGGGAAAAATGTCTCCATGCCACATCACATTAACACTGAACAAATCTAGTATGCCAACTCTGTCAAATTGGAGTGAGGTAGAGGTGTTCTTGACCTTTTCCAGGCCTAGAGTTACACTATTGTTCATACTCAATATGGTTTTCTCTTCAGCACAATATTTGCTAATGGGACTTATTTCTACATTTGCTTAAAAAATTTCTTTCTGGAAAAAAGGACTAGCTATACGTATATATTGCAGGTGCAGTCTGAGGCAACTGATGATTTTTAAAAGTGTCTTTTTTTTTCACTTTAGTAACCAAGGTTACCAAAAAACACATTGGCAACATGTGTTCAATGTGAATAGTAATTCCTTAGGAAAATGGAAACAAAACAAAACAAAAAAATATTTTATGATTAAAAACTCAGAAGTTAGTGGAGCAATAGAGTTTAAAATTCTGTATTTAGAATATAAATTATTCTTATAATTATTTATTTAGAATATAAATATAGCCCTTAATTGTAAAAACATGTTGGTGCTTCTGGATGAATCAATCTACAAAGATAGAATGATGTGGAAATAATACAAAATGAATAAATTCAGGATCCAGATTGAGAGCACTGCCTCAAAACATATGAAACTGAAGTCAAGAGAAAGATGTGTATAAAGAGTGTAAAAACTGCAAAGGATGAAATACCATACAAGTGTGAATTTTTATAGTCCTGAGTTCAGTTCATTTTTATCTAGACTCTGTGGTTGCAATCTACTCCTCTCAAATGGCTTTGTGTATTTAAAAAAACTATATCCCATTTCTTCAATATTATACTAAGAAAGGTTCAAAGACTGGGAATAAATGTTAAAATGTGAAAATTCAAAACATCATTTAGTAGGAAGCTTAGATCTGATTTCTAGGCACATTGGACAGAGTTTCTCAGATGCAAAAAGTACTGAAGCATAGAAAGATGTTAATGAGGCAATTTAATAACATATAAATGAACTCAAATATACTGGATTTTACAAAATAATATTCTACATGAATTGCTAAAAGATGATAATATTCCATTGTTTTCAATTATGTTCTACTTTTATCAATGAAAATATTTCAATAAACTTGCCTTCTCTGTATTTTTTTGGCCATGGTAATAAAGTTTTACAAGATATGTTGCTTAGCTGTCTAGTCTGTCTTTGGAATTTGCTATGATTTTTATTTAACAGATTATGGTTGGCATTTTGGCTATTTAAATTTTAGAAAGTGAAGTATTAGACTATTTCCCAAATAACAGTATACATTTTCAATTTCAATAAAAAAGAAGTCATAAAATTACAGACATCTAAATATAAGTTATATAAACAGTTATCTTAGTCTGATTTCTCACTTAGTGTAAAAATGTTCTTGTAGTGTTTGTAATGAGGTGGCCATTCCTTCATTCATTCAATCAACAGGTAATGGAATGTTGTACTAGACGTTTAGATATAACAATGAATAAGACAGAATCAGCACCTGCCCTCACAGAACTTACAATTAAAAGAGAAAATACACAGGATCTAAAGGAACTAGGAGAAAGAGATCTAACTAGGTTAGGCAAGTTTTCTCTGATCTGAATTGGAAGGCGTTCAGATTATTGAGGAGAATAAACATGGACAATGTAAGTCCAGAGTCAAGAAAGTGTGTGGTTTGGTCTAAGAACTGAAGGAAGACTACTGGGAAATTAGGCTGTAAATACAGGGAGCATATGGATAATAAAAGGTCAACTAATTCACATTAAGAAACTTGAGTTTATCTTAAAATGGAAAGCAATTGAAAAGCATATTCCTATCTTATCTTTGCAAAAACAAACTGAACCTGAAAATTATATTCATATTATAAAAATACACTGGAAATGGAAGTTATGAAACTGAAATATGAAGAGCAACTATTGGCTTCAGAAGCACAAAAATAACCTAAGCTCTTTTAAATACCAACATAAATCCTTTTCTATACTTTCTGTGTGTTTCCTCTTTAAAATAAAAATGCTATATGGGTGATCTCATTTCTTGGTGTGGCAGGAATATTAAATTGCCTAATTTCAAGCCATGCCCTCCACCCACTCCCAAATGGAAAATCAATGGTACTTACTACATCCAGCCTTATAGCTGAAGCCTGGAGGAAGGAGGAATCCTTGCTGGGCAGCTGCAGCCAGTGTTCGTTGATCAGGAGGGAACACGGGAATCATTAATGGCGGCAGTTGACCTTGAACCTGCTGAACGTTACAGAGCGAATCAAAGAGACGAAGTTTTGGTGCTCCGTGTTTCCCACCCTCCCTACTTTATGATAAAAGAAAACCATTTACTCAATTCAAATACACTGCCACGCAAGCTTGCTTGGACACTGGGCCTGAAGGTCATGCCTTAGACAGGAAAATTAGAGTACACTATAGTTGGAAGGTGTTACCAAATTCACTTTCTAACCTAAGGAACTAAGGAATGATTTCCCTAGATATCCTACATGAAGCATCACTACTTCATACAAGAAAGCTTTTTCTTATTGCATTAATGTAATGGTTAAAAAATTCTTACTCTTAGGTTGAACTAAAATCTCCTTCTGCAAATCCTGTTAGGGGTAATGCTACCTTCTAAAACAAACCTAACCAAACTGGTATCATCTTACATATAACTAGCTTTTCATTATTTGAAGATAATTGTCATGTTCATGTAATATTGCAATTTTTAGAACAAAAGAGCTGGCAAAGAAACTTAGAGAATCACTATGACTTTCCCCTTTATTTATAGTAAGGTAACTAGGGGCAAAAGAGAACAGACTTATCTATAGCCAAGGAACGGGACAGTTAGATTAGGTCTAAAATCCAGTCCCTTGAATCTCATTCTGTGTTATACTTTTGACTTCATCTATCTTTTTACAATCAATTGAATCACTCCTCAAACCACAAGGTCTCTGTTTTGGTTGCCATCTCTGGAATATACTTTAATTTGCTGATGTCACTCTCAGAATATGGGGTTTGCATCAGTAAATAAATAACTCAGCACAATGGAATCACTATCTTCTTTGAACCGAGCAGAGATTTCTGGAAATATAACCTCATACAGTCATTTCTGCAGTAACATGACATTAGTGATTAATGCAAAGATTATCATCACTAAAAATAAGTAGGCTTCCCCTCCCAGATATTTATTTGAGCAAGATCACCCTGGTGAACATGATTTTTGGTTAATGTTTCTCACTAAATATATGACCAAGAATTTAGGATCATACTCAAAATCACATATCTGACACCACTCTCCCTTACTCCTCCTTCTCCACATTAATTAAGTCATTTGGAAAATACTTAATTAACACCTACTATGTACAAGAAAATGAGCTTGTCAGTAGGGAAACAAGAGTGATCAAGAAAAGCAAGATTCAATGTAACGAATGCCCATTAAATTACAGTGGGCACAATGATAAAAAATGAAGACAAACAAATATCCAGAAAAGATTGCAAATTCGCTCAGCTCTGAATCCAACAGCAACCCTGAGCCATCTCACAGACTTGTTTTTCCTTTCTCTCATTGGCACTGAACATTCTTAGGGCATGGGTGATTCTCATAGTGCTCATCATTTCTCACTTTAAAAGTCCACCTTCAGTTTGTTCATTATTTCATCTTTCACAGTAAACCTCTGAGCTATTTCTGGTTGTGAGTGTGCACTGTGGTTTGGGCGGGGGAATGTCTGACACAAAGGTGGGAGGGAGGGGGAAAGAGACCCAGAGACAGAGACAGAGAGAAAAATAAGCACTACAAGAATGAGAGATCTGCTTTCAGCAATGACTCCAAATTGGAAAGCATTTCTTTCAGCCAAAAGGATTTTAAACCTATCAATGCCTAAAAGGGAATGACAACAAAACAGGACTACAAAGAGACAGTCTTAAGCTTAGCTCCAAAGATTGAGATCACTATAGCCAGCAATTTTTGAGTATACTGGAGGAAAGATATGCCTTATGTAGAAACCAATGGAAAGGAATTGATTAAAGACTCAAAATTAGAGAGTGCATATTGAGCAAGTTTGCAGGAATAAGTGGTCTAAGACAAGAGATAGACATCCGAAGGCAAAACAGCACGGGTGCTCATTTAGTGCAAGGGACAGCGAGCAGAATGACAAGCAAAGAAACAAACAAACAGTGAACCAGCTCCTGTATTTTATATGTATTTCATACTTCGTTGTTTAAGTTATCATATTGTATACAGCACATCTCCTTTCGAAGGTACCATCGGTTATATGATGTACAAATAAATTTGAAAAAAGCATTTTAGAGGGAAGAAGAAAGGGACTTCAAATGAAACACATGTAAGGGGGATAAGAAGTACCCAAATTTCAGATACCTTAAAATTTGGGGAAAAAAATACCTTCCAGAATTGTAGAAACAATAGGTTCTTTTTTGACTGCAGGAGTTCTCAAACTTGAATGCATATTAGAATCACCTGGCAAGCTTAGAAAACTTCTCAATGCCCAGACTGCTTCCCACGCCAACTGAATCTGAATCAATAGGGGTGAGACTCAGCCATGAGCATTTTTTAAAGTTCCCCTGATGATTCCAATGTGCATCCAGATTTGAGAAGTCCTATCTTAAAGACTGCTTTCAGTCACTGTCCACAAATCTTTTTTGTCTCCTTCAAGTTTTGCCTTGAGTTACAGAGAGCCTTCAGGTATATAAGCAGTTGAAAGGAAGACTGCCTGACTCTTAGAGGTTCTGGGGCCCACAGGATAGAACCAGATATTAAGCCAGATGGCTCACAGAATTCCTTCTAATTGAGTCTTTTATCTGTTTTTATATGTTTCTTTTGTGAGAAACTTGTGATGATTTGCTTTGAGTTAGAGGAGAGCAACCAAATCCCTCAGCACGGTATTCAAGATTCTTCATAAATTGTCCTCAGTCTATCTTTCCAGATATGTTGCTCTCCTCAGATCCTCTACTCTTGCCTCAAAGGACCACGAAGAGTTCCTCGCATACTCGGTGTTTTTCCATGCCTGAGTGTGTTCAAAAGTATTTTCTCCTCTGTTTGAGTGATTTCTCTTTTCCTTTTCTTCTTGGCAAAATTCTACTTATTTTTCAAAGGCTTTTGAGACCCACATAATGTGTTTGCCTGTGAAGTACTCCTTTCTTGTGGTGCCAATTTTCAGGCAGAAAGAACTGTTACTTCTTTTAACCTCATAAAGCTAATATAATACTTACTGTATTGAATAATAGTTACTTGTATAACTCGAGTCTCCCTTTTGACCTATGAGCTTATTTAGGAAAGAGGTTGTAACTTATTACTGTACCTCTAGAGCTTAGCACAGAAGCCAAAACTATTATATATGTATTGATAATTCATGAATAAAGAAGAAGAACGAATTACATAGTCCCATCTTTTAAAATACATCTTTGTGCACCAACTTCCAATGTCCACCAAAGGCCTCTGGATAACCGTTGCTTAATGCCCAGAAAAGAATCCAGTTTCACTGAAGAAGAATGACAGCATAAAGTACTAACTGCTTTGTGTTCTTATTTTTAAGGCACAGCTAAATAGTCTTACACATTATGATATGTCCATGATTCTTAGAATTATGTATGCATGAAGAAATAGAAGAGTAACCCAGATATATTAGATATTTACTAAGTATTTCTGTAATGGACAGATGTGTCTGCCTATCATGTTCTAGTATCATGTTGTTTAATTATATGTTTAATTATATGTTGTTTAATTATATGTTTTAATAATAGGTAAAGTTACTACTCTAACCATTACTATTTTCTTTTTCAAATATTTCCTGGATTTTTTTTTTTAAAGATTTTATTTATTTGACAGAGAGAAACACAGTGAGAGAGGGAACACAAGCAGAGGGAATGGTAGCAGGAGAAGCAGGCTTCCTGCCAAGCA
>CM053611.1:38387498-38465889 GCA_028646535.1 Procyon lotor
CCCAGGACCCTGGGATCATGACCTGGGCCAAAGGCAGACGCTTAACGACTGAGCCACACAGGCACCCCTTTCCTGGATTTTTTTAACATTTATTTTTCCACATTGATTTTAGGATACGGAATTTCTAGTTGAATTCATTAGCCTGATGGCTTGATAGCCAATAGCAGGTCTTATCTTTTAATTTATTCAAATCTTTTTTTGCTTCATAACATTCTTGTAAATTTTCGGTAATTTTATTTTTTTTAAGTTTGTTTAAAAGTATTTTTATGTCTGGGGTGCCTGGGAGGCTCAGTCAGTTAAGTGTCCGACTCCTGGTTTCAGCTCCAGTCATGATCTCAGGGTTGTGGGATTGAGCCCCGTGTCTGGCTCTGCGCTCAGTGCAGAGGCTGCTTGGGATTCTCTCTCTCCCTCTCCTTGTGCCCCTTCCCCAGCTGCTATACCCTCCCTCTCTCTCTAAATAAAAATATAAAATCTTTAAATATATAAATATAAAGGGAAGGTTCTCTTATTTTCTTGTGATATTGTTTAACTAGTTTTTGTGTGTGCATAGACTATTTGTGTGTGACAGTATATATTCAGGTAAATCACTTAAATTCTAATAATTTAACCAATTTTTCAGGTAAAAATTTGAGTATTCTAAAGGATATATTATAATGAATTCTAGTGCTTTAAAAAAATCTGTATATTCTAAACCTTTTGTCTTATTATGATTATGGAAATGCATTTTGCTTTAGTTTTATAATTTGTTTCAGTTTCTAAATTTTCCAAGATCCACATGTATAGAATAACAGAGTTTTAAGGCTGAGAACAGTCAAATAAATACAATCCAAAATGTGTGGCTAATCCACATATGCAACTAAAAATGCCTCTCAAAATACAGTTGCTCATTATTTGTAGAATCTTTATGTGCAAATTTGCCTACTCACTATAATTTGTCACCTCCCCACACCCAAATTTACTTGTGCAATGCTCCTGCAGTCACTCAGAGACATGAACAAAGGAGTAAAACACTTTGTTGGTGATTTCCCTATTTAAAATGCATATAAAATCAATAATAAATATTAATAAGGTATCTTTAAAAAGAAACGCACATGAAACAAGGTTATGTGTTGATCAGGTGATGAAAACGGTGTGACCAAAGGCTCCGAGGAACCTAAATGTACTTTCCCCAGGAGCGATTGCTTGGTATTTGCCAATTCAGCATTCATGCCAACTTTATAGAACATTACTAGTGCCAATAATGAGTGCCAATTGTATTATTGCTATATCTTAACTAATTTTCAGTTTATTGCTACTGAAATTTGGTCACCTTTTGGGAAAAAAGGACACATTACATCAAATGTTCTCTGCATAAATTCTAAAACTAGTTTATTATAGGGTTAGTAATTCACATATCTTTGCAGTTTTGAATATTTCCAAATCCTATTCATTATTTATTTTCTTCATTTATTTTCTTTGACTTAATGCGTGAAATTCCTTTTAAGCTTCTAATTAAGGTTTAAAATGTGTGACGTTTATAATTAAGTTTCAATAAAATTCTTTTGTCACAAAATTTTAGTCCTTTTAATAGGTAGCACGTTATTCACTGGTTAGAATAATAACTACCACAGTAAATTTAAGAGGCTACTTCCTTTAAAATGGCATATTGTGTTTTAACATTTTAACAATTTTACCATATAGTACAATATCACCCTTGAAAACCCTAAGAACCCAATACAAACCAGCCACTTTACCATACTTGCAAAAAACCAACTTAATACTTATCAATTATTCATAGTTAAATATTTTCAATTTTATGTATTCTATTGCAAAACCCTTTAGTGATTCCCTAAAACTAATACATCAATCAGATATGTAAAATTATTCATTTAGCTTTCAGTCACATGGCTCTTTATTAGTTTATTCATTCAATCAACATTTTCACTAAGCAGAATGTGCACTTTTTTGGTAACCAAGGATACAAAGATGACTTCACATATGACGATGCCTGCTTTCTAGGAATTCTGGGTCAGTCTGGTGGGGCAAATGAAGAGGTAACGATAATACAATGCCATTAATTCAACAATAAAGACTTGGATAGGATACTTTGGAAGCACAGACTCCTAACAGCCAGGAGAAAGCAAAGCAAGCCTCATGGAGATGGGTACATGAGGTGCAGGGTCTGAATGGATAAGTAGGAGTTAGCCAAGCAAAGAGATGGGAGTGTGGGAAAAGAATTCTAAGCAAAGGATAAGACACGGGCAAAAGAAATAAGGACAAGAAAAAGCAATGTGTGAAGGGGATGTCATCTGGGATAGCAAAAAAGGTAAGAGGGAAGCAGTGGTGAGAAGGTCTACATGAATCAGTTTGTGTACCAGGCTAGGAAGCATGAAATTCCCCACATAGGCTCTGGGGAACCACTGAGTGGTGTTAAGTAGGTTAGATAGAATACTATGATGGGTATATGGAGAAGGGATTTGAAAGACCAAGCATAGAGACCAGATAGGAAGTGAGCAGGTAGTAACCTAATGGAGTCAAGCAGACAATAGATTATGAGAGCTTGATCAGTAATAAGAGGGTTAGGAATAAGGAGAAAAAGCCAAGAAAATTTTTTTTTTAAAAATGAGAGCTACTGATAATGGGGGTTGTTATGTATGTGTGGGTATGTAACAAGTCTATGTACCTAAAGTATTTAAGTATTTTTATAAATATAACACATATATAATTATATACATGTAATTAATATATTAATATATATTATTTGGTAATATATAATTATAATTAATTATTAATTAATACATGTTAATATATATTTATATATAATTATTATATATACATAATATATATGAATAAAAGGACAGAGTCAAAAATAACTCTCAGGTGTCTAGTTTATCTAACTATACCAGAAAAAAAGCACAGATGGGTAGTTATAGTTTTCACGGAAAGATAAATGAATATGGTTTTGTATATGATGTGTTTGAAGTACCTAAATATAATTATATTGGAGATATCTTGTTGGCAGACAGATAAGGCTCCAATCTGAAGCTAGGGAAAAGAGCTTTAGAGGTTACAGTCTGATGAATCACCAGCTGATAGAGTGAACTAAGCAATCTAGAAAGGGTCTAAAGTATAAAGAGAAGAGTCAGCTTAAAATCATCTTGGTTACAACAATAACTCAAGGATGGTTAGAGGAAGAGGAATCTACAAGTGGAGAGGTAAGAGAAAAATAAAATCATGAGTACAGTGTCACAAAAACCAATGGAATTTCAAGGTTGAGGTAGTAACTAAAAGTGGACCTGTAGCTGAAAGAGTATTTTAGAGACAAAACAATATATTCTGGAATTGTTAATTAGAGGATAGTGATGAATCTAACAACATCAATGCCATCACAACAGAGGGTAGAAACCATATTGCAAAACTTTGCAGTCTGAATGAGGAGACACCAATGTAGACTATTGTTCAGAAAAGGTTCAAGGAGAAGTTAGGAGAGACATCTTACAGCAGCTACCTAGGGATGCACAGACTTTATTTAGGCAGTAGTATTTTCAACACATTTATTGACTGAAAGGAGCAAACAAAACTTGAGAATTTTGAATGTAAGAAAGAAACTATCTGGTGGATCAGAGTTCCAGAGGAGGCTGAAAAGCAAATCAACATGTAGGGATTAGTTTTGAATGAGAATAACAACCCATTCTCTGGGCCCTGAGGAATGGTGTTATTTGAGTGGAAGAAAACAGCTATGTTTTAGCCATAGGGAAATGAGAAGATACGGAAAATCAGGCCTGAGGAAAGAACTTTCCGGGGGCACCTGGGTGGCTCAGTGGGTTAAAGCCTCTGCCTTCGGCTCAGGTCAGGATCTCAGGGTCCTGGGATCGAGCCCCGCATCAGGCTCTCTGCTCAGCACAAGTCTGCCTCTTTCTCTCTCTGCCTGCCTCTCTGCCTACTTGCAATCTCTGTCAAATAAATCAATAAAATCTTTAAAGAAAAAAAAAAAGAACTTTCCTCAGTGATGAAGGCAAGGTTCTGTGCCCCAAATTAGAGAGATGGGGATTGAACAAGGGAGAAGGGAGTGTGGGATCGTCATTGAAAGAAATGAAAAAGAAAGTAAACCATGGACAATTAAAGGAATGATAGAGAACACTAAACCGTTAGGAGAGACGTAATGAACCAGGATGCTGTGAGTCTTCCCTTTCCTGTGATTCTTCTCAGAGTCTGTCACTGTGGTTGAGCAGCAGGGAAGGTGAATTCCAGCATTCAGGTTGGGGAAGAGGAGATTGTGGGAACTTCAGCAAGGAAATGTAATGAAGAAACCAAAGTTGCTTTTGAGTAATGATGGGCTTTGGGTCCTATCCCAGGAAGAGAGGCCTGGAAAGCATTACTAGATGGGAAAAATATAGGAATCAAATAGCTAGAGGGAATCCACGGTTTCAAAGAGCAGTTTGTGTGAGAGCTCAAACAACAGGAAGTTAACTTAGGGTGGTAGATTTGCTTACATTGCATATACCAGTGTTAAAATAAAAGGCAGCTATGTGATTTAAGTTCTCACAATTACAAATCAAATGTACAATCTAAAACTTTCAAATGTTCCTCAAGAGTTCAGTCAGCTGAGTACTGCCGTGTTCCAGCACACATCATCTTTAGGGATCTGTTCACCTACAAGTGAAATTCAGCCACCTTCCGTGGGGGACTCAGCAGCTGTTTAGAAGCACACAGGGATACTACACAGTAGTTCTGGAGAAAATGAAGAAGATAATATCCAAATGAGATTCCAAGAGGGGTTTAGGTAGGCAGGAGATAATTACCCAAACTGGAGTAACCAGGATGACAAAGCTGACTTTCTACCACCAGCGAGAAAAGGCACGGGATCTTCAATGACCACGAACAATTTGTGATTTTTCATTTCATGGACCAGAAAGGAGATTTGTCAGTTTATCCTACCCATTGCAATGGTCTTTAGGAACGAAAAAAACTACAGTAAACTGAAGAATAAAGGTGTCCATTTATCTTCCAATTAATCTACTAGGAAGACTAAAGAAAATCTCATCGAGAGATACAGGGACATAAAGACAGTGCTAAAATTGCAATGCCTACCTCTCACTTCCCAACAGCCACACTGGGGTTGTATCACCTCTAATTTCATGTGATTCAAGACAAAGACAAAGTAGCCATATTCTTTTAGAACAAAAATGAACAGCCATGTGGATTTTTTTTACATAGTACTCTTCTTCGGCAAAAAGCCACAGAACTTTTTTTAAAAATCGTTTCCAAGGATGAAAGTGACTTTGCCAAGCAAAGTGGCTTCAAAACAGGCCTCAAAAATACTAATAGAAAGACAGATGGTTCTACTAAGAGCTTGGCTGCCAAAGTTAAAAAAAAAAAAAAGTAGAAAAAAAAAGTAGGGAAAAAAAAAGAAAGGAGTGATGCTATTGAAGCTGACTGCAAAGTTATCTGATGACTACAAATACTTTTGTCCCATTGCAAGTGCTAACTCTGCCTGCAGGGCTGATAGAGCCAAACTACTAACTTCACCACATCCGATCCCCCTGTATTCCCACCCCTCCTAAAGAAAACCTGTCAGTGCCAAGCCCCACAAAACAGCACAAGCATGCACTTGATTCTGACTGACTGCTCTGCAGAAGCAAAATATTGCATTGAAGGACTCCTATTTAGGAAGAGATCCACAAGGAAAATTGCTTTTCTTTTCAAAACTGCCTGTTACAGTTTTTTTTCTAATTCCCCCTTTCCTCCCCCTTTCTGTCACCGAAGGGCCCCTGGGCCCTATGAGTTTAGATGATACAAACTCGATTTGTATAAAGAAGGCAAGAAGCAGCACCACAGAGAGGTGGAGATAGTTTGCAAGGATAGAGAAATAATCCAGTAAGACACAGTGCAATTTTCTTTCCAAACTACTACTGCAATAATACCTCCACTTTATTTCCTTCAGGGCAACTGTCATTTCTTTTTAACCAGATTGCTACTAGATATAATAGAAACTGAAATATTATATGGTCACTGACTCTTCCTTTCAATGGCTCATTTCACTATTGCATTTTTACTTTTGCACGATGTGTTTATTCTTGGCATTGTTACTTGCACACAACCATTTTCCAATGATGTAGAATTAAGACCTCTGTCACTTTAAGGCCATGAAATTTCATTCTTAGTACTACGCAGGTTTCACTTGTATGGTTTTCTTGTCTAATGGTACCAGCTATTTATTTTTGAAATTTAAGCATTACATTCTTATGAAGCACCATTTTAATAGCCATTAAACTCATATCAAGCAAAATGATGTCATTTCTTATAAATATACAACATGCTTAAACAAAGTATATTTGCTGACTTAAGGAAAAATCTCTATTTTAAAAGTTGATAATCATAGAAACTTGAGGGTGCCAAAAATACGGTGTTAAATAAGAAAGCGATTGTGAAAGAGTATGGGAGAAACAGTCATTTCATTTGCCAAGGACAATTTTGAGCCGAATGAAAGAATTAAAAAGGCAATGATTAAAGTATCTCAAATGATGCATTATTGGATTAGATTATCATTTGTTTCTTAAAGGCAATATTTTACGTAGCTCAAGAGCTGTTACTTGATAAAACCAAAGTCTTCCTTTATAATCAACTCTATTTGTTTCCTCAAATGTGTATGACTATTTGTATTACTTATCATGGCTCCTGACAACCAAACAGCCTAGTTCATATGAGTTCTCTGTTCGCATGAATAGAATCAGGCTTTGCAAATACTAATACAATCTTATTTTATATCATGCATTACTATGTCAATTGTCATTTACATGCAAATTAAAGACAACATAAAATATAATGGCCAACATGAAATATAATATATTTTTCAATTATATTTTTCAGGACATCATCATTAGAAAACTTAATAAAATTCAATATTTATTGATTTCTGATTTATGATGTTTGGCTTGATGGCCTATAATAGATTATTAGTGATTTTTTTTCTTATGCAACATAAATCTCAGTTCAACATAAGTTCTTTAAAATATTACACCTCAAAAATTATCATGTTGTGGGGAGGGTTAAACTGGAAGTGACTGCTAATGTGTACATGGTTTCTTTTTGGAGTGATGAAAATGTTCCAGAATTAGACAGTAGGGATGGTTACAAAACATCATGACTATACCAAACACTACTGAATTATATTCTTCAAAAAAGGGTGAATTTAAGGGATTATGAACTGTATCTCGATTTAAAAAAAACAAAATGAGTACATTTTAAAAGATCACATTAAAAAACATACAACTTCACTACTACCTGAAACAGAGCTATATGTGCTTTGAAATAGTCACGTCCAATAGTAGAATAATGTTTTGTATTTTTATAAAGCTCTTGCTCATAAATTAGTTCATTTATACTTTATCCTGCCTCTTGGAGATCAGCAGGTATGATGTTTTTATTTCAATTTTATTAATAAGGAAATTGGAAAGAAAAACAAATAATTTGGAGACTTACCCATGATCATGCAAGCCAAAACTAGAGCCAAGTTTAGAACTTAAATTTTTGGGTCTTCTCAATTATAAAAAAAAAAAATTGTAAAACAAAAATGTAATAATTTTCTGAAATAAAAATACTGATTTATATGAAAACAGTACAGAAACATCATCAATATTAATTCCCATATATTTGCTCAGCCCAGCATAAAAAAGGATCACATTTAAATTATCTTTAAAAGATAAAATTCTATTATGTTTTAAGAGATTTTTATAGCAAAGGTAGCATTTTGACTTTGATTGTATTCTTCATATTACAATTTATTTTGCTTTATATTTTCTGTCCACACTGTTTTTTAAATATTCAATGTGTATACATACTACCTTAATACTCTGAAAATTAATCAGAAAAACAGAGATGTACTAGAACATTATAGTGCCTGGCATATCATAGAATATTTAATACAGGAATTGCTATCCTAAAGATCCCTATAGATCTTAAATTGTGAGTCTTTGTTGCCTACTTTGGTAGAAAATAAGAAAAAGTTCTTTGATATGCAACTAAAGAATGATTAAAATTAAAACAATTTTTTCCATTCTGATTTTTATAAAAAGTATATATAATACTAATATGTATTTCAAAGTTTCCTAAAATCATTACCAATTACTTTCACTTTTAATAGTTTATTTCTTGCTGAAATATCCTACAGCATTGGTATTTATTCTATGGAATGAGTATTGGATTATGAAATCTTTTAACATTTTCTATTTCTTGCCTGTGCTACTTACATCAGATTTAGGATTATTTCTGGACAGAAATTATTTAGGATTATTTCTGGACAGAAATTATTTCTGGACAGACCTTTTATTCTTCGATCTATTTTCAAATTAGAGACAAGGCGGTGAAGCTGAAACCTTTACCTTACTTCTACCTAAGAGCTGCATTTTCCTCAAAACCCAGCGTTAGCATCTCTGCCTCTTTAAAGATGACCCAAACTCCCCAGGCAAAATATATTCATTCATGTGTTTAGTGCCCACTTTGTGCTAGGTACTGCTCTCATGTCTAGGAATATTGCAAATAATAAGACAGACAAACATTACAGAAAAAAATGAAAGAGGAAAAAGAAAGCTGGGATGGAGGCTGCAAGTTTAAATATGGGATCAATGATAACAGTGCTATATTGATCTGGAAGAACTGACGCCATAAACCTCAGTAATCCAGGGGAAAGTGTTCCAGGCAAATGGAAGAAGAGATGCTAAAAACCTAGGGTAATAGGACATCTGGGTGGCTCAGTCAGTTAAGCGTACAACTCTTGATTCTGGCTCTGGACAATATTTCAGGGTTGTGAGATTGAGCCTCTGGGGGGGCATGGCGCTGAGCAGAGAATCTGCTTAATATTCTCTCTGTCCCCCTCCCTCTGCCTCTCCCTCTCAAAAAAAGAAAACAAAAAACAAACAAAAAGCCCTAAGGTAAGAGTGAGCATGCTGTGTTCAACGAATCATTTCTTTCTGCCTCTACTCCATATGGGGATGCCACTAGGTTGAAATTACTTGTGTCTATTTCCATGAGTAAACTGCCAAAGGGCAGGGCATAGAGAACTCATGCTGGTATCCACAACATCCAGCTTACTACCTAGCATATAGTACATGCACAGTTTATGTCAATCTCACCAATTATTTTAAAAGACAATTACTATTAGGAAAGGCTACTCATGTTTCAGTCTGTTTTTTATAAGAGTAACTAGTTTATTAAAACATTTCTTTTGTATACTGGATTTTAGGCTTTATTTCATTTTCATTCAGGATTTAACATTTTTTCCTCAAAGTTAATGCCCTGAAACATGGCATATAGCCATGCTGCCATTTTTCACCCCCAATTCATTACCTTCCTCAGACTCCAGTTTTAGTGTCAGTTATGCTAAGGTTTCACATACTTCATTATTCCTCAGGAGATGAAAGGAATGTCTGATGTGTCCTACTTAAATACCATAAGAACTGCAGTTAGATGTTATTTATGATAAACTGAAATTTTTTATGGAATAACTACATATATTAAAAGATTAGGATATTAGTTCAAATGTGAGACATTGTGTGCCACTAAATACATTTGAATGTTTTGCTATTCGTTAGCCATGTACCAATATATAAAGCAATGTGACTTCAATGTGATATGAAACACATGAAGAATACAGTTTAATTTGTAGACATGAATTTGTATATGCAAAAATATTTTTTGTTTAGTTCTTGACTAAAAATTCAAGTAAATAGCTCTATCCTCAAACTATGCATTATTTTTATTTTGTTTAAGAAAATAAATATGATTATAGTGCTTATATTTCTTTTATTCAAACTTTTCCTAAGGTGTAATTTCAATTTTTTAGCTAGCAGGTACTACACTGATGTGAATGGCCAGTGTGTGAGAGTTTGTTTATTTGTAGCATGCAAACAGTATATGGAGTCAGTAATGAAAATCATTATATACATGGGAAGAAGCCCTCACAGCAAGTATTCCTGCAGACAAAACCAAAAATAACATTTCAAACATCTCCCCCAAATGCAATCATATTGGGGCAGGTTAATGTCTAGTTCCATTCCTTAGGATGTGAAAAATCCCTTTTCTTTGAGTGATAATGGACACTGCCTCATAGTCTCTGTTGGAACTTGGTACTCAGAGGCTTGTCTAGTTCTACCATAGCTGAAGACATTCTAGCAGTAAGCCACTCACTAGAACATTTGTCACTGAAAATAAAATGTGTGAAATTACCAGAAAGGGCATGTTAGATGTTCCTTAAGCTGAAAATGTGAAATATTTTTATAATTGGACAATCCATTGAACAGAGTGTCATTTATATAATCAAAAGTTTTTAAATCTAGTTGAGAATAAATATTATAAATTATTCCACTGTAAATATATTCAATAGGGTATTGTAGATTACTTGCAATAATATATGTAAGTATGGCTAATTTTACTACTTTGCTAAATTTACTTGATACTGTCCAGCAAAAAGCACTATAACTTGCCTATGCATAATGACAATATTTAAATAAAGATGAATTATGAGGAAGCTGAGGCATGCCTAAAGTCAGACAGATAGCAAGGAAAAGAACTAGAATTCAGGCTTTTAACCATTGTACTTTATGGCCTTTCAAATAAAGGATATACTCATAAATAAATCTTACCATAACAAAATAAATTATAACTTATATGAAAAATTTTAAAATCACAGATTATTTTGAATGACACAGCTTAAAAATAATTATTTCAACACAGAATTTTTTAGAAGTATAATGGAAATAATATTAAATATTAAATATCCTAGAAATCTCTGCTGCTACAAAGAAGAAGATCCTAGTTACTAATAACCAACATATTTTTTATGTACAGCCTCCAAGGAAGTTGAACATGGAAGAAGGGAAGGACTAATAAGTTGAAAGTAGGTGGGAAGAATGAGGGATTACACTGGTGGCAAATACAGATAATAGCACCTAGAAATCAAGATAAAGCTTTGGGTCCCTAAAAACCTAGCCTTCAGATTCCTGTACTAATCCAGGACAAAGAGGGAGGATATACCATTACTGAAATATGAGTTTAAAATAAAATATTGTAATTAAAGCAAGCATACTGGAATGTTTCTACAACAGCTTTGGTAGAAAATCACTGATGCTTCCCAAATTCCTCCTATCAGTGAGATGAAACCAGAGAGGGAGACAAACCATAAGAGACTCAGTCTCAGGGAACAAACTGAGGAATGCTAGAGGGGAGGAAGATGGAAGGGATGGGTGGCTGGGTGCTGGACATTGGGGAGTGTATGTGCTATGGTGAGTGCTGTGAATTGTGTAAGACTGATGAATCGCAGACCTGTACTCCTGAAGCAAATAATACATTATATGTTAATAAAAAAAAAACACTGATGGTAATGATGATTCTTTGACAAATACTGAAGGCCTATGATGTATAAGGCTTTTCCCCAGATACTTGAAAAACTATAAAAACTATAGTAAAAAAAAAAAAAATTAACAGACTAAAATCCCTTATTTCATTGACTTTACATTCTCCTTCTATAAAATACTAATCATAATAATGAATTTCCATTATTCAACTAAAGACTTAACTTGAATCTGCAACTCAAATCAAAACTTCCTGTATGGTTAGTGAAACTTCAAGCTACAAAATTAAAAATAAGTGGTCTCTGGTTTGCACTGCCTCCTGGAATCTGGCTGAATAATTCAATACCATAGACCAGACATAACCAATTTAGATACCATAACTTCCCACAGATTAAGTTCAGCCAAACATAAACTCACTAAAAAACTTAACAAATATATGAAGATTATTAGCATGTTTAAGAGCAGAATCAAGATGCAACAGATTTAGACACCCAAAAGCAGCCAAGTATTAGATTATTAGATGAAGAATAAACTAATATTCTTAAAATGTTTAGTTAAGTAAAACGTAGAATAGAAAAATAGTATCAAATAAAAAAAAACTATCAAAGATGTTAAGGAAAATTTAAAAAATAATTAATAGAACTTTGGGAAGTGAAAAAATAATAACTAAATTTTTTCTTAAGATTTTATTTATTTATTTGTCAGAGAGAGAGAGAGAGAGCACACAATCAGGGGATGTGGCTGGCAGAGGGAGGAGAAGCAGGCTCCCTGCTGAGCAAGAAGTCCAATAGGGGACTGGATCCCAGAACCCTGGGATCATGGCCTGAGCTGAAGACAGATGCTTAACCAACTGAGCCACCCAGGCATCCCAGAATAACTGAAATTTAAAACTTATTGGATGGATGGACAGTAATTAGATATAACTGATGAGAGAAGTCATTAACTGGAAAATAAATCTAAAATAATTAGCCAGATTTCAGTTCACAGAAAGGAAATGAAAAATATGAAAGAGTGATTAACTGTTATGGTACTAGGAGATGGTCCAACAAATCTTAGTCAAAATTTTAGAAGGGAATAGAAAAAACAGCAAGAGTAGGCACTAGTCTAAAAATTAATGGCTGAGTGTGGTTCTGAATTTGAAAGATATAGACCCAGAGATATAAGAGGCAAAATATACACAAACAGAATAACTGAGAAGAAAATATCAATTAATACTCTTTAATAAAACTTCAGAAAAACAAAGACACAGAGAAAATCTTAAAAGCAGCCAGACAGAAGTCCTCAACCTAAGAATGACAATTAGTTTGACAGCAAACTTCTAAACAGTAGCACTAGAAGCAAATGGAGATATAAAAGAAAATAGCTGTCAATTTCAAAGTGTTTCCCAGTAAACAATCTGAAAAATAAATGCAAAATAAGGCCTTTTTGTTCCAGCAAAAGTCAACCATAAATTCTTTCATTAAAAGAATTTCTAAAGGATGCCTTCAGAAAGAAGGAAAAGAACCCTAGAAAGAACAGTAAGTGAAGAAATTGGCAAACATATCAATAAATAAAAATAAACGTTGTTCAATGAAAATAATGACCAATGTTTGGTTTAAAAAAGAACCA
The DNA here is from genome assembly GCA_028646535.1 of Procyon lotor. Lineage (NCBI taxonomy): Eukaryota > Metazoa > Chordata > Mammalia > Carnivora > Procyonidae > Procyon > Procyon lotor. Next base: position 38,400,434 of record CM053611.1, read on the forward strand.
GACAGAGCTAATTCCAACAATAATAACATGTAGGAATATTCATAGTTATGGAGTTCTAATATTATTTTATAGCCCAAGGAGGAATTCAATATTTGTAAATTTCAGACATTCTTTTACCTCAAGTAGACATGTTAAATTTCCAAGGCAACCCATAAAAAAAACAAAAACAGAAATACAGTAGATAATATCTAAACCAATAAAAAGAAAAAATAATGTAAGAGAAAACTAGAGATTAATATATAAAAGAAAAAAGAAAAAAATACATACAACATGTGGTGCGAATAGAAAACGAATAAAATGAGAAACTTATGTTTAATCGTAATAAATGTAAGTGGACTAAGCTCATAAGTTAAAAAACAGAGACCAACAGATTTTTTAGGGATTTTATTTATTTATCTATCTATCTATCTATCTATCTATCTATCTATCTATCTATTTATTTATTTATTTAGAGAGCAAGTATGGGGAGAGGGAGAAATCTCAAACAGACTCCATGCTAGGTATGAAGTGCAACATGGGGCTCGATCCCATGACCCTGAGAGATCATGACCTGACCTGAAATCAATAGTCAGACACTTGGCCAACTGAGCCACCCAGGCGTTTTTTTAAGAAAATCCTGGTATATCTACTTTATAAGAGATACACTTAAATTATAATGCCAAAGTGTTGAAAAGGTATAAAGAAAGCTTATCAAACAAATATTAACCAAACAAATGAATAAACAAAGAAGCTAAAGTACCTATTTCAGTGTCATACAAAATAAACTTTAATTTTAAAAAGATTATTGTGGATACAGAGCTCCCAGAAATAATCATAAAAGTTTCATTTCAACAGGAAGATATAATAACTCTGAGGTTATATATATATCTATTCAACATATTCCTCGAAGTCCTAGCCACTGCAATCAGACAAGAAAAAGAAATAAAAGGCATCTAAATTGGTAAGAAAGAAGTACAACTTTCACTATTTACAGATGACATGATACTATATACAGAAAACCTTAAAGACCACCAAAAAACTACTAGAACTACTAAATGAATGTAGTAAAGTCACAGGAGACAAAATTAATATGCAGAAGTCTGTTGCATTTTTATACACTAATAATGAAGTAGCAGAAAAAAAATTAAGCAAACAACCCCCATTTACAATTGCACTAAAAATAATGAAATATCTAGGAATAAATTTAACCAAGGAGGTGAAAACTCTGTACTATGAAAACTATATTATATTGATAAAAGAAATTGAAGAGCATGAGTAATGAAAAGATATTCCCTGCTCATGGACTGGAAGACAAATATTGTTAAAATGTCCACAGTACCCAAAATGATCTACAGATTTATGTAATCCCTATCAAAATACTAACAATGTTTTCACATTGAACAAAGGAGTCCTAAAATTTGTGAGGAACCACAAAGGACCGCAAATAGCCAAAGTGATGAACAAGAATAACAAATCTAGAGCTATCACAATCCCAATTGCAAGATATATTACAAAGCTGTAGTGATCTAAATGGTACGGTTTGAGCACAAAATAAATACGTAGATCAATGGGACAGAATAGAGACACCAGAAATAAACCCTTTTTTGGGGTTTTATGGTCACTTCAACTTTGTCAACTCTGACAAAGGAGGGAAGAATATACAACAGAGGAAAGACAGTCTCTTCAGATGGTGCTCAGAAAACTGAAAATGCAATAGAATGAAACTGGACCACTTTCTTATACCATAGACAAAAATTAACTCAAAATGGATTAAAGGCTTAAATGTGAGACCTGAAACCATAAAATTCCTAGCAGAAAACATAGGCAGTAATTTCTTTGACATCAGCTGCAGAAACATTTTTCTAGATATGTCTCCTCTGGCAAGGAAAGCAAAAACAAAATTAAATTACACCAAAATAAAAGGCTTTTGCAGTGAAAGGAACCATCAACAAAATGAAAAGAAACTCACTGAATAGGAGAAGATATTTGTAAATGATATATTTGATAAGGGGTTAATTTCCAAAATACATAAAGAACTAATACAATTCAACACACAAAAAATAATCCAATTAAAAATGGGCAGAGGACCCAAATAGACATTTTTCCAAAAAGACATACAGATGGCCAGCAGACACATGAAAGGATGCTCAACATCACTAACCATCAGGGAAATGCAAATTAACACCACAATGAGCTATCACTTTACACCTGTCAGAATGGCTAAAATCAAAAAGACAAGAAATAACAAGTGTTGGCAAGGATATGGAGAAAAAGAAACTCATGCAGTATTGGTAGGAATGCAAATTAATGCAGCCACTGTGGAAAACAGTATGGAGATTTCTCAAAAAATTAAAAGTAAAATTTCCATGTAATCAAGTAATTCCACTACTGGGTATTTACCTTCCAAAAAGGAAAACCCTAAATCAAAAAGATATATGCACTCACATGTTAATTACAAGCATTGTTTACAAGATATGGAAGCAACCCAGGTATTCAGAGATAGATGAATGGATAAAGAAGTTACACACACACACACACACACACACACACACACAGAGGAATATTACTCAGCCAAAAAAAAAAGAATAAAATCCTGCCATTTGCAACAATATGGATGGTCCTAGAGGGTATAATACTAAGTGAAATAAGTCAGTCAGAGAAAGACAAATACTCCATGATTTCAATCATATGTGGAATTTAAAAAACAAAGCAAAGAGAGAGAGAAAAAAGGATAAATAAAAAACAGACTCTTAAAAACAGAAAGCACACTGGTAGTTTCCGGAGGGGTGGTGAGTGGGAAAATGGGTGAAATAGGTAAAGGGGAAAAAATAAAGTTATACATAGCTAAAAACCAAACCAAACAAAACAAAATCCCTCATGATTTATAAAGCAACAAATAAGAGCTGCAAAGAGAAATTTATAATAAACCCTCATTATTGTGGGCCATTTTAGTACAAATTTCTTAATTACTAATAGCTAAAGTGAAATTAGTGAAGACATAGTTAATTTAGACAATACAATTAGAAAGCTTAATCTAATGGACATATAAAGAATTTATACCCAATAATTACAGAATACAAACACTTTTAAGGCAAATAGGACATCTATAAAAACTTTCCATAAGCCATAAAGCAAGACCCAATAGATTTCAGAGATTTAGCAATATGCAAAATTATGATGAAAGCATTTGGTTTTAGAAGAAGGAGAAAATGTTAGTTTTTTAAAATGGACTCCAAAAATAACAATGTCTCTTTTTGAATGAGGAGCTTGTCTAGCTTCAGATTTATGAGATGCATTTTAGAAAAGACCGAAACTCTTACCTGGGAATTGAGTCTGTTCTATGAAAAATACAATTTGATTATTGAAATATGATCCTTATTTTCTAAATGTGCTTTACCATTGACAAGTGGGATCATTAAAATTGCTGTTTTTTCTAATTAATGTGTGGGTGGTTGGCAGGAATTAGAGGTTATTTAATATCATGTAATGGTTAGCAATTCAAAACCTGTACAGTTTGAAGTCTGCACTATTGGGGAAAACAATCAAGAAGAATAAATTTAAAGTCATTATGGTTTTTTTTTTAAAGTCAACATCACATACAAAGCTTTTAAATTCTGTACATGTATTTTAAGCTCTTTGTGCAATAATTTTTTTGTTCACTGAAACAACAAGGACTAAAAGAATTTGCGGATGTTTGAAAAAATATACATGGTATATACAAACGTGCTTTTCAAAAATTTTGAGAAAAGCTTTGAAATGAAATTAATAAGATATTTGCAGTAAAAAAAAGCAAAAGTTGATATAATCTCGTAAAATAAAATGCCATTTACAAGTTGTGTACAGATTTTGATAAAATTGAAGTTTTTGAAATTTTCACTAAAATGCCCATTTTTTAACTGATTTGATCTCAACACACTTGTCAAATGAATAAAAACATGTACATACAGGTGAAAGCTACAATAGCATGTTTTGATATATATCAAAACCACATTTATATCAATATAAAATAGTTCATAAGAACTGATATTAAATAATTATTGAGATGGCTTTTACATAAATTTATAAAGGAAGTAAATTCTCCAAGGGGTATGCGAGTAGATAGGGAAACTAAGCCCTAATGTTGGTGTAAATCTCTGTTAAACATATTTCTGATTATAGAAGAGGGGGATATACAGAAAAGATTTTTCAACATTTTAGTTATTCGTCCTTGCGTGCGACTGTCCTCACTGCCAGTGGGATTATTATTCGATTTATTTCATTGTGTACTTTAAAAAATAAAACAAAACCTATCAGAATCCTGAAAACTTATATAAAAATGTCTATTCACATCCTTGAATTAAGTTCATGACTGATCCAGTGAGTCTATCACTCGTTCTTACTGGGTCATTCATTTTTTAAAAACTACTGTTTTTCATTTATTAGTCTTACCATGATTAATACTGTCTACATAGCTACTATTCCTGAAGCTCACATATGGTTCTCAACACCATACATGTATTTAGCAAAACCTGATCCTCATCGCAGGGAGACTTCAGTCTGTCAATGGTTCACCCGAAGAATGCAAGAACAGGAGAAAAAACCCCCAAAGTTTTAGTCCATGCATTTATCAGCAACAGAAAGCATAATAGTTCAAAATGAAAAGAAATAATACTATTTCAATTTTATTACTAACCTATTTTTACTTGACATTTTGTATGTGTTTGCTGACAGTTTTCTTATTAAATCTTTCCCTGTACTAGCCCTAACACCCCATTGGTTCATAAGTTCTTTTCGCCACATAATTTTGAGTAGGAGAAAAGAAAAGAACTTTTCAGACAGGCTGACAGAGTTAAACATATTCAAGTTAACAAGGGAGTTAGGAAAGATGGGACTAGTGGTAGAAGAAAGGAGAAAGGGATGTGAGAGAAATAAATGCATGATTAAGAGTACATGCAGTATAGAGAAGGGAAAAACAAAGAAAATGCACTTTCACCATCTTCCTAGTTTCAGGGTTATATACTAAATTAGAAGCAAGATTCCCAGGTTCATCATCTCTTTCAACTAGAAATGTACTCTACTCTTACTTTCATTTCTAAGCCACTATAGGTATTAAACAGCAAAATTTACATGTGATTTGCATTTTTTTTGTACTTGTGGTTTTGGTAAGTCTTCCAAACCTAATGACTGTTCCTTTGGCCAGCAACATAAATGCTATAATCACACAATTATTGTGCTGGGAACAGTTTAATTCAGCATTTTGTTCTCAACCACAGAACAATTACTCAACAATTTCGGTTAACCAGACTAGCTAGCTCCCTGGAAAGAAAGAGGAATATTCACAAGATCTATTGTCTTACATAAAGGCAGCTACTAGATCAGCTGAAACTTTCTAGTATTGCTCTGCTCAGTGCTTCTTTTCAGGATCTTTCATGTATCTTTCCTAATGAAAAGGACAAACTTGCAATTTGTTCAGTTTTTCTAATTACACATTTGCCTATTTAAAAAAAAAAAACTTGAGATTTTTGTGTGTCTGGAAAAACAGACCTATAGATAAATGTACTTTAAAAAAGCATTTAATATAATGACAGTTAGTACACAGAACTGCACACTCAAAAGTATAAGTTTAGAACTCTTCCTTCCAGTTATCCTGTACTGCTTAATGTGATGGTAAAGCCTTCTGAGCTACGGGTGATCCCATCACTGAAATTACATTACTCCCTAAGAATGCAACTGGCTTAATGTAACCTTCATTCCATATTTTGATTTTTTTTAAAGATTTTATTTATTTATTTGACAGAGCGAAACCACAAGTAGGCAGAGAAGCAGGCAGAGAGAGAGAGAGAGCAGAAAGCAGGCTCCCTACTGAGCAGAGAGCCTGATGTGGGGCTTGATCCCAGGACCCTGGGATCATGACCTGAGCCGAAGGCAGAGGCTTTAACCCACTGAGCCACCCAGGTGCCCCAAATTTTAATTTTTAAAACAGAAACTTGGAGGTGGTTTATGTAATCACAATGATTAAAGCTCTCTTTTTATTACTTTAATATTATTTTTATTTTTTTCAGAATCAAGAAGTCAAGGCCTAAACTCATCATTATAGAAATATTTAGAGACAGAATGAAAGACTTTATGCGTATGGGTACAATTGTATGTATACTGAAACTGTCATGTCCCTTGACTATTTCTCATAAGCACAGAGGACTATTGCACTAGTCCTGTATCACAGTTCATAGGTATTGGAAGCACAAAGCAGTCAATGGTCAAGTGGGCCAGTGAGTAGTAAGGGGGAGAGTGGATGAAAACAGGCTATCCTAAAAGAAAGAGGTCTCCTTTCCTCTCCCCATGTTCTTTTCTCTGGTCTCTTTCTTTGTTGTCTTTGCTATTTCTTTTTATTCTCACTTTTACTTTAAAAAGTGGGCAGGAAACAGGATAGAGAAATTATAACTTCAAGGTTAGAAACATCCTAACTTATCATAAAAATACCCTGAAAATCAGAAAAAAAGCTCGAACATAAAGATAACTCTTTTATGACGAAGTGAAGACAAAAGACTCGACAACTCTGGCAACTTAAAAAATTTTAATTGTATCTGTTTATACATTTGGATGAGCAAATAAGAATAATGTAATGAAATACTATATTGACGAGGGATTCTTTATGATTGGCTCATTCACTCACTGAATTATGTAAGCCTACAAGGAGATCCTCAAATACATTGGTTTCAAATATTACTATTCAGTACCAAAATCTAATGATATAGATGATAAAGTGAACACTATTATGTCTAATAAACAGAATCAATGTGCTCCATTATTACAGAGTCATATAGACTGTAACTCATACTAATACACAGGCCTATTCTAACTTAAGAGTCTCTAGATCTTCTAAAACGTCAGGCACAACACCTTGTATACAATCATCACAGAATTACTTTTTCTCAGGCATAAAATCCATTTACAAGATAGCATAAGCCCCTGGTATAATTTCTAATTCTTTAACCCAGGTATTGAAGTGAGCTATAATTAGAGAGCAAACATTTGTAGAACAGAGCATGGTCTATAAAAAAAGAATGCCAAAATAGTATCAGGTTCTTCTGAATGAAAATAACTCAACTTAGTGCAAAATTTATGCTTAAAAATGAGCCAGATATTAAATTCAGAATGAAAAAAAAAATTGGCTATATCCTTGCCACTTCCTGGTTAATTTGGCCGAGGGCCAACTTTCCGATATTATGACCATCCTGTAGCCCCAGTAAGTGTTTTATTTATTTATTTTTGTATTGCATAAAAATATCAGCTTAAGAAGGGAAAATGTGAAATGGATGACATATTTTAGAACAGCTTCTCCCAGAATACAAAAATATTCCCCAACTCAAAACTGAAACAAATAGTAGAACTACCAAGCAATGCCAATTGGCGACTCTCTAATGCCATTCAAACTTCGCAAATACTGGGCTCCCAAACTGATTTTAATTATTCAAAAGAAAACTAGGAAATGATTCAAATATCAATTGCTTTCACGGAAATACAAATTCTCTTTTAAGAGAAGCATATGACATATCTTTTCTTTATCCTGTAACAGTGCGGTGATTACCTGCTCAGTTGTTCCTTTGAGTGGGGCACTGATAAAAAGGGGAGTTTCCTTCTGCTGTCCTCAAGATTACATAATGCTGCTTAAAAGTTTCTTTTTTTTTTTTTAATTGATATAGGGTAGGAAAAAAATGTGAAAAGAGATAGATTTACTATTGAAAACTGGAGGAGACAAGAACACCGAATAAGACACAGTTCACTCTGCCGAAGTGCTTTTCCATTAGAACAAATTCCAGACGTTTAAAAAATCATTTCTGTTGACGGGCAGTCTTTGTGAAAAAGAGGGCCTCTGGTAGGAGTTTAGTGTCAAGTTACACGTGAACCACTGTAAACTCAATTTGCTACTGAAGATTTACTTTACTGTTTGGTGTTGGGTATGTGCAGAGATGACTGTACTGCGGTGTGATGAAACAGTATTATGACATTTAAGTGCTGTTATATAGGTTATAAATAGGCACTTGTCATAGTAATGCCACTTCACCTCAAAAAAGTGTCTAGGCCCACATGTATGGCAATTAAGAAATACAGGGTTTGTTTTTCCAAGGTGGGATTTTGTGAACCTAAGGCGAAATAAGTTATGATAAAAATTACTGGGGCTTCTTAAATGCATGCCAACATCCAGCAACCTTCATATATATATACATATATGTATATGTGTCTCCACACATATATATGTTATGTGTCTCCAGTATTAAACTTATCATTGAAATGACAGTGTTTCTTTTAAAAAGCACTTTTTTTTTTTGGATAAGCTGATTCTGAAAGAAAACAACATTTTCATTGATGTAAACCAACTAGATTTTCGACAAGGAATTCACAGAATTTTAAATATATCCAAACTCTTAAATAATAAGTTTTAGACTGCATGTTCAGTCTGTTTTTCAGCATGACTCATTCACTCACAGAAGCCATGGGTGCTGTGACTGGCTTATGGTAGCACTTTAAATTAGTAGGCACACAATAGAGAGCTTATACGATTGCAATGGTCCATATCCAGTAAAACTGCCTAAACACCCAGAATAATGGGCTCAGTCTCTAATAATTCAGAGGGAACCGCTTACAGCTGCACACCACATATGACCATCTCTACAATGGCTAAAATGAAACACTTGGGACTATTTCCTCTGAATCAGTGTTATTGGGTAGTGTTGGTTCACATTTTTTTCATCTTAACAAAAAAGGTTTGTTTGGTATTACAATCGGCCTGCCACTGATCACCTTTCACATTTTAGCCTCTGCCCTAGAATACTCTAGACAATAGTATTGGTTCCATCTGTGCTTTCCATTAAAACCTGATAATCCTTCAAGAACAGCTGGACCTTCGGTCCCCCACACACAAACTCTTTCTGTAGATCTGCTTGGCTACAATAATGCGGATGCTGTACTTATATCTTGCTTGCAAATGCCTTTTATATAGTCTTTTGGGGCTGTGAAGCACAATGGCCTGACACCAGCAATTCAACAATACAATGATATAGTTCTCGTCTCGATTATAATGTGATATTTAGTCACCTCTAATACTGAGCTGCACTTAGAAAATTATTTTTTAGACATGTGACAACATTAATGATAAGCTTCCAACTATACTGTGTCATTAAATAATCAGGAAGTAACATCTCCAGTTAATCAAACAGTTTTGATATACTCTCAGTATTGGAAACACTGCAAATCTTACATTTTACTCAAGCAATTTTTATAAGCAGCACAGTAACTTCTTTTTTCATTAAAAATAATTCCATTAGATCCACGTGACTATGTAATAATAATAAGCATTTTTAAATAGCAAAATGGGAGTGTCAATAAAGTTCATGAATGGTCTAACTAGTCTGTGTAAATCGTGGCCTCTCATGCCTCCCTTAGTTTCCATATCTCTCCCTTTATTTATTTTCCAGTAGTTGACCAAGGTTATCAGAGATCATCTGCTAAATACTGCCTAACTAAATGCTACCAGTTGGATCTCATATCTGCCATTTTTATGTGACTCATTCTACCACTGACTAGAAAAACACATCCTAATATACCCACAATCATGCAAATAATATACATACTAGCTGTATGTATACTTACTAGCTGTAAGATCCATGGGGCAGGGATTGCATACCTCTTGCTTACAATTTTATCTTTACCATTGAGGTAGAAGGACTACCTGAGACAGTAGGTGTTCAATAAATATTTGTCGAATGAATATATACATGAGAGTATATACTACTCATTTAAAGATCAGGAGATCTTGTACAGTTTTTCCCTATCATATTCTAATATTTCATGAGCATCTCTTTCAGAAAAGTGTTACCTGGTAGAAATCCCTAAGCATAGCATCTGCTTATTTTGTTTTCCCTTCCATGTAAACTGAAACAGCTCTTTGATATATTTGACCTTTGTCATTAAGTCAATATCCACATCCTTTTTTTCCCCCCCAGGCCATTTAGATCTAATTTCTTTAACTTTCCTAATGCATAAGTATTCCCTCTTTTCTCCTCAATAGCCAGATTAGCTACAGCATTCTCCCATCAACATAACTAAACTGATACAGAGGAGTTTGTGTATCAGATACCAAGTTGTATATTCTTAATCAGGTTGCATTGTCCTACATACTTTTACCACTAAGTTTTAAAGAAACTGACTGGCTGGATGGTTATCTGCTGCCCAGCTTATTAACATCAATGGCTCAGGGCTGCTTCTGCTATGCTCATTCATAGACTAGCATTCAAGCATTATCTGTTCAATTTTCCCTCTACACATACACTGCCATACTACTTTCATGTTTATTGACAGTACTTCTCCAATTTACCTAGGTCATTTGCATTCAATTTTCACCTCTGTAGTTCTGACCACCTCTTCTCATCTATTTCTATGCTTTTTTTGCCAGATAAAACTTAATTAGGGCATTCTCCATCATGCCATTCATGTTTTAAGTCTTTATCCCATCTGCCAATAATACATATCATACACATCACCCCATATATGGTTTGAGCTTTGTCATGATAAGATTAAGGAAGTATGGAAAAGGGAAAGGCATTGCTAAGAAAAGACACAGAAGACAGGAAAACATGAGATGAGGATGAGGAATAAAGGATTTTGACCTATTTTCTAGAGATAGTTAAATAATCTCCTGTACTGAGAGATATGTTCAATTAAAAAAGATACATTGGGGCGCCTGGGTGGCTCAGTGGATTAAAGCCTCTACCTTTGGCTCAGGTCATGATCTCAGCGTCCTGGGATCGAGCCCCACATCAGGCTCCCTGCTCAGTGGGGAGCCTGCTTCCCCCTCTCTTCCTTCTTCCCTTCCTACCTGTGATCTCCTAGAGAGGAGATAAATAATAAATAAACAAACAAACAAATAAATAAATTATCTTAAAAAAATAATAAACAAATAAATAAAAAAGATAAATTTAGAGGCACCTTGGTGGCTCAGCTCGTTGAACATCTGACTCATGATTTTGGTTCAGGTCATAATCTCAGGGTCATGATCTCAGGGTCCTGAGACTGAGTCCTGGACTAGGCCCCACAGGAAGTCTGCTTCTCTCTCTCTGCACTTCCCATTCCCCTCCGTCAAATAAATAAACAAACAAATAAATAAAGATAAATTAAATCTTTATTATATATGTGTATGTATAAATAAATAAATAAATAAATAAATAAATAAATAAATAAATAAATAAATAAATATTAGAAAAGATACACTTACGGCACAATGTTAGCATTGAGGCTACCTGGAGGAAATGCTTTTTAATATTCATACATATGCACCCAATTTCATGTTGGATATTATATATTTCACAAGGATTTCAAATCCAGTGGAGATAAAACAGTATAGACACTTTCCTTACAGAATCTGCTTCTAACTCATATAATTATTATCTCAAATTGAGTCAATACATTGAGTAATTTTACTAAGTCCTACTCATCAATTAACTTTCACCTCAGGCTTTTCTTCCTCCAGGAAGACTTCCCTAGCTCCTAAATCTTTATTCATGTCCTCATCTCTTCCCAGGGTAAGGGAAGAAGCATATTCACACTATTTCATTCATCCCATTGAGCTATAACTTAAAAACTTGGTTAAGAGACAGATCATACTGTCGAATGTAAAATAAGTTCATCTTTGGCTAACAAATACGCAAGAATCAGGCTTAAGCAACAATCAAATTCTATCCCCTCAATTTTCAATGTAATACATAGGAAAAACACCATCTTTGATTCTTTCACCATATTGTACATTTAATAATTTATTTTTGTTGCTTCTTATATGTCATCATTAGACAGTGAGATTAAAAAGATATGGTCTAATCAATTACCAAGTTGATAAATATTTATGACTAAATCCCCTACTCTTTATTACTATTTCCAAAGTTATAATTTAAATTCTCCTCATCTTTCTCCCACTGTTCATAGGCTTTATTTTTTTTTAAGATTTTATTTATTTATTTGACAGAGAGAGACAGAGAGAGAGATGGTGAGAGAGGGAATACAAATAGGGGGAGTAGGAGAGAGAGAAGCAGGCTTCCCGCGGAGCAGGGAGCTCAATGTGGGGCTCGATCCTAGGACCCTGGGATCATGATCTGAGCTGAAGGCAGATGCTTAATGACTGACCCACCCAGGCGCCCCAGTTCACAGGCTTTAGAAGAACTGGTTTCTACTCAGCTACTGCGTGTACCTAAAATAGAAACCTCTCCATCTTAAAACTTTCAAAAATACTCTATCCTAGAATGTAAAGCACCAATTCCTCAACCTGTAGTGTAGCCTTGATTTAACTCCTACCTTACTTCCTGCCTGTGTCCCCTTTTGTGCTTTATTACCATCCGAAGACTCCATTCCCTACATACTCCTCTGCTGCCAACATCTATCTCAGTGGCCTTCTCATTTTAGTCACTCTGACTGAAATAGTCTTCTCCCCATATAACTAACTCACTTGTATTCATCTTTTACCAATCAGCTCAGGGTGATTTCTTCTAGTAAGCCTTCCTTAGTTATTGAATCCTGATTTTTCCTCTCCCGCACTCCCCACCTCCATCCCTTCCCATACTGGGTAAAGGTAACATGCTTTCCCACTGTTACACTCACCATACACTGAATTTCAATTACTAATCTTCTTTTCTGTTTATCAACTCTTCTATCATGAGGACCCAGCTCAAAGTACAGAAGAACCAATCGAGAGTTTATAAAAGAGTTGAAGCACTGAAGAGAGTCTATCTTCTAGGAAGATCAAACTGGGAGCAATGGGAAGAAAAATTTGGAGAGGCAGCTAGGCCAGAGATAAGGAGGAAAGGGAGGTGTTGAGAGGACCATGTGAGAGAAGTCATGGGCATGAAACAAGGTAGTGGCAATTTCTGAACTTTTTTATGTTACACAGTCAACACTATTATTTTTTTGTGCTGTTTAGATTGTCACAATTCTGACCTCCAAAATTGTCATAAAGAATATAATTTTCTCTTCTTGAAAACTTGATTGGTTTTAGTCAGACTATACTAAATCAAAGAACAAGTTGCAGAGTAGGTAGGCTTTCATTTTCTATTGTGTGAAAAAGTATACATTTCGAATGATCTGTTTTTTGAATATTTGGTATTGATCTGTAAAACTAGCTAGGCTTAGTCTTTCTCTGTGGGAATGTTTTATTTATTTTTTTTTTTTAAAGATTTTATTTATTTGACAGTGAGAAACACAGTGAGAGAGGGAACACAAGCAGAGGGAATGGTAGCGGGAGAAGCAGGCTCCCTGCTGAGCAAGGAGCCAGAGAAGCAGGCTCCCTGCCGAGCAAGGAGCCAGATGCGGGGCTGGATCCCAAGACCCTGGGATCATGACCTGAGCCGAAGGCAGACGCTTAACGACTGAGCCACACAGGCGCCCCTCTGTGGGAATGTTTTAAACTGTTAAGTAAATTTATTTAATGGTTATAAGACCATTCAGGCTTTCTATTTACAATTGAAGTTTTCATAAATTCTATTTTTTCCTAAGAATACATCTGTTCTTTTATTTTAAAAATTAGCAAAAATATTCATAATATTTCATTGTTATATTTTTAATCTTTGCCATGGGTCAATTTACATATCTTAATTATTTGCATTATTTATTTTTGTATTTTATCAGTTTTATTGAGGTATAACTGACAAATAAAATTGTAAGATATTTAAAGTGTACAACATATGCATGATATACATATACATTGTGTGTGCGTGAGAGAGAACATTGACTCTCTTAGCAAATTTCACTAACACAGTGTTATCAACCACAGTCACCATGTTATACCTTGGATCCTTAGGCCTTACTTTTTTTTTTCTAATTAGTGAAGAATCACAGTAAAGATTTGTCTGTTTTACAAATCTGTTAAAATAAAAAAAACCTTTGGTTCTACTGATTCTCTGTTTTATGTATTTGGTTTTTAGTTTATTAATTTATCACTCATCCCTTCCTTTTTTTTTTTTTTTTTTTTTTTTGCATTTGATCTATCCTACCTTCTTGAGTGGACAGTAACTTAATTTTCTTTCTTTACTGATAAGTAAGAACTTGATATTAAACAGAAGGTACCATTTCAGCTATATACCAAAACTTGAGAAATCAGAGTTATTACCAATAAGTTCTAAGAATGTTTAAGTTTCCTTTTACAATTCCCCACACCTTCAAATTTCTTCTTTGCCTACAAGCTATTTAAAAGATGATTTATGTCTTCTAAATATTTGGGGTTTACTTATATTTATTATATTTCTGTTATTGCTAAGTTATTTATATGAATTGTGAATTAACACTTTTAATATTTCACTCTACAATAATTGTTCAGGCATGATTTAAGAGCTAACATAATTTTTAAAAAATATATTGTAAATGTATGCTTAAGAAGAGTATCCTTTAAATATTAGATACAGGGTTCTAAAAATTTCTATTAGATCATGCTTTTCATATTTTTTCCAAATATTGCACATTTTTAATAATGTATCTACTTAACCTCCCAATAATTGGAAAGGGCCTTATATACAATCTTCTACAATGATGATCTACTTGTAGTTCTACCAGTTTTGCTTCGTATTATCTGAGAATATTTTATTAGATGCATTCAAGTTTAGAACGGTAATATCTTCCTAGTGAATTAAACCTATCATTATAGAACGTTTCTATCCCTAGTAATGCTTTCTGGATTGAAGTTTATTTTTTCACATACTGATATAGATTCTTGGCTTTCTTTAGATTGGTGTTTGTCTATTTTTTTTTCATTCTTTGACCTTCAAACATTCTATTCACTATGCCATTCTGAATTCCCACTAACAATTTATGAGAGTTTTGGTTGTTTCACAATCTTTCTACCTGTGGTATGGTCAGTCATTTTCATTTTAGCTATTTTGTATGTGTACAGGTATCAGACTGTGGTTTTAATGTGCATCTCTCAGAGACTGATGATGAGCATATTTTTATATGTTTGTTTGCCATCCTTATATGGTCTTTGGTTAAGAGTCTTTTAAATTCTTTACATATTTTTATTGAGCTACTTCTCTTATTGTTGTGTTTGAAGAGATCTTGTTATATTCTGAATATAAGTTCACTCTTGGATATATGTTTTCAAAAATTTTCTGCCAGTCAGTCACTTACTTTTTCATTTTCTTAATAGTGGTAAAAAGTCAACAAATGGTTTTGGCATTGATGTAGCCCAATTTATTATGATTTTTTTTCTTTTATAGTTAATGCTTTTTGGGGATTGCTATTTAATAATCTTGGCCTGACCCAAGTCCACTAAAATAATTCTATGTTTTCTAGTGAGTTGATGGTTTTATCTCTTATATTTACATCTATAGATCCATTTTGCATTAGTTTTTGTATATGGGCGAGAGAATAGTTGATACCATTTGATTATTTTTTTGATACCATTTGTTTATTTATGAATATCCAATTGTCCCTGAGCTATTTGTTAAAAAAGATTATTTTTCCCATTGAATTGCTTGGACAAATTTATCAAAAATCAGTTGAAGATCATTTGTGTGTGTTTATCTTTGAATTCTCTATTCTGTCCCAGTGATTTACGTATCTGTCAATATGACAATAACATATTGCATTGATTAGCATAGCTTGAAAGTAAGCCAGAATCAGGAAGTGTAAATGTTCCAGCTTTGTTCATCTTTTAAAAAAATGATTTGAATGTCTACAAAAATCTTAGAATCAGATTATGAAATGTGACAAAAAACTGAGATTTTGATTAAGATGACATTAAATCTACTGATAAATTTATGGAGAACTAACACCTTGTAAGTATTGAGTTTTCAAATGAATGAATGTGGCATGTATCTATTTAGTCAGCAAAAGTTTTATAATTTACCTCAGAGAGGTCTTAAATAGACTTCTTCAAATATATCCCTAAGTACTTAATTTTTTTATAAAAATTTAAATGCTTTGTACACATTCAATTTTTGATTGTTTCTAGTATTGTAGGCATTGACTCTATATCCTTTGTCCTTGCTAAATTCACTACTGTTTTTAATAGATTCCTTAAGATTTTCTATATAGATTATGTTATTGGTAAATAGATACAGCTTAATTTATTTCTATCTAATCAACATACCTTTTATTTATTTTTGTTGCCTAATGGCATAAAGGATTGCACCTCCAGTAAAATAATGAATAAAAATATTAAGAGTGGTCAATCTTAGGGGAAAAGATGTTTAATTTCAATATTAAATATAATTGTAGTTATGTGCCTTGTAGACATTCTTTATCCAATTGAGAAAACCTCCTTCTATTCCTAGTAAGTGATTTTTCATCTATTAAGATAACTATTCCATTAGTAATCAGTTTATAATAATTACATTACTAATCTGGTGAATTGCCTTAATTTATTTTTGGATGATAAACCAAACTTTCATTCCTAGTAAAAACACCATATAATCCTAATGTGTTATATTTTTAATATATTACTAGATTCAGTTTGTTAAAATTATAAGGAATTTAAATCTACATTCATGAAGGTTATTGATCTATAGATTTTTTTCCTTTACACATCTTCATTTATTTTTAAGAAATATTTATTCCTCTTCCACTTTCTGAAAGAGTTTGGATCGAATTGGGATTATTTTTTGTTCCTTAAATATTTGGTACAGTTTAGCAGTGAAGCCATCTGGGCCTGGAATTTTCTTTGTGGGAAAATTTTTAACTGAAAATTCAATCTCCTTAATACTGTAGAGGTATTCAGTGTGTCTATTTCTTCTTGAGTAAGTTTTCAAGGAATCTGTCTTTTGTCTCTAAGTTTTCAAATTTATGGGCATAATGTTTCCCATAATACTTCCTTGTTACTCTTCTACAGCCTGTAGACTCTGCAGTGATGTCTTTTCTCACTCCTGATATTTCTAATTTGTGTCTGTTTTTTCCCCTCAGCAGTTTAGCCAGAGGCTTATCAATTTTGTAATCTCAAAGAACCAACTTTTAAATTCACTTTTCACTATCATTTTTCTGTTCTACCCTTCATTAATTGCTACTCTTTATTTTTTCTCTTCTGCTGCATAATTTGGGCTTCATTTTCTCTGTTTTCTTTCTAGTTTCTTAGGGCAAAAGCTTAGGTAACTGACTTTACATGTTTCTATTTTTCTGGCATAAATAATTGATATTATATATTTCCCTCTAAGCACTGCTTTAGCTATGTGTCACAAACTTGGAGTTCTTGATGATTTCATTTTCATTACTTCTAAATATTTTCTCATTTTTCTTGTGTCTTCTTTGACCCCTGGGGATTACTTAGAAGTGTGTTAACTTCCAAATAACTTGGAATTTTCTAGACATTATTTGCTCACTGGTTTCTAATTCCATTGTGATCAGATAACATTTTATTGAGTGGGAGATGAACATGAAAGACTATGGACTCTGGCAAACAAACTGAGGGTTTCAGAAGGGAGGGAGTGGGAGGATGGGTGAGCCTGGGTATTAAGGAGGGCACGTATTGCATGGAGCACTGGGCGTTATACACAAACAATGAATCATGGAACACTACAGAAAAACTAATGATGTACCATAGTGACTAACATAACACATAAAAAATAATAAATTGTTTCAATCCTTCTAAATTTATTGAGACTTTTCATGGTCTAGAATATGATGTGTTTGCTTAATTTTCTGTATGTACTTTAAGAGTCCTTACTAGGACTTTTTATTATTAGGTGGAGGGGTCTATAAATGTCAATTAGGTCAGGTTGGTGAATAGTTTTGTTTGACTCTTACTAATTTTCCAATTTTTCTTCAAATATTAAGAGAGATTTATTGAAAAGTTCAACTATAATTGTGGATTTGTATTTTTCCATTTAATTTTACAACTTCTTATTTTATGGAATTTGAAGCTCTGTTATTAGGTACACAAACATTTTATATTCATTTGATGAACTGACCACATTACCATTATGAAATGAATCTCAATATCCCTGGTGTTCTTTGCTCTGAAATCTACTTTACATTAGTAAAACCATTCCATTTTTTTTATTACTGTTAACTTTGTATATCTTTACCTAATCTTTTGCTTTAACCTGTCTATCTTTATATTTAAAGTGGTTTCCTGTACATAACATAAAAATGAGTCTTGCTTTTATTTTTAGAAAAAGCCTTCTTATAAGACAATCTCTGACTACAGTTAAACGAACTGTAGTTCGTTTAAATCATTTACATTTGATGTGATTAATGACATGATTAGGAATACATGTATAATCTTGTTTTCTCTTTAATCTTATGTGCTCTTTGCTCCTTTTTTAGTCTCTTCTTCTCCTCTTTTGGACTGAGTATTTTTATGATTCCATTTTACCTCTGTTATTGCCTGATTAGGTATTTTTTTTATTTTGTTTTAGTGGATGCACCATGATTTATACATACTCATTTATCACAGTCTACTTCAAATGATGTTACACCACTTTATATATTGTATGAAAAGAGCCTTTCAACAATTTACTTCTGCTGTATGGAATGTATCTTTTTATTTCTGGCTGCCTTTAAGGTTTCCTCTTCATCACTGCTTTTCAACAATTTGATGATGTTTCTTCTGCTTGGGGCTTACTGAGGTTCTTAGATACTTGAGTTACAGTTTATAAAAGATTTTGAAAATTTTTGACATTATTTCTTCAAATATTTTCTCTACCTCCCCCTATCCTCTACTGCAGCTCACCGATACTTTACTTTTTATCAGTCTTTTTTCTCTGTTTTATTTCTGAAGTGTCTTCTGCTGTGTCTTTAAGTGCACTAATTTTATCCTTTGCAATTTCTAATCCCATTTAAATATATTTTTCATCTCAGATATTATACTTTTTTTTTTTTAAAGATTTTATTTATTTGACAGAGAGAAACACAGCGAGAGAGGGAACACAAACAGAGGGAATGGTAGCGGGAGAAGCAGGCTTCCTGCCGAGCAGGGAGCCCGATGTGGGGCTCGATCCTGGAATCCTGGGATCATGACCTGAGCCGAAGGCAGATGTGTAACAACCGAGCCACCCAGGCGCCCCTCAGATATTATACTTTTAATTTTTTTTGTATCTTCTATAATTTGTTCATCATGTTCTTCAATATATGGAGTATATTAGTAATAGTTGTTTTAGCATCTTTATCTACTAATTCTAACATCTGTGCCACTTTGCGTTTGGTTTTTATTAATTGATTTTTTCTCCTGATTATATGTTATATTTTATTGCCTCTTCACATGCATACTAATATTTGATTGGATGACAGACATTTTGAATTTTACCTTTTTTTTTTTGCAGTCTTTTATTTTGGGGGGATTTATTCTAGGATGCTTTTTATTTACTTGGAAAAAATATGATCCTTTCAATTCTTAATTTGGACCTTTGCTTTTTAGGTGAGGTTTAGAATAGTTATCAGCCTAAAATTAATTTGATTCTACTACTAGGGTAATATCCTTCTTGAAGGCTCAACCTAGTGTCCCATGTATTAGGAATCTCTCCATTCTGGCTGGTAAAAGTTCACACAAAATGTGAGAATTGGGGATTATCATTTCTACTAGCTCTTTTCCAAAGTTTTTTTGTTTTGTTTTGTTTTTGTTTTTTAAACGTGGATTCAGTAGTTTACAAACATATGCACTGATCACTATTCAGTAAAGACCTTACAGAAAAACTGCAGATTTCCAGAGAGTAAAGAGTCAGTCTATCTCTCTTTTTCTTCTTCTTTCTGTGCAAAGCTATCCTTCCCAGTGCTCTATTTTGCAAATATATCTACTTATCTGCCTCCATATTCCTGAGCCCTGCTGTCTGTCTTTTCAATTCAGAAAAGTTATCAGGCTGTGCCTGGGGTCCCCCTCTCCAGGCAGGGAACTGTGAGCCCTCACTGGGCTCATTTCATTTGTCCTATTCTCTCTCAGGGAAAACTGGACTGCCTACTGTCCAATGTCTGAATACTTTTGTTTCATGTATTTTGTCTGATTTTCTAGTTGTTAAAGGTGAGAAGGTTAATTTGGCCCTTGGAAGGAGAAGTCAAAAGCTGTGCATTTACTGAATTTCTAATTTCAATTATTATAGTTTTCATTTGTCTTGAGTTCTTTTTCAAATATTCCTATCATTTTTGAGCTTTTGATGTTATTCTTTCTTGAGATTTCATTATTTACTTCTCTAAGCATTTCATGCGTATTTATTTTGTACTGTCTATATGATATTTACAGTATCTGCAGCACTTAGAGTGATAGGGCTAAATACTTCAATATTTCTGCTGGCTTTTATTCTCTACGGATTGCTTCTTTGTGTGTTCTGTGACTTTTTTTTTTTTTTTTAGATTTATTTATTTGAGAGGGAGAGGGAGAGAGTACGAGAGAGCAGTAGCAGGAGGAGAGAGAGAGAATCCCCGGACACCCTGCTGAGTGTAGAGCCCAGTCTGAGTCTCGATCTCACAACCCTGAGGTCACAGCCTGAGCCAAAACCAAGAGTAAGACACTTAACCAACTGTGCTACTCATGCGCCCCTATAATTTTTAAATTGACTATATTTTCTTTAATCTTCATTTGTGGGAATCTTGAGGAACTAAATTATGGATACTTCCCTCCATAGAGTATTTGATTCTGTTAGGTTTTCAGGGGCATCACTGAACACCTAAGGTCCTATGGTACAGTTTATTTTTAAAATAGTGGATATCTTACTTTTACGAGATCTCTTTTACAGAAAAGATTTTACTTTTCATACCACGGATATTGGTCTTAGCCATGTGACTTGTTTTGGCTTATAAAATATGAGAAGAAATATTAGGTGCAACTTCGAGCAAAACTTTAAGGGCCCTTACCTACTTCTGCTATAACCTTCTCCCCTCTGTCATTAGACTATCATATCCCAGATCAAAGCCTGATCTTATAGAGAAGAAAATATGGAACAAAAATGCTGTTATGGACATACAATGGACATAAATTCAAGCGAAATTTTTATCTTTAAGATTTGTTTTGTTTTGTTTCTCACTGTAGTATAAGTTAGCCTAAAATTAATAGGGGAGTCTCAGGTTAAACTTCACCATCTCATAGGTGATCCAAAGCTTATTCTCTGAGCCTAATGTTAGTATTAGTATTTAACCCCAGAGAAAGCCCAGCTTCTATGGTAGCTTAGAGTTCTTTGTGTTCTAAATTCATCTTAAAGATTTTTCTTTCTTATATATATTTCTCAAGATTTTCCCATTAATTCACCTAAGAGCAGAAATTCTATAAAACATATTTTCATCCAGAAACATATGTTCATCCATTGTTTCAGCATGAAGAGTCTTTGAGCACTTGTTCATTCAGACAAGAACAAGTAAAAATCTCACCCACTATTTGAGATGAATGGGTTGATGGGAGCAAAAGTTGAACATATACTCCTGGTTGAAGGACTCCAAAACAATCTTTCCTTTGGCAGTGGTCACTACAATTTTGGATGTTAAAACACAGAAGAGAGAGTAAAGAATAATCAAATCTTTTCCTTCTCTGAAGTAGAGAATGAGTTGATCGTTTCTTTCCTTTTTTTTAAAGATATTTATTTATTTATTTGACAGAGAGAGATCACAATTGGGCAGAGAGGCAGATGGAGGGGGGCGGGAACAGGCTCCCTGCTGAGCAGAGAGCCCAATGCAGGGCTCAATCCCAGGACCCTGAGATCATGACCAGAGCTGAAGGGGCAGAGGCTTTAACCCACTGAGCCACCTAGGTGCCCCAGATTGCTTCTGTAAATATGTAGAGAAGAATTAAATAGACAAATATTATGCAAGCCAAAATAGAAAGCGTGAAACTACTCAGAAAATAGAAACTACTCAGAAAATACCCAAATGAGTTCTTCCTTGTGGCTACTTATGTATCATTAAATGTTTTTATTAGGTTGATAGCAAATAATAGTCTCAAAAGTTTCAATATCCCAGTCTTACAACTTTTTATGAAGAATTTAATGGTTTAAAAATTAAAATTTACTATTATCATTGAACTACTTTCACTTATTTTTTTTTTAATATTTTATTTTAGAGAGAGAGAGTGAGCATGAGTGGGAGGGGCAGAGAGAGAGAGAGAATCTCAAGCAGATTCTATGCTGAGCACAGAGCCAGATGTGGGGCTCGATCCCAAGACCCTGAGATCATGACCTGAGTCGAAACCAAGAGTTGGAAGCTTACCTGACTGTGACTCCCAGGTGCCCCTACTTTCACTTATTTTATCTGTCATTTCATTCTACTCAAATAGGTGTTTAAAACAAAGGTGTCTGAAAAAAAATGTAGTAAAGCTCAGGAAGTGCCAATATATGTGGCCCAGCAACCACATGTTTGTATCTCATATAGAACTAGCATAATCGAAACTCAGAAATAATTTTTATTAGCAAGACCAAACACAAATTGGAGTTTTAGAATGTCTTGAAAATATTTTTAAATAAAAAGCATCTTTTTCTCAAGTTGCAGCCCAATTCTGTATTATTTTTATTAACACTGTTTACTCCCATCTCCAAACTTTTTCTCCCTCCAGCATGAACATAGCAATGAATAACTCATATATTGAAAAATTAAACAAGTGAATTATTAATCTTTGTAAACATAATATTAAACCCAAATACAGTCTTTACTTCCCAACTTGTGGGAGTATTTTGAACCAGCAATTAATTATTAATTCTCTCAACAATGACTACTTGTTTCTCTTCAGTAAACTATATTATCATATAATTATTTAAAATGCAAACAAGACTTTTCATAGAGATTATATGCCAGTGACAACATATTTAGGCCCTCCAGCAAGGATGGGTTTGTATAGGCATAGAACAGACTTTTCAACATCCCGGTAATTGGTACTGGCTGTCTCCAACCATTACTACCATTCCTGGGGAACTCCTGGTAGGTAGAAACCAAAAAATTTCTACATTCTCTTTCAATTCAGTCTAATTCTATGTGTTATCAAATATTCCTTTCTCAACCCCAACACATATTAACTTACATTAATCTTTAAAAATACCAAAACTTGTAGACTAAAATGAACACCCATGAGTATTCATGTAGCAAATTACTGAATAACAAAATATAGGGATATTTTGGATGAAAAAAAATGAAGAAAGACTTATCTCATGGAAGACAAGCTGAAAGCATAACCCAAGTCTCTTGCCTTTGCCTTGAGTCGAAATAGATTTATACCATCTAATTTTCTCTTTTACCTATATTAATGCATGTTTCAACCAGATTTTATTAAGCACCTGTATATAGGATTCCTGTGGTTCGTGCCTTTGTTATAACATAAACAATACAAAATTTAAGGAGATTTATTATATGAAAGATGAAGATCAGAAGGTTCAATCTTTTTAAAATTATCTTTTTAAGATAAAAACTCATTTTAGACAGAATTTATGCCCGAGTATATTTTCATGTGTAGGTCTCAAAAGATTCCTCCCCAAATTTACCACCTAAAAAAGGTCAAATCCATTTTGATTCATATACATCAAAGTTGGGTTATTTAATTAAGTGGTAGTAGTTACTAATTATATTTGGATGTGAACCAAATGAAGCTATTTGTTCATTAAAACTAAAAGAACCATATTTTACTTTGACTGAAACAACACTTAAGTATTAACTCCTGCTGATATCAATGGGAATCCTGAATAGAGTTCAAGGACAGTCTTTGGCCCTGGCAGTAATCCTAAATGCTTGAAATGATAAGAAAAAATCTCGAGAAAGGAAGTTACACAAACAGTAAAATTCCAGATTCCCTATCATTTAGACATGCATAAATTAAATGCCAGTAACTTAGGCTTATTCTTAAGGAAAATGAACCAAAAAGAATGAATGAGTGAATGTGTGTGTGTGTGTGTGCATGCGCACATGTGTGTGCACACATATGTTTGTGTATGGAGTAATCAAATAGATAAAGTGACCATATAGTTTAAATGTAAAAGAATTCACTCATCTTCTCTAATCTCACAGAAAAGGCCACAATGAGTGCAAGCTTTGAGAATTTCTCACAGAAACCAAAGACCTTCTTATTATAATTTGTAATTGTCCATGGGTAACTGCACATTCATTTGAATTCCTGAAAGACTGAATCTTGTAAAGAGAACAAGATGGGCCCATATTAAAACTTTTAATGACTTTAGTAAAAAAAGGTGGAACTTTGCAGCCAGCTGGCTCCATACCGAAAGCCAGGCTGCACAGCTTGAACTTAAAGCTATCTTAACATAATGAATAAGTGCCAATAATTAGCATATGTAGTGTGAACAGGTTTGCTGGCACAAGCAAGTGAAAAACTCCAAGGTAAAGTTATTATTAGGGAGTAATTAGCTCTGTGAAGTAAATGAGTGAAACAATAGCTGCCAGCACTGACAATATGGCTAACATCTGACTATGTGGAAGATAACATTGTAAAGTATTGCTCCCTGAGCTAGAATCTGTTAATAACCATATGTTAGTGTAATTAATGCAGAGTCTTTCTGACCTGTTGTCACATAAGAACAATACTTTCTTGGAAACATTCAAACAGGCAGTCCCACACTCTGGGTAAGAAATAATTGTGAAAGTTGCTTACAAACAACTCTTACATCTTTATTTTTTTTAAGAAGAGAAAAAAAAAATCGGTGACTAAAAAGCTGAAGGACAGAGAATGAGACGAGGTAGAACTGTTTGCTGTCTGACATCCTAGACGCTAAGAATTTGACTGCAACGGAATGGATCCTTCAAGGTGACTGAAACTCAGCATAGATTTGGACTGACCGAATTAGGGGACAGGCGAAGTAATTTATAAAATGAAAGGTTTGAGCAACACACCCAAGGCTTCATGGGAAACACACACGTGCACACACAGACCCCCTCTCTCTCTCTCACACACACGTGCACACACACACACACAGAGACACACACACAAACACACATACATACACAACAGGATATGGTTTGAGCAATACTTTAAAACAATTTTGGGTTCCAATACTACTAAGCACCTTTTGCTGCAAACTCTAAACTCAGAAACAAGGACTACATCACTTTCACCCTTTCATGGTCTTCCAGGGTTAACAGTATCTGTAGCATCGCATGTGCTACCTCCATTAAGTATTGGTTAAATGTAAAGACACTTCTGGATTCTCAGTGATTTCAGAAATCCAACTAAAAATACACCGGGGAAAATAGGGAAAGGGAATTAAAATAATGTGATTTCTAAGGAGCAACTGGAAAATACTGTCATAAATAATAGGAAATAGAACCACATGACTCCACTAAACAATCGTTATCTTTCTGCTCATTTTCTTCTTCTATTTTATCCTTCTCCTCCTTCTTTTTAATAGTTCTCATCTATACAATTTTTATTATTTTTAAAGTGCTTTCATATATAATACTTCACAATAATTTTCTGTGCTTCCAATTCACTAATCTTTGCACTAGCACACATTAGTTCTATTGGTTCACCAATCTTTTCATTAATGGTGATAAACTGACAGCCATATTTTGTTGAAGCTGAATTTAATATTGAATGAGTTGAAAATCTGTCATTTTGTAATGACAAGTGCACTCTCTAGTGCAAAATATGCAGAATCACTTCTTCTCCCTGATTTTGTCAATCACATGTAAAAGTTGTCCCAAGAATTTACAAGGATATTCTCATCAAGACATTGCCTTAGGTATTAAAAGTGCCGAGGCCAGTTGAATATTCCTTTCTTCCAGCTTGTATGATTCCACATTAACAATGTGAGGACAATTTATGAGGCACCTAGCAGAGCTGTTACCAGCAGCAAGACGTATTGCCACAAGTGACAGAAACCTCAGGTCTACATTCCCCTGTGATAGTAATAAAATAATAAAATAATAGATGAGATCATATATTTATCTCTGAGATATACACGTACATATACAAACATACACACACACTCTATCTACATTTTCCTTCTTGGCAAAGTGGGAACATGAAAGCATTCACAGCATTTCTTAGTTATATATACTTGTAAAGAATTATTAATCATGTACATTTCACTATGAAAATTCAGCTAAATATATATGTTCGGTATATTTTTATAATTATGAACTATTTTCTTCCAACATTATCTCAAGATTTTATATTGAGAATATAAAAGACATGCTACTTGAACATTCTGGTTTGGGGCTAAATTTAATTTACCTCAAATATCCTACCTATTCCAACTAAACTTCTCAAGATCAGGTCATGAGGCAGAACACTCATAAACTCATTAATAAGCATTTCATAATACAAGAATAAGTGTGGTCATATTCATTAATTCCTGCAGAAAGTTGGGTCACTTTAAAATTGAAGCTGTATTAAGTCTTGATAATAAAAGAAAGGCTGAGATTTAACGGAAGCTTGTTAGTAACTTTTGCAGCCTTTTCAGAGGAGTGGGTTTCTTTAGCAATGTTTAATACTTCACAGACTAAAGTGGCCAAGTAAAAGAGCGCTGCTTGTTTGAGATCTCACACCTTCATCTTCTCACTAAACATCTGTTTAAGGCCTGTGTGATCTACCTGTCAGCACCAGTGATCCATAAAGTGTTTGAACCTCCTGTCACAAACCTCTGAGCTGGTTTGATCAGAGGCTTTGTGCACACTAATCACACCCTTTATCTTTCTAATGTTCGAGGGGGAAAACACACACATCCACACATACGCACACGCACACACACACAGAGCAAGGCTAGCCTCTTCAACCTGACTGTAATTAATCTTTCTAAGAGGGAACCTGCCTGGTTTGAAAAGCAAAGATCTGATGGGCTGCTGCTCTTTTTGTAAAAAGGCCTCATTTTCCTACCAGGCATCTTTATACTTGGGTGGTACCCTTTACAAACCACCTTAACTGTGGCTCAGTGACAGTGAAACAACCTTCAAGATCACCTTATGAATGAACCTGTTGGTAACTTTACGTAAGAAAAGAAACCAATAAAAGAGAGTTCTACAGGAGCTCCTTTAAATGATTCTCTCTTTTTTAACTGCATGCAGGAAGAAAGGAGCCAGAACGCAAAGCGGTCCCCTTTTCATGTTCCTTGTAAGCTTCTCTCTCCACTAATAATCCCACTGCTACTTTTCTCTTGCTCAGTTGCACACAAACGTATCGAGAGCTGCAGGAGCTCCTAGAGAGAGAACATTTAACATCCTTTTTTTTTTTTTAACTGTTTAAAGTAATGCTTTATGCATCTTGCCTCTTACCACTATTTGCTTTTTATTGCTTTAAGTGAGATTAATGCCATGGTTGAAATAACTTGGAATGGCACTGATATTCAAAATGTAATGGACCATTCCCAAGGGACATAATCCCTTGTGTAACAGTTTAAAAACAATTTGGAATATAGTAAACAAAGGCAAAGAGGGAAAAAACAATATGAGTCAGCCATAAAAGTAGATAAAAGAGTACAAATTACAGTCATTTGACAATCTTTCCCAATTTTTGGCTCTGTTATGAAATATTATGTTTAGTACTTATACACATATTGAAACCAAAGGCCACATGTTATTAGAATGCACATAAGACCCACGAATAATATATTTAGTCAATTGATGGATAAATTCCAACTAGTTATGCAGTTAAATTCCTATAGCATTGGGTAGCACGGCCTAACTTAAAATGGAAACATTTTAAGAATGTCGGAAGAATTTTAAAATGAAACCATGAAATTTACAATAAAACTACAAATAAAAATAAGTCTCTACTATAGGGGAACTAAATACATCACACTTTATGATATCTTTGGCTAAGTGAACAAAATTAAATTGTGTAATGACAAATTTTCTGAATATTTTTAGTACTAAGGAAAAATAGATTTACTCAAAATAGGGCTAACATTTTTAAGTTAAAACACACAAAGTCCACATAAAGAAGTTCAAATACATAGTACTTTAAAATTTCCTATTGGTTAAAAGTTGTTTTAAAACCTAAAAGCAATTAACAACTGGGAAATTTTATACTTAATAACATGTTACATTAGCATTTTATGTAAATATAAAGTACTTACAACATCTATAGATGTTGTGATAGCTTAGCTCTAATCAAATGTAATTATATTTGAAATTGTTGCAGAATGGGATAGAGGATGTACCTATAACTATGTAACCCACAACTAATATGGTTACAAATTACACTTCAGACTGTAATCCATGCTTAAAATACATATATTTTAAGACATTCTAACTTAGCTCATGGTTTTAAAAAATTCTCTGTGGACCCCAAATGCCCAATAATAGAATCTAGATTTCCTATATGTGCAGTTATAAAACAACTAACTTATGTAGGGTTATAGGCCTGGATTTAAATTTTATTCTATTGAAAATATGGCCTCAGCCAGCAGCTTGAACCTTCTCTTCAGTACTAATTAAAAAAAAGAAGAAAAAAAAAAAAGCCTATTCACGGCTCATTGAGAGGTTTACTTTGTGTCTAGAGTGGTGCATTAGGTCACCCAATCTTTACCAGGCACTAGATAGCAAGAGATGACCAGCACAGGACTGGACTTTCAAGATAACTTCTTTTTTTTTTTTTAAGATTTTATTTATTTATTTGAGAAAGAGAGACTGAGAGAGTGAGAGAGAGGGCACCAGCAGGGGGGAAGGGAGGAGAGGCAGAGGGAGAGGGAGAAGCAGCCTCCCACTGCGCAGGGATCCCAATGTGGTACTGATTCCAGGACACTGGGATCATGACCTGAGCCAAAGGAAGCCGCTTAACCGACTGAGCCACTCAGGCAAGCCTTAAGATAACTTCTAAACTAAACACCGAAGCAACTAGGGGCGCCTGGGTGGCTGAGTGGGTTAAAGCCTCTGCCTTCGGCTCAGATCATGACCTCAGGGTCCTGGGATCAAGCCCAGCATCGGGCTCTCTGCTCAGCAGGGAGCCTGCTTCTCCTCTCTCTCTGACTGCCTCTCTGCCTACTTGTGATCTCTCTCTGTCAAATAAATAAATAAAATCTTCAAAAAAATAAAAATAAAAAACAAACAAACATGAAAGCAAACTAAAGAAATTCCTGTCTGTTGAGCCTCTTAGTCCTGGCCACCCTGAGTGAACTGGTCTAGGTTTCAGGAGCATGAATCAGACCAAATGTGCAAAACTATAGTTTTGCCTCAGGGAGGATACAATGCCAGGAAACTTTGTGTCCTGAAAAAGATAACAGTAGGATATACAGAAAGCAATTCTATGCTAGAACTTAACTATTTTTTTAAAGTCTCATAATCTGGAGAATCATTTCACATTTTTAGCCTGAATTTTTAGCTTTGGACTTCTTTTTTAACCCAAAAATAAAAAATAATTAAACATCGGTCTAGTCATTTTAAGATTACATTTTTCTTTTACAAACTTTTTTTTTTTAACATAATAATTCTTGTATTTCAAAATAGACACCTATTTCATTGTTCTTAAGGCATTGGCTGAAAAATCAATTTGCACATATACAAATTTTCAGAAATGAACTTGAAAATGTTGCTGATTGTAAAGACCCCTGATTTGATTAAAAGCATTGCTGGGTTTTAAAGATCCAAGTTTTGTTATCTATACCAGCCTTTTATGGATGAGAAAGCTGAGGACTTTTAATTATTTTTATTGATGTCTTTATTGAGCAATTAATATGCTTCCCACAAGATAATCAAATATATGCTGTGAAAATAACAAAGATAAATTCTATTGAGATTCTGCTTTCAAGAAGAGAAGATAAAAATTGCTTTAAAATATGTAATGTAAGGTAGAAGGTAGTAAGATCAATAAAGAGATGTAGAATGGTAAATGATACAAGAATCCAGAAGAATTTTTTGCTCTGGAAAGACTAGGGAACTATTTGTGAATAAGAGGAAACATGAATTTGGTCTTAGTGTATGTGAACTTTTTTGACATAGGGAGAAAAGGATAGGTAATATAATTCTAGGGAAAGGAATCCACATGAGTAAAAACATGGAGGCCAGAGAGTGCGAAAGTGTGAAGAACAGAAGAATGGTTAAGATAGTTGGATCATCAAGTTCATAAAAAGAAATGAGAGAAAACCAACTTAGAAGAGTAAGGCAGCACCAAATGGCAGAGGGTCTTGAATGACAGGCTATAAGGAATCACTTAATCTTGTAAGTAGCTAAGAGCTGTTAAAGATTTTTGAGCAAGCCATGAACATTAGGAGAGTTTTTTTTTAAGAAGATTGATCTGACAGCAGTGCACAAAGCCAACTGAAGAGTAAAGCTGATAGAGTTAAAAAAGTTAGGTTGCAGGGCACCTGGGTGGCTCAGTGGGTTACCTCTGCCTTTGGCTCAGGTCATGATCTCAGGGTCCTGGGATCGAGCCCCACATCGGGCTCTCTGCTCAGCGGGGAGCCTGCTTCCCTCTGTCTCTCTGCCTGCCTCTCTGCCTACTTGTGATCTCTCTCTCTGTGTCAAATAAATAAAATAAAATCGTTTAAAAAAAAAAAAAGTTAGGTTGCCATTGCAGGGGTAAGCAGAATAAGAACTTGAATTTGGGACCAGAAAGGGAAAACAAGAAAATATGTAAAGGATATAATGAAGGCAAATTTTTGAAGTTAAGTGATTGGGAGACTGGAGATATGATCGTTAGCTATTTCTAGCCCACAAATTCATTAAAACTAGAACTTCTTCACATAAACCTTGATTGATAATTCAGTGACAGATTGCTAGTACATGGTCTGTCTGACACATACATCACATTCCATTTTAACGTATACCATCATCATGGATATCATTTCATAGAGCTGGAAGTTTGTTTAGTCTGACTAAAACTAAGAGTCATTTCTTTGCCAAACCCAGAAATATTTTCCACAGTGTATGAGGTTAGGAATAAATAAAATAGGTTCAAGACTCCCATAGGAAATCTAATTCCAGAAGTATCCTCTAAGTGTACCCAGACCCTTGGGGTTTTACAAGAAATTTTATGAAAGATTTTTACAAGAATTTTACAAAAGAAATTGAAAAATGTATTCAAATGGCAGTAACCTCATGGTTCAGATGTTCTAACAAGTGCCCTAATAGAGACAAAATCTTAAGACTATAACTTTAATTCTATTGCAGTAGGAATAAATATAAACAGCATAGAGGTTAAGGAATAAGGATATTACTCTTACATCACTAATTTAAACAAGATTCCTAATGTCATGATACTTCTACTAGTTTAGAAGTTGTGGATAGTAACTGATGTTTCTGTGTCTATAACCTATATATAAGGAGAGGACTAAATTAGCATAGGAAATAGTATCAATATAGTCATGTACTAATATAAGATTGACATGGGAAATTGGATGTTTACTTCAAAAATGTGATATATCATCATGTGTCAGTTTAAGAAATTTCTGTTACTAGATAAAGACTTATACCTCCCAAACAGAAAATAAACGAAAAGAATGCACATCACACAATACAGTTAAAAAGTCTTCATACAATTTAAACTTAGCACAATCAATTAACATTTACCAAACATATATAGTGGGTTTTTTTTTGTAGATTGTCAAACTTTAAAATATAGGAAACAAAGAGCATGTATGTAAGGGTGTGTGTCTATTTTGTCTCTATACAAAAAAAAAACCAGTTATGCATTTAATATGTATTTCTAACACATTAACAATGTTGGCACACATCTGCTATAGATCTTTGGGGCAAAACTGCCTTATTTTATTAATAAATTTGTGATTAAAGCCACACTTATGATGTATTAGGATAGATTTCTATATATAAATGTATTTGATGAACATATATGGTGAGCAAATTGATAAAGCTTATAAAACACACGATGGGATGTTAGCTCTATGTCAACAAAACTAAACAGGAAAAGGCTAACAGGAACCTGAAGTAACTAAGATTGGAAAAACAGAAAAATATATCGATAAAGTAATTTTTCTGACACAATAAGACAAATCCTAACTCTTCAAAATGAAATGGAACAAATCAATTCATCGGAAATTCTATTTCTTAAACTTCATTCTCTTGTCACATAGATGCTATTATTTTAACTACCATTTATTAAGCACCCTCTGTTAGCTGGGCACTAAACTGATGCTTTAATTTACTTCTAATAATCATAACACACCTGAAACAAGAATATCTTTATATCAGAAATGAGGAGAGTGACTAAATTGCTCAGGTCATACCACAGTGACTAGCAAAGCAGCTCTTTAAACTATGTTCTGTCTGCCTGAAGAGTCCTCTCTATCTTCAGCACCCCTCTCAGATGACACAACCATGTCAGAACAATGCCAATACAATAGCTACCACTGCCAACTCTATAAAAATTTAGTTGATCAAGAGAGCTTGTTTAAAAATCTGACTGAATTTGGGGCGCCTGGGTGGCTCAGTCTGTTAAGCATCTGGCTTCAGCTCAAGTCATGACCCCAGGGTCCTAAGGTTGAGCCCCACATGGGGCTCCTTGCTCAGCACAGAGTCTGCTTCTCCCCCTCCCCGTCCTGCTTGTGTTCACTCTCTCTTTCAAATAAATAAAATCTTTAAAAAAAAATCTGACTGAATTCATGAGACATTTTGGTATTGTATTAGACACAGACCCAAAGTGATACGTACACCTTTTCCAAATGGTCAGGAATATAGTGCATGATAATAAAAACAATGAAAAATATGCAAAACTGATATTCCCAAATTTCTTAATGGTGAAGGCAATTTGTGCAGATTTTATCAGCTGAACAAATATGGATTAGGTACAAATGACCCTTAGGCTATGTCCACATGCTTAGCAGCCAAGCTGTAAGAGACTCTATTTTTTTTTTTTAAAGATTTTATTTATTTATTTGACAGAGAGAGAGAGATCACAAGTAGGCAGAGGGGCAGGCAGAGAGAGGAAGAAGCAGGCTCCCCGCTGAGCAGAGAGCCTGATGTGGGGCTCGATCCCAGGACCCTGAGATCATGACCCGAGCTGAAGGCAGAGGTTTTAACCACTGAGCCACCCAGGTGCCCCGAGACTCTATTGATTATGACCTCGGGACAAACCAAGCAGCCAGAGTCCACGTGAAGAAAACACATGATTACAATAACCATCATTAATTATGAACTTTACACATGTTAGTATTACCCAGAATTTACAGATGAATAAATTGGAACTTGAAGAGATTAAATAAACTTTCTGAGTTTATGGAACCACTACGTGATGGAACCAAGACTTAAATGAAGTCCCCTGAAGCTAAATTCAGGGTGCTATCATTTGTATCACTCAAGGATAATACTATGTCTTTACAAATTACAGCTGCACTGAAAAACAACTGTTCAGTCTCACCAAAGGTTGAAACGTAAATGTATCTGGAACTATAAAGCGATTCTGTGTATTGACAGTTTTCTTGCATGTCATGTACTCATTCTTTACTCAATACTTTCTTGGAGAAACAAGATATCTAATAATCAAAATAATTACAATATAATGAATTAATAATCTTAACAGTTATAATACATTGAATTATGTTCTCCAAAAAGACATGTCTAAGTTCTAAGCCCTGGTACCTGTGAATATGGCCTTACTTGGAACTAGGGTGTTTGCAGATGTAGTTAAGGATCTAAAATGAGACAATCCAGAATTTAGTTTGGGCCCTATGCCTAAACCCTGGTGTACTTATAAAAGACTGGAGACGGGTATTTGAGACACACAGAGATCTGGGAGAAGAGATGATGTGAAGGTAGATGCAAAAACTGGAGTGATTACCCCTACAAGCCAGGAAACCCACATCATGCTGGGCATTCAACGGATGCCAGAGAAGAGGTGTGACGTGGATTCTCTTTAAGAGCTTGCAGAAGGAACCAGCCCTGCCAACACCGTGATACTGGACTCTGGCCTCCAGAACTGTATGAGAACAAATTTCTGTTGTTATAAACCACCAAGTTTGTGGGAATTTGTTATGGCAGTCCTATGACACCAACACAATAGCCCTTCTAAAATAAGGGCATGAGAATTTTACTTCCCCATTATATGGTACTGAAGTATTAGAATTTCTTGCAGTTCTGGATGATCCAGAAAATCTAACATCATTAATTCGGCCCTAGAAGATTTCTGAGATGTTGGCTTTATTAGTATTACCTGAATCATGAATGTTATGGCATTATGTAGTTATTCTTTACATTTTATGTTTGACTAATAGTATTAGGGACAGATATGCACTCTCTCTCTCTCTGTATTTAAATTGGTTGGAATGAAGAGTATATATTTTGTGCTTTGACTAGCATTGGTCACTTAACCGTATGTATTGGTCAAGTTTTGCAGTAGATACATTTCCCAGCCTTACTCTTTTTAGTACGTACACAAATATTCCATGGTATGAGTATACATATGGATTCATTTTCTAAATAATTCTCTAAAGTATAATGTAAAGGCAATAGCAACAGGCTAATTTTTACACCCTAAGTTACCAATGAAGTTAGAAATTTTAATGTTTTAAAATTTAAACATTTTTTAGACATTTAAAGTTTTAATGTCATTTTTAACAATGTCTATAGCTGTGTGTCATTTTCTATATAGGCCTGTCATTTTATCATCTCACATCATCACAGGAAGGGTGAGTACAGTAGAGGAAGCTATTTTGAGAGAGAGAGAAAGAGATACCACATTCACATAACTTTTATTACAGTATAATGTCATAATTGTTCTATTTTATTATTAAGTTATTGTTGTTCATCTACTACTGTGCCTAATTTATAAATCAAAATTTATCATAGTTATGTATATATAGGGAAATAAAAAGTATATGTAGGGTTTCATACTATCTGCAGTTTCAGGTATCCACGGAGGTCTTAGAATGTACTGCCCATGGATAAAGAGGGACTAATGTAACATATTAATTTTATATTATATGATAGGTCTGTAAACATTTAAAAGGTCAGACAGAAATTATATTTTTACTTCTACTCTGCAGAGATCCCATTATTACTCTAAGTACCTTAACAATTTTTATGACCAATAACAACATTAGTAGTTATCCACCAAATACAGCTATGCCAGGTTATTGGACACAGCTGGAGGCAAGATGCCAATTGTGATGAAGCAATCAACGGCTCCCATATGGTCCTTTCTAAAGAATGAATTCCATACAGAAATATCAGTGGTGAAGCAAGCAGCAACTTAGCATAGAGTCCAATAAGTAACGTCAAAAGGAAAGAGCAGGGGCGCCTGAGTGGCTCAGTGGGTGAAAGTCTCTGCCTTCAGCTCAGGTCATGATCTCAGGGTCCTGGAATCGAGCCCCGCATCGGGCTTTCTGCTCAGCAGGGAGCCTGCTTCCCCCAATTTCTCTGACTGCCTCTCTGCCTACTTGTGATCTCTTTCCCTCTGTCAAATAAATAAATAAAATCTTAAAAAAAAAAAAAGGAAAGGTAGTCATTTCTCTAGAGAAATATTTGGCCTCGAAGTGTAACAATTTAGTTAACAAAGAACTTTAATCTCACTATCTACCATCCAAACATGCCTATCATTAGTAAACATCTAATGAAACTTGGACTTAGTTTAAATAATTCCTGGTCTCCAGAGACCTGATAATGTTTCCATAACTAAAAATTGACTTAAATTCTTCATTCAGGTGATTCTAGGATTTTCAAGTTTACCAATATTTTGAATGCGAAGAAATAGAGGAACCTTAAGGTAGGCAACACACAGAAGATACTAGGACCCACTGAGAAACTAAAATTCTGATAAATCAGATGACTTTGTGTGTACAAATGTACAAATTAATTAAAGATTGAGAAAGTATGCTAATACCTGAATTCTATTTGACTAAGGACAAAGTTAAATCAGAGATGTAAATCAACAAAGATACTAAAAGCTAGCATTCACGATTATTAATAAAATAAATTAATTAATTTTGAATAGTTAACGGCTTTATCAGACAACTCTTTTGTCCACTCTTCTGGACAAGAGGCAGGCATGGCTTATCATTTCACATGTACGATTATGAAAAAATGTGGTATAAGGAATAACACTGGGAGATGGGGTTGTGATCAATTAAACCAACTCCTTTAAACACCGCACTAAAGTACATTCTAATACATATGCCACAAATTAAAGCTAATTATATCTGTTGTAAAGCAAATACATAATCCTTCCGCTTTTTTTCTCCTCCTTTACTTCCCCCTAGGGGGATAAACAACCAAAAAGCAAACAAAAACTTTTCTCTGAGGCTGATTACTCAAATTTCAAGATCAGAGTAATGATATGAAGCAGAGAAGGGGAAAATTGACTACCAACAACATATATTTGCTCTAGTGCTCTACAAATTTTGAGACACACTCACATTAAAGTATTTATCTTCAAAATCATGTGAGATAGGCACATTTCTTACCTATAGAGGAAAAAGCTGAGAACTAATGACGTTAAGTGACTTGTCCAAAGTCATACAATTTGAAAACTGTAAACTCCCAGTTTCTAAATCCTACGATCTATGTACAGCCCATACAGCTTTGTAAGAAAAAAAACAAACACACAAACAAACAAATATTCCTCCTTCAGTCCTGTTTCCCTGTGCCCTCTCAAGACATTCTTCCTTAAAATTTGGTCACCATCCACTCACAAAGAAATACCTTTGCAATCTATGCTTGGCTTTCCCAGGTCTTTTGGATTTTTCTGTTGCCTTTTTGCTCAGGTTTTTCCTCCCTCATTTTCTTTGGCCCTTCCAAGATTTGAAATAGCTACAATTACTGCCTCAGTTTACTTTTATAATAAGTGAAGCTATATTACTGGCTTTTTTCATAGGATTCTGAAATCTTAGTAATGTGTGAGCATTGTTTCAAAGATGTTAAAAATGTCTCCATTATTTTTGAGCAGAATAGCTAGGGTGTTGGATCCTTACCTAATGATAGTACTTTCTGGTCCCTTATACTTTACATAAAGATATATTAACACTCTAACTGAACTGTAATAGGCCAAAAGAAAATCCAATTATCTACGTTATATACACTGTTATGAATTACTACTTATGCATTAAAATATTTAGAAAATATAATCTATATTTCATAATTTTTAGTCAGCCCTCAACCTTGATTTTTATTTCTTTGCCTCAGTCTCTACCCACCAATGATAAGCATTTGTATTCTTAATTACTTTTAGCAAGCTATTAAATTGTGAAAAGAAAAAGGCCTGTAGCATTTCTCACCATCAAGTTTATTAAGACCGCCTCGGGACTGCATAAGGGGAGAATTATATTTCCTATGCAAGCAGGTGGGTATGTAGGATTGTATAAAGAGAGCCTCAGTGAACGGGTCCCTATGAGTAGGAACAGATCATTATAACAGATGATGTGGGCAGACATCCCACTGACATTTAGTACAGCTTAACACAGCCAGAATGGAATAAAACTTAATAGTGGTCAAGGTGGAGAGAAGGTACAAGTAGTAATAAAATAAGTACAGCACATCCTGAGGTGATTTGCTGTTTGTCCTTTAGGTTAAAGCAGCACCATACGGAAAAAGTCTCATAAGTCTGTTACAGATACCTCAACAGCCAGTGGCACTGGGGTAAGATGTCTCTAACTATGCACATCTTTCTTTGATTAGCTTTTTCCTTTATGATTTCAACAGGTGAGTTACAATGCTTACCCTATTGTCAAAATAGTTGTGACTAAAGAAAAAAAGAATTAAAATTTCTTCAACATGTCATTAACATCTTTAAAATATTTTAAAATGACCCATGTCCAGCTCAAGATACTCTCATTTTTAAATCTTTATGCAAATACATCAATAAAAGGAATAAATAAAAAATGTGTGCTTACAGAGTTGAAATTTCAAATAAAAGTCATATGAAAACTTTAGTGTATTATCACTTCTTAATGCTATTGAAGTCACTAATCAGAATAAGTAAAAAAAAAAAAGGAACAAGGGTTATTATTTTGGGATATAAACATTCCTCAGGCTTTCTAGAATATTCTCAGTGAAAATATATAAAAAAATTCAGGAATTATTCTTTTATGTAGGCATTTCAGTTTCATTCCGAGGCTGTAAAATGCTTAAAGATAAGAACCAAACTTCCTATCCTAATCTTTACATCTAGAAAAAGAGATCGGACAAATAGGTTCAACATCCTAGCGTCTATAATTTCAAGGACTAGACAGAATTATATCGCAGAAGGTGAATCTAAATTGAACTGGGATGGTTGCAAATACAGTGTTTTCACAAACCACATTTAATCCTTTCACCTCTTCCTGTGAAAACTCAAACGATTTTGAATTCTCCAAATCTGTCTTCATTTTCTAGGTATGTGTCATCGCCTATTCGTCTGTATCAAAAACCTCAGAAAACATTAAACCTAGTGTTAGTTAGAGAGTTTTAAAAAATATTTCTTTTCTATTTTCCTTGATCAAGTTTTAAAATGAAGAAAATCAAATACGAAAGAGAAAGAAAGAGAGGAAAAAATGGCTGTTAAATAAAAATGTAGGAAGGAGATGGGCCAAAAGGGAATGCTAACTCCATGTGGCTCTGCATACGGTACTAAGAAGCTTAGAGAAGAATAACTCTATTCTATTTTAGAAAAACAGAATTCTGAGGATTTAATCAGATAAAGAAGGAACAATGAGGATAGGATCATATCTTAGCATCTGAAGCCATTAATAATCTTTGCAAAGTGATAGTATTCATGCATTTGAGAACTTCAGTACTCTTCATAAATAACGTAATCCTGATTTTCTTTAATTTAAAAATAACCAGAGAATCGGCTTTATCATTTTTTTCTGTAATAGACCCATATTGGCTTTATTGGCTTTATCATTTTTTTCTGTAATAGATCCATATAATTCTAATCTATGATTATGACTGTATACAAGAAAATCATCAGATACTTGAATTGTTTCACCACATGGATGAGCACAGATTTACCAGATGAATTAAAGCCTAATTGCTCCATGACTCAAAGTGGGATTTTTTTTACATGTATGAACATTGTATCCTATAGTGGCCATGTAAGAGATAAAAAAATATAATAATGATAGTACTGTGAGAAATGAGATTCATAAGATGCTGTAAGAAGTGAGACTCTCCCATGATTAAAAAGATTAAAAAGCATTTTCATGATACCAGGGTACTAAACCTTTTTAAAGCAGGTATTTACAAAAATATCTGATGGATACTTATGTCTGTATTGTGCTCTTCCTCCTAAATCCTGCTAAAATGATCTGTTGTCTAGGAATGAGTTTGTGTCAGGAGCATGGGAATAATTGGCGAGAAAGCAACTGGATAAGAGTACAAAAAGACAAAGATAGGAGGTAGCAGAAGACAGGTTAAAAAGAAGGCAGTTTAAAGTAATGATGTGTTGATGGAAGTATTTGTAGACCTCAAGATTGTGCTTGTAATGCATTTAAAAGCAGTAGCCTTTTTTAATCACAAAAGAGACTTCACCCAATGTCTCAAGGGATAAAGATTTTAGAGAAAGATCTTACTTTCCTGTTCTCTTACATGAATGAAGCACTTGTTACACGATGAAACAGGAAAAGAGTGTTTTAAAACAATAGGACACTGCAAGATAAAGATTTCAATAAATGGTAGAATAGGAGAATATCAAATAACCTAAATGGGGAAGCTGGGGAATGGGCATCATTTTATAGTGGAAGAAAAAAAAAAACCAGCTGCATGATGGGAAAATACTTTCCTTCGCCAAAACCTTCATTTCCTATTTTAGGTTTTTAAAACATCCAGAAATTAAGAGGTTCTTTAAAATATTTTAGTTTTACTTTGAAAGGTCCTCAGCTACTATTTATCAAGAACCTTTCTCTTGGAAAAGAAGATCAGACATTATTTTCACGCTAGAACATCGTTTTTGTTTTCCTTATTTAGAATCTAATGATATGACATCATACATTTTTATCTAAAATGGATCAAGCAGAGATACCAGTTCATTGTAAAAATAATCATTAAAAAACAGGAATTATTTTAAACCAATGAAATATATGCTTGAAAAGTTTTGTATATATGCCTTCTGAAATGATATACTGATAATTTTAGTGAATCAAAATGTGATTAACATTTCCTAATTGTTCTACTCTAAGTGATGTGTCATTTACAATTTCTATGGAAACATTCAAATATTGTTCCAAATTTCTTTAGCAAAAGATTTAATATCTGTTTCAAATTCCAGATAAAGTAACAAACTCAATTTGATGGGCTCTGCAGAATTACTGCTCATTTTGTTTTCAGGAGTGCTTATGATCTTGATTTATTTGATATAATTAACCACAGCTAAGAAACTAGGGTCTACATCTAATTACTTACGAGAATTTGGCATAGCTCTTATTATTTCTGGACCATATCTTCTCCTTCTACCAAAGAAGAAAAAGTTGGACCAAGTTAGCTCTAAAGTCTATTTTTTATATTAATTATTTTATCGATTGCAGAGTTCTAAGTCAATACTACTCAACGTGTTGGTCTGTGATGAGGTCAGGAGCTTGTACAAGCTTGTAATCCACCAAACCACTTATTTCGTCAAGAAAGTATTGCAGTGAAAAAGCATGTCAGCTGAATTAAAGTGGGTTTAGCAAGCTCCTTATCTCATTAAGGACTTCAGCAGTTCAAAAACTGGTCTGAGGGCCCAACTGTCCTAACACATTCTTTTTCCTGCTCACTCAAATGATTATCTTCGAGCATACCCAAAAGTTTTTATAATGATGAAAACATTAGTAGTCTTCAGTCTTACAGCAGTTAAGAAGAGTGAAATAGTTTGCAGGTAAATATCCCTCTTAACCATGCAGTTGGTTGTTCCTTAAATCATTAAGAGACTTACATTACATTTGGCCTCTCAAGACACAAGCTCAAGCCAACGAAGCTTGAATGAACCACAACTTTGGTTCTTGTGACTGTATCTAAAACTGACCCTGACCAAAACAAAACAAAACAGCAAATAAAAAATACAAGTGTCTTTATGAGTTTTCAAACCGAAACAAGTTATTTAAATAGACAACATGGCATTCAATGGTAAATGGTAAATTAAATGTAAATGGCATTCAATGGTAAAAACATTGGGGGGGTATTTCTCTTATTAAGATCCAGAAAGTACAGAAGAACAAGTAACTAGTGTGAACAGACAGATAAAATATTTAAAATATGAATGTCCTAGAAAATTTAGAGCAGGATATACATGCACTGAATATACAAGCCTAATAACGGAATACAAAAAAAAAAATTGCCATTTTCAGAAGTCCCTATTTGTGGAAATTACAGCCCAGTGAATTTGTATATTCTTTCATTAACACAGTCTCAAAATTTAAAAGAAGAAGCATACCCCATCTTGTTTTATTATATAATCATGCTCTTTAAGTCAGATATAACAGAATATTTTAAACATGTGTTTTAAGTATTAAATATTTACACATGAAAAGAAGAGGGGGAACGAAAATTGGGCTCTCTTTCTCAGGGTAAGAATTACTATCTATATAAAGTGGATGACATTTTCATTGTTCAGGTGCTTCTAGGCATCCATTTGGTCAAAGGCAGCTGCTTATATAAATAATGGTGGAGCTCTTTAGTTACGCATTTTAAAATTTGGATGTTTCACACGAAGGGCAAGCTTTATCAGAATGTGTGTAAATTATTTACCCATTGATTCATTTCGCAAATATTGACCCCTAACAACAACGCTCTCTCTTTCCCCCTTTTGCAGCTATTTGCTTACTGAATAATTTTTGTCTCTTCATACATATATACCCCATTTCTCTATACATTACTTCATTTTAAATGTCTTTCAGTGCTTCTGAGCCTGACTGATGTAAGATGTTATTTTGAACATGCCAAAGCATCTAAACGGCCCCGGTCTTTTCTTTTCAGCCTGCATTCCTTGATAAGTGGCAGAGCTTCCCACTTATCAGTCACTCAAAGTGACTGTAGCTGTCAGTTGTGTACAAAGCGCAATCAGTTTGGAAGCGGAGACACCAGCATTTTTCTTCTCAGCTTGAAGCAAACACGTTTTGACTGCTAGTCATTCAATTTTAAAGCATCCTCAATT
The DNA here is from genome assembly GCA_028646535.1 of Procyon lotor. Lineage (NCBI taxonomy): Eukaryota > Metazoa > Chordata > Mammalia > Carnivora > Procyonidae > Procyon > Procyon lotor. The sequence continues at coordinate 38,442,255 of CM053611.1, forward strand.
AGGGGCGGATGAAGATATAAAGAAAACACGTCCTAAACACCTCCACCAGGCAACAGAAAAATTTTATTGTTATCTCTTGATTTACCTCACGGCAGCACCATCCCTCCTCTTCTCCTGGCTGCATGACATGGGTGCTCATGACAACACACCCTCTATCATGGAAAGATGGCAATAATATATTATACTAATGCTCTGTGAAACCTCTCCTGGAGCCTGTTTATGTTTTCTTTTGCTCTCTGCGCCACTTGCCTCACCACACAAAATTCAAATAATTTATTTCTTTTTTATTTTTTTTCAAATAATTTATTTTAAAAATTAAAACAAAATGATCTTTTAGATTCACTTGGCTTATGAGTGGACAACTTTTTATCTAATGAAAACAAGAAATCCAGTTGCCTAATGAGAATAAAGAGGAGGAGACTTAGCTAGAGAAAGAACTCTGGGAGAAAGAAAATAAAATTGGAAGGGTAGAGTAAATGACTAGTGGCTCTGTCAGATGGTCAAGCAACAGATGTAGACACAGATATTGTCAAAGTAGTGGAAAGGAATACTGAGGTAGAGAGGGAATAATAACATGTATTCATAATGAGACGGTGGTTGTGGTAGAAGAAAAAAAATTAAATATATATTTTGGTAATGAGCAGACAAATGAAGGGAAACAATGATTCAAAAAGATATATAGAAACCTGAGTACACATATGCATATACATACACACACAGTTTATACACCTATATTAATATAAATATCTCACTTAATATGTGTATGATATCGAAATTAGCTCATTACTTTACCTCTTTTAGTAAACATATGTGCATACTATGAAAGTTCATTAGTTCACCTCTTCTCATTTCCCATTTAAGTGTAACAAGATTGCCGACTTCAGATAATTCTTTTTAAAGATACTTATTGAATTCCCCATTTATAAAAGAGCACTCTCTTACCTGGTTTATTATAGAAAGCAAAATTGAATTACTTTTTTAAAAAAATCCTGCCACATTTGCCAGTTTAATAGGTTTAACTCAGTTTGATAAGATCAATTACTCTTATTTTCTTGGGATTATCTGAATTAAATCACTCATTGCTACTCTAATAAGGAGAGGAAGAAGGTACCTTTTAAGTTTACATAGTACTCAACTGTCAGGATATCAGATTCTCTCTCTCTCTCACACACACACTCCTCAGTTCCACTGTCTATAAAATGGAGATAATGTCATAACCTATCTGAATTCTTGTGATAATTATATGAAATGACCACTGCAAAGCGCCAAGTACTTAATGAGCAATGGGCTGCTCCTTCTCACCAGTATAATACAAAGTATAAAATGATTTTTACAGACCATATACAGCACTAGGAAATGTTGGTTATCTATTTTTGATGGTTATCAAAATCTATTCCAATCCCTTGAGAAAATTATCATTCTGCTTATTATTACATATACCACAGAGTGGGTAATATGACCACATTTTATTCACTCATCTATTCAATAAATATTTTAAAGTTCTTATTATGTGCAAAGAATGATTATAGGTACTTTGGGTATAGAAGTGAACAAGACAGATCAAATCTTTGACTCCAAAGAACTTATTGTTAGGTGTATATTGTGGTAGCATTATGGGGTACAGCAAACCAAGGTACATATAAGGGGGTGAAAAGGGCTCTGAAAAAAAGTAAGCAGAACAAGTGATCAGAGATGACTAGGGGATACAAGGACTATTTCAGATTGGATGGTCAAAGATGCCCCATCCCCCTAACCGAGGAGGACCTGAATGAAATGAGGATGAGTTATGTGATAAACTAAAGAAAGCATTCCAGGCCATGAGAAAGGACAAATAAAAAATGTACTGATGCTAGAACATTCTTGGCATAATCCCTGAAACCAGGAAGGACAGGTTTCTAGGGCAGAAGGAATGAAACAGACAGTTCGATAGGTTGGCATTCAAGTACAGCCCAATAGACTAACATAAGGAGAGTGAATTTATTTTAAATGACATGATTTTGAGCATGGTTACAGCATAATTAAATTTAAAAGATCACACTAGCAGCTACGTGAAATGTCTACTTACAGGATTAACAGAGGAAGCTGGACTACCAACTTGGTGAGGAGGCTACTATAGGAGCCTAGGTGAGAAATGATCGTGAGTAATGGTAAGAGAAGTTGGTCAATTGATAGACTGAGGATAAAAACCAATGTTGATGGATTAGTTGTGAGGTATAAAAGAATGAAAGGATTTAAGGATAGTTCTTGGGTTTTGGTGACAGCAACTACGCATATGGTCTCATACTCATAGTTGGATAAACTGGGAAATACTGAGTTTTGGAAACATAATTAAAGGTTCTGCTTTCAAAATGTGAAATTTGGGTGCTTACTAGTTATGTATTTAAACAGGCTGAGTAGGCAGTTGGATATTTGACTCCGAGGTTTAAGAGAGAGAGATCAAGGATGGAAAGATACATTTTCAAATATTATCTTTAAAATAGTACTTAAAAAGATTAGATGACCTTACTTAAGTAGTAAGTCAGATGATGGAGAATTACAGCAAGTTAGCCTTTGAAGAATGTGGAAGAAACCACCAAAAGAGACTGAGGATAGAGAATAGAGAGTTTTTTGTTTTTGCTTTTTTTGTTTTTTTTTTTTTTCTAAAGCAGACTGTGGTCTTTTGGAGGCCAACTGAAGAGTGTTACATGAAAGTGGAAGTAATCAACTTCATCAAATGCTGCCCTGTGACTGAGAATTTACCACTTCTAGAATACTCGTTGCAGAAGAAGCATTTCCAGTTTTTCTGTTTGCTTTTCCTTCAAGGGAAAACTAGCTTCATAAAAGTATCCGCAGTGTACTATTTGCCTTGCTTTCTTATTTTATTTGACTATTAATCTTTCTTTTCTAAAGAAAAACACATATACACACATAAAGTAAAAAGTCGCGTTCTTTTTGTCAACAAGTTACACAAAAAATTTACCAACTTTTCGAAATAAGTCAGAGAAAGACAATTATATGATTTTAGTCATATGTGGAATTTAAGAAACAAAACAGAGGACCATAGGGGAAGGGAAGGGAAAATAAAATAAGACGAAATCAGAGAGGGAGACAAACCATAAGAGACTCTTTTTTTTTTTTTTAAGACTTTATTTATTTATTCAACAGAGAGAGAGAGAGAGATCACAAGCAGGCAGAGAAGCAGGCAGAGAGAGGGGGAAGCAGGTTCCCGGCTGAGCAGAGAGCCTGACACGGGGCTCGATTCCAGGACCCTGAGATCATGACCTGAGCCGAAGGCAGAGGCTTAACCCACTGAGCCACCCAGGTGCCCCAAGAAACTCTTAATCATAGAAAAACAAAACAAGAGTCTGGAGGGGAGGTAGGTGGAGAGATAGGGTTAATTTGGGTGTTGGACATTAAGGAGGGCACTTGATGTAATGAGCACTAGGTATTACATGCAGCTAATGAATCACTGAATTCTAATACTGAAAGTAATGATACACTATATGTTAATTACTTGAATTTAAATAAAATAAAATTTTTAAAAAATTTACCAGCTTTTGAGTAGAAATTAGTCCTGCAGCTAGAGAACTGAACCAAATTTGCCATGTGGTAGGAATGTCTGGAATGTAAGTCTTGACTCATGATGTAACTACTCTTCATAGAAAAATTAATTTTATGTTAACACTCTGTTAATTTCATTGGCATCTAATTTTCTTCCTATTTGTCAACTCTATTCAAAGACAGGAGATAGAAATTCTTTCTAAAGGCTTTGTGAGTAACTCTCTGCTACAGCAATTATTTTACCACATTAATGACTGTGTAAACTAAGGTAAAGTAAAGCAGATTCATTTTAGGCCAACATATTAACTTCTGGCCTATATTCCCATCCATTGTTGTTAACTTGCTTTGTTTCGTTTTATTTCCCACTATTTGATAATTATATTCCCAGGGTTTTATCTAAGCCCTGATGGGCCTGTTTTGTTAACTGATAAGATATGGAGTACAGAGCAGTAAGGAACAGTGTTCAACTTTTTCCACAGGTAATGCTGTTTGGGAAAAGGTTGTAAAGTCATGGGAAAGACTGTTGTCAGTCTGCTTTCTGAGCCGGTCTCAGTGATTCCATGGTGGCAATAGTGGATCAAATGAACCCAGACATCACTTTAGAAATCATACTGCGAAGATCAGAGTAAGAACTGCACAGAAATGACACAGAAATAAGATAGAAAAAAGGAATACAATGAGGAGGCTTACTTGAGATTCAACATAAAAGATGAGAAAAAAAAAACATTTTCTTCGATGAAATGCATTGTCTATTTTCAGTGAAAAGCCCAAGTCAGGATGAATGCATTCCAGAACCAGATTACAGCTTCCAAAAACTTGTCAAAATTACTTCAGCATAGTCATCAAATATAGTTACTTAAATTAGGGTCTCAGTAATTATATTAAAGAGCTTAAAATATCAGGGTCAGCGTTTAAAATTCTACATAAATATAAACTCGTATTATTTGATAAATCTATCAAAAAGAGAAAAAGTATGGTGATATTTCCCATATCTATGTTCCTTGGAAACACCAAGGAAACTAGAAAATATACATTTACAAATCTCAGAACTGTGAAGTTTGGGGGGCACCTGGGTGGCTCAGTGCTAAAGCCTCTGCCTTCGGCTCAGGTCATGATCTCAGGGTCCTGGGATCGAGCCCCATATTGGGCTCTCTGCTCAGCGGGGAGCCTGCCTCCCCCCCATCTCTGCCTGCCTCTCTGCCTACTTGTGATCTCTCTCTCTCTCTCTCTCTCTCTGTGTTAAATAAATAAATAAAATCTTAAAAAAAAAAAAAAAAAAAAAAAGAACTGTGAAGTTTGGTTTTGGAGACTCCAGCTGTTCCTTTCTGCCATAAATCATTGTCTTTACAAGGACTCCTTCATTCCCACATACTGGTTACTGTGTCTTGAATATTTAAAAATAAATTTAAGAATAATAAATATTTTAGGAAGGAAGGAAAGAAGGCAGAGAGGGAGGGAGAAAGAAAGAAAGAGGGAGGGAGGGAGGGAAGGAAGGAAGGAAGGAAGGAAGGAAGGAAGGAAGGAAGGAAAGAAGGGAGAGAGGGAGGGAGAAAGAAAGAAAGAGGGAGGGAGGGAGGGAGGGAAGGAAGGAAGGAAGGAGGGAGGAAAGGAAGGAAGGAAGGAAGGAAGGAAGGGAGGGGAGGGAGGGAGGAAGGAAGGAAGGAAGGAAGGAAGGAAGGAAGGAAGGATTGTTTAAAATAATGTCCCGACCTCCTAACCCAGGGTGACAGACTGGTCATGTGCATTTATTGCATTGTTTCCTGAGATACTGCTAAAATGATAAAAACAGACAAATTTAAAATCCTGTATCACATAAAGCAGTAAAGAATAAGAGACTTACACAGGCAAGAAATTTGACTAGACTTTTGGAAGAGAAAAATTGTTGAATGTTAACTCAAAGCGTGTGAGACAAACTAGAGCATACATGGAAGGAATTAAGCAGAAATGGGCTTAAGTTGCCCTTAGAACCACCAGAAAGTCTTGGGACTTGACAGTCCACCTGCAAGAAAGAGCAGATTGCACACAGTGGTAAAGTTGAAAGTGGCCCCATCAGTTCACCCCTACCCCAGCTACATCACACTCCCTCAACAGAAATTGAAGAGTCTGGGAAAACTTAAGATAGTTAGCATGAACACTGGAATTCCAGAACAAAGACTTCTGTATCCGTACATGTAATATACGGCCATCTTCTTATGCCCACTAAAGCAGTGCTCCCTTGTTCATAAACTTCATTCATAGTCACAGCTCCCAATCTAGGTTTTCTTATATTGCTTTTAAATCTGAATGGGTAACTAATGATTTTTTAAAATTTGAGTGGAACTTTAAGCTGGAAGAGAAACATCAAGATAAGCAAGCAGGTGAAAAATGGAGGAAAAGAAAATTTAAGGAAATGAGAATTTAACTTTTTAAAAACACCCTCAAATTTCAATTCAATGAGAAATGACAAGAACAGGATTAAACAAGAATAGGATTAAAAAGAACAAACAAAAAAAACCAAGAATGGGATAACCCAAAAACAGAATTATCAGGGAGCAAGAAGAAGTTTACGGAAATTAAAAAGGTAATTTCTCAAATACAGATTCAATTAAACAGTTCAGAAGACAAATTTCAGGCAATCCTGTAGGAAGAAGAATCAAGAAGCAGAGGCAAAAATAGGAACAATAAGAAACATATTTATTAGTTCAGAAAAATAAAATAAAATATCTGTGTTGCAGGGATGCAGAAAGAACCGGAAAATAAAGAGATAAAATGGGCAAAGAAAAAAAAAACAAGAGAATTTTTCAGAGCAAAAACCCACAACTCTTCAGACTAAAAGTTTCTTGGAATTTACAAAATAACAAATTAAAAATATCTGTTTACATTCTAGTGAAATGTCAGCAAATAGAAGATACTAAAAACTTTCAGAAAGGAAGAATATTGGTTACCATCACCAACAAGTCAGTTCAACATCATATTTCTTGTCAATATTATAAGATGATGAATCAATGGATTTGAAATATAAGGAAAATGATTTCAAGCTTGGAATTTCATTTGTAGCCAAACAATCAAGTAGAGAGCTTAAACAGGATATTATTATATATACATATATTTAGAACGTTTTCATCCCACTTTATATCCTTTATCCCCACGCTGCTCCTTTTCTTTCAGGAAGTTTCTTGATGTGGTTCTAGAGCAAAATAAAGAGATAAACCAAGGAGGACAATATAGGAAACAGGGATTCCAACTTTGGAGAATTATAAATGGACATCCCAGAATGTTGGTTGGACCAATCGATCTAAATGAAAGCTGGGCAGATGGCTAGGAAGCAGGTATCAAGAAAAGCAGGGTTCTGGAGATTTGATTCATTCTTGAGAATTTATGAAGTTATAAGGCAAATCACGTGAGTAATGAGGGGAGAAAAAAAAGAAAAGAAAAGGCAATTGGAAAGTACAAAGCTACAACAAAAGGAAATAAGGACTATCTCTTTAAGACTCTCCAAAAAATAATACATAGATTTGTATTTTAACATAAGGGCCTTTTTTTGATTTTCAACTTTTAAGATTAACCATTAGGTAAAGCGCAACAGGTATGTGTGTATACATACATACATGCATACATACATGCATACATACACAAACACATGCATTATATATATTTCAAGTAGACATTGTGGTAACAGAAATTGGCAATTGGGGATAAGAGAACAAGAGATTCCATCCTCATCTGACAAAGCAAGTGTGAAGAGACTATATGTAATTGACGGAAAGAAAAGAAGGTATAAGTAAACTATTTAAAGCTTAGAAGTACCTATTAGAAGAATTTAAATGACTTCTGTAACTACACTGTAAGGTGAAGGAGAGGGATAGGAGAGGATGTCAGGGTGTAGATATGAGAATTCAGCCAATCTTCATTTCTAAGTTAATGATATTTGAAGATTATAAGTCAGAAATAGCATTATAATTATATTTTTATATACAGGTGTAAATACTAAGAAGTTACTAAAAATGAAAACCCAAAAGATTTTAAAGTGGCTCCCTCTGAGTAAAAGGCCTGGACACAGTACACAGAGGAGCAGATAGAGGATTTGGTTCTGGATAGTTGCTTTCCCTACTCTCTTGTACGCTTAACCATGTGACATGTGTTGTATCAGTAAAAATCAAACTGTATACGCATGTTAATCAATCTGTACCTTTATCTATGGAGACAGGCTTATCTAGACGGTGAAATACTATGAATAACTAAAATTCCACCATTGGGTAATTGCCAGGAGATGTATAAAAATGGTGACAGGATTTTAAAGTGGATCTCTCTGAATAAAAGGACAGAGAGCTGCAGGTAGCACCCCTGATCTAGGAGAGGTCACTTATCTTCTCAAATGGATCTTCTACTTCCATAAAGTACAAGGAAGAGCAGGAAGTCAGCCTTCAAGCTACTTCTTTGTATCTCTTTTTTTCTCCTCCAGTAATCTATCGGAAAGCCTAGACCTGTATCCTGTCCAGTTGTATATTTGATTGCCTACAGCAAAACACTAGTCAGAGCTCAAGGAGTTAATGCATTTCCTTCTCAGGTTGAAATGCTACCTTAATTGCACGGTGTTTATTCTTGGCATTTCCAGTCTCCTAAAGAGACAAGGTTACTTTGCAATCTCTTTGTCCTCATGTACGTGTGTGGAGTCTTGTTGAGGGGGGTAAAATGCTTCCAACTTACCACACTCAGAGAAAGAAATCATAAATCAGCAGGTCAGTCAGGTACTATTATTTCACCTTTCACGTTACTATGTTTTCAATACAATATTTCAATGGATTTTGTTCTGCATAATAATTTATCAAGAATTACCAAAACTCTTAATGAGCTCAGAGAACTTCAGCTCCAATAAAATGAAACCTTTATCACAAATTGGTTGAGCCCATGACTGCAACTTAATCATTCAATTGTACATAAGTCAAGTTGTATTTTTATTTTGTAGGAATAAGTTCCTAGGGAAAGAAAACTCATTTTGAAACTTCGGGCCATTAAGCCTTAAATGGTAGAATGTCAGTGAAATAAAAATGAACTGGGCCAAGACTTGGGAAACTTGGAACCCAGCCATTGTTCTACAAGTAACAACTTCTGTGACATTGGGAAAATCGTCTAACCTTACTTGGTTTCAGTTTACAAATGTCAAAATGAGAGATAGGTCTAAATAAAGGCTTTCTAAAAATCCCCTGTAGTTCTAAAATCATATGAATTGCTGGAACACTGAACTTACAGTTTTCAGTGACTACTGCCATGTGGATTATATTCTTTTTTTCCTAGAAGTTCTCCTCTTGCTGGAAATACTCATTAAATTGTTCATCATCAGAAATACAGAAGGAACGAGTTTTTCTCTCCTAATGACCTAGACAAAAATTTTCAGCATTGTGTGCTCACTACATGTCAGGTATGATTCCATCTAATCCTCAAACTAAACCGGTGTTAGATATTATAATTCCCATTTAATGGATGAGACTATTGAAACCAGAGGAATTAAGCAATTTTCCTAAGATCACATAGCAGATGAAGTGTGAACATGCAGAGACTGAATTCAGGTATGTCTAATTCCAGAGAACCTGCTCTCTATCTTTATTTTTAATCAGTCAACACAATTAAAATTGTACTTTATACAGTTAAAATTGGTCCTATACCACCTGAAGAGCCAATCTCTTCCCTATATACCAAAGAATGTACCCTGGCCAGTTAAGAATATAAAAGAACAGAATTGTGTCCTTTGCTCTACCCTTTGCTCCAGGCAGAAATCAGTGACCCAAAGGTACTACTAGTGCTGCAAATGTATACTTTATGAATCGGAAACAATGACAGGGGATTGTTAAATACCAAATCTTTGCCCCCAAGAGAACACAATGAACAACAAACAATTGGAAAAGTCTGTCAGAAGGGAGAATGCAACAGATTTGTGGAATCTCTTAAGAAAATTCAAACACTGAACTTTCAGTATGGGAATCACGACAGATACACATTTGAAAATAAGTGAAACATCTTTAAAATTTCCCTTAAAAAATATCTGAAGTGGATTTCATACTAGAGCATGTTATCCGGCTGACTCTATTAGATGCTAATAAGAACCTAAAATTCCGTTATTACTGAAAAAGGGTAAAAAAAAATTTTTAAACTAGGACATGCTTCCCCCACTCATTCCCATGGCTATAGAAACCCTGTCCCATCCAAAGCTTCAAGATAAAAGGGAACTTGAGCCTCCAGGGACATTCAGTTTGTTGCCATAATGGAAGCTGAGTAGAGGTCACTCATTCATTTACTTTAAAAGGTTTTGGTAACAGTGAATGAGGTCAAGATGAACCATTGGTTTAGGATCATTATTGGAAACATAAACCACCTAACTATTACTATTAGAAACAGGTTGATTTCATGTTAAAAGAGATTAGTCAGAAAGTAAAATTGCTAAAAGATGGGCACTATATAAAAGAAAAAAAAGGTTATCTTTAAAAAAATCTAAAGATATTTTTCTCTGAAATATTTATAAATTTCATCTCACATTTAATGTGCATTAAGATTTAGCTAGGTACAGTAGGCAGGAATGTAAAAATATTCTATTTTTTTAAGGACATTAAAGAAAACTATTAGAGGAAAACACTGCTGAATGGGAGAGGAAGAAGACAAACTTCTCAGTGTTGTTAAAATTGAGTCTCATAGAGAAACTGACAAGTTCATGGGGGAAGATGAGATATTTTCTGATATTATGACATGATTTTATTTTTAAAATGAACCGATTTATGATTTACAAAGAAGAACAGAAAATTTTTGTTATTTCTTCTTTTGTTCATAATAAGTTACCTAGAAGAAGACTATAACTCTACATAAAGCCATTGCAAGGAAGTAATGTAGATTGAGTTTTCAATCCAATTAAAATCATGCAATTAGAGCTATGATTGCTTTTTAAAGAGAGAAAAACAGTTCATAAAGAATTGATCCTGAGTGATTGAATAAAATTGGTGAATTTACTAATTCTTATGGCATTTTCTCTTTGAATATATAACTACAGAGTAAGATTTACTACCACTTTATTCATCTGTAGTTGAAAGAAGACAGAAATAATAGGCCAAGAGAAATTTTAACTAACTTGTGTCATTAGAATATGTGAATGTTTGTGTATACACATACACACCCAAACGTGTTCATACACTTTTAAATCGAATGACATATACTTCAAATGTAGTAAAGATGTCTAAATTAATCTCCCGTTAAAGAGATCTCAGTAAAAGAGTGAGAGAAATGTAGAGGAACATCATCCTCCTGTCATTTAACCCAGCCATCAAATGTGAAAATATGTCCTGGTCTCTTACCCTGTCATCCATCTAGCAGATCTGTCTACATTTCCCCAACATTTGGGCCAAGCATGTATTTATAATTCAAACCAAAAGCTTAAAGGCAGCCTTAATTGTGGGTCTAGTAACACTGCAGGCCACTATTCTACCAATAAAGGAACTGGAATGCATTGTTTTCTAAAGCTCAAAGAGACTATAAATATACTACATGTATAAAACATGTAAGAAAATGCAATCAAGATGAACAATATAACTTGGTGTGTTTATTTCTACAAGGTCTTTAAGCTTCATATTTAAGAAAGATAAAGGAAGTAAATCAAATTCAAAATATACTAGGTAAGTACTTCCAGATACCAAGTAAATTTATTTTATTGTAAATTCTCATGTAAGCATTGCTTTTGTGTGCATTGACAAAAATAAGTTTTATAATACTGTTTGTTATGAATTTGATTTGCCTTCCACCATAGGAGATTTGATTTTTACCCTTCTTTTTCCTTGTCATATGCTGCCACAGAAAAAGGGGAAGGGGAAAGAAGAAAAGGGAGAGAAAACATTCTCAAAAAGAAATGTGGCAAGGATTTCCATGACCAAAAAAAAAAAAAAAAGGATCTGTTCCATATTTTTAATCTTCTATTTCTACACATGTCCCTATAGCGGTCCTTCTCTAACTGTTTGAACAATCTCTCAATGGACTAATTTAAATATATTGTGACTTTCATAACTATTAAGTATTTATAAGACTGCCCCAAATTGGATGTCTGGGTGGCTCAGTTGGTTAAGTGACTGCCTTCAGCTCAGGTAATGATCCTGGAATCCTGGGATCAAGTCCCGGGACTGAGTTCCACATTGGGCTCCCTGCTCGGCAGGGAGTCTGCTTCTCCCTGTGACCCTCCCCCTTCTCATTCTCTCTCTCTCTCTCTCTCTCAAATAAATAAATGAAATCTTAAAAAAACAAGACTGCCCCAAATTAATAATTTATAAAATATATTTTAGAAGAATGCTTTTATTTAATGAATATACTAGAAGCTGTGTAAATGAATTCCTTTCAGATTGCCAGTCTTGCTCAGTACTTAATTTTTGTTTGAAACATTTCCTAGTTCCCAGATTAAAAAAAATATATATAAGGTCATAACTGCTTTATTATCTTAGATTTTCAATAAATTAAAACATTTTAAATGTAGATAACCTGGTACGATCAATTAAAACTTTATTCAAAGTCAGCATACTTAGACTAAAGATGAAATTCAACAAACAGTTTTTTGTAATTTTTTTTAAGTAGGTTCCATGCCAAGTGTAGAATCCAAACCACAGCTCAAACTCACAATGGTGAGTTTGGAGCCTAAATCAAGAGTCCAACGCTCAACTGATTGAGCCCCCCAGGTGCCCACCAACGAACAGTTTTAAATCACTAAATTGGACTCCAATTTCCATTCACATGGAATTCACATTCCAAGTACGAACAGATTGACAATATCACATTAGGATTTGATGCCCGTAGTTACAGTGAAGGAAAGCAAAGAATCCTGGTTGGATCATCTCACCGATGTCTCTCTGTCTCCCCGAAGCTATGACTAGCTTACTAAAATGTCCGGTGGACCAAGAATGATTAAACCCCAATTGGGCTCTATAATTCAGGGTAAAGAAATTAAGTATACCTGACCCAATTAGGTAAAATGGGATAAACTTTGCTGGCAATGAAGCCTAAACATGATTAAATACACAAATGAAATAATGCAGACATGTTGGCTTCTGTTATTCATGATATTTACACTTAAAAATATGCTGGATTCTCAAGATAGAATTTCAAAAGAATGACAAGTTTTTCTTCTGGAACATCTGCTTCGAGAAGACAATGTTACATAGGGTGGATTCATAGCTTCATGATTCATAGATTCCTTTTCTTGCTGGTAAAAGCAAGTATGTATTGAGTACCTATATGTGCCTTGATACCTCATCCATGATTTCATTAAGTCCTCATATGAAATAGGTACTTTCGGAAAGGGAATTTTCAGAAGGGGAAAATTTTTTGTCAAAATTCATGCCCCCCACAAGTGGTGAGGACAGGACAACCCTGACAATCTACTTTTTCCTTTTATTACCAGTATAGCTACTTTCTTCCATCTTCATTGATGCTCCTCATCATCACACATTTCCATTTAAGCAAAAGAGGCAGGTTTTAGAGCCCTGTCTCTTGGTCTCTCCGGGCAACATGAAGGGTGGAATTCTACTTGAATACCAAATCATTACCTTCCCTAACCTCAACACCTTTCTCACCCGTGGCTCTTGAGCATAGAGTAAAACATTCTCTCTGTTACTGTTCTCTGACAAAACTCGCTGTGCCTTTTTGCCTTGGTTCCCCTGCACGTCCCTCACTGAGATCACTCACGGTCACATTTGAGACCCTAAAGAATAGAGAAAATGAAACCTTTCTAACATTCCTTGGCAATAATTTCCTTTTGGTAGAGGATGAAATTGACTGTCAGCTTGCTCAGATCGAATCTCCCTGACGGTAGGGCCTGTGCCAGTCACCATTTACAAGATTCTCCTGGCATAGGAGAATGCCAGGAGAATCTTGTGACATCACAGGGATTAAGTAAGTGGAAAGTAATTTCTACTTTGGGGGTTCATCCAGTTAGGTCGTCTAAAAATTAGAAACAGAATACTGATATAGATAGATGATAGATAGACAGATGATAGATTTTTTAAAATTGGGAATATGCATGAAATGATGATTTCTGACCTGGATCTGTTGCTGAAGCAAATTGATTTTGTGTTGCTGCTGAAGAAGCTGCTGCTGTTGTCTTGCAATCTGTGGAGAAATTGCACATGAAAAATTTAAAAGTATATTGTAGTCCCAGGGGGAAATTACCAATGTTCTCTTGCTCCAAGTTTGATTTGACACTGATTAAGATGATGAAAATAGATGTGCCTGTGCCCCTACAGTACCAGCAATTCATCTGTAAGCAGGATCAAACAGGATATTTAGTTTTCGGAACAGTTTCTTTTGGCCTAAAACAAATGAAGCCAAAGACGCTCCAACAGTGAACCAATCCACTATGAAACGCTAGAGCGTCGGAAATCCCTCTTCCTTCCAGGCAATACGGCAATACTTAAGAAGGTATAGCCTCTGGCATTTTTAGCTCTTTTCTACAAAAGAAACTATCGCATCAACAGGGGGTTGCTGCAACCTGGGGATTCAGGGTGGTGCAGAGTATTGCATTGTGAGAGGCTGTATTCCTCAGTGAGGTTTCAGTATTAGTTTCTGGTTTTTCGTAAACACTGCCCTCATTCTCCCTCCTACAAACCTCTGAAAGGCCAACTCCTCAGTGCACTCCATCACGGTGTGCATCCCATTCCATCACGTCTGCTTCCATTGTCCACTAAAATGATTTATAATAAAAACCGCCAACGTCATTTTTAAAATCTTTTTTTTAAAGTTTATTTATTTATTTTGGCGGGGGTGGGGGAGGGCAGAGGGAGAAGGAGGGAGAGAATCCCAAGCAGACTCCATGCTGAGCACGGGGCCTGACACAGGGCTTGATCTCATGACCCTGAGATTATGACCTGAGCCGAAATCAAGTGTCAGAGGCTTAACTGACTGAGCTAGCCAGGCACCCCTAATTTTTTTCAATTGTAACGTGCCTTTTAGATCTCATCTTTATTCCTTTCATCAAAATTCAACTCTCAAGTTCTCTCCCTTGATCCTGAACTTTCTTCCTTGGCTTCCATGACAGTACATTTTGCTGGATTTGCTCCACCCTCAGTCTGCTCCTTCTCAGTTACCTTCAACTGCTCTGTCTAGCCATTCAGTGTCGTAGTTGTATCCCTACTCCTGAATGTGTGCCAAGTACTTATAAATTTGTATTTCTGGCCTCTTCCTTTGCTTTCAGCTTCAGACTCATTTTTCTAATGACATTCTCAAAGGTACTTCATATTCAACAAGTTTAAAACTGAACTCAATTATGGTTATTTTCATGCTTTCATTTTATCTTAGGGACAGGGTTTTTAAAAAAATCCATTTTTTTTCCCTAAAGAAAGATAGGGAGGAGATGGTAGGAAAAGAAGTGTCACTCTTTTCCTTAAATGCGGGCCTTTCCTCCCACATATCAATATTTCAGCTGATACTTAAGTATTTTTTATCAGGACCTTAAGTATTTATCAAGAAACTGACCATTTCAGGGGCACCTGGGTGGCTCAGTGGGTTAAAGCCTCTGCCTTCAGCTCAGGTCATGATCTCAGAGTCCTGGGATCAAGCCCCGCATTGGGCTCTCTGCTCAGCAGGGAGCCTGCTCTCCCCTCTCTCTCTGTCTGCCTTTCTGCCTACTTGTGATCCCTCTCTCTGTCAAATAAATAAATAAAATATTAAAAAAAAAAAAAGAAAGAAACTGACCACTTCATACCCTTCCACACCTCCTCTTATTCCAGGCCACTGTTCTTTCTTGCTGGGTTATTCTAATAGTCTCCTATTGTTCTTTCTGCTTCTGCCATTGCTCCCTACAGCCTGTAATATACAAGTATCTAGAAAGATCCTTTTAAAATATACGTTGTGTCATGTTATTCATCTTTTCAAAACCCTCTGTCTCATTCAAAGCAGAAGCCAGTGTCCTCACAGTGCCTGAAAGACCCTGTATGATTTGGTCTGCTATCTCTCTGGTTTCACCTTCTCCTGCTCCTCCCTTTGTTACTCCACTCTGGCTACTCTCCTCTCCTGTCTCTTAAAGATGCGAAGGATGCTCCTATCTCCCAAGGATGTACCTGCCTCTGGGTCTTTGCACTTGCTTTCCCCTCCACCTGGAACCCTCTATTCCTAGGTAACTGACTACTCCTCACCTCCTGCAAGTCTCTGCTCAAATGCTGCCCTGTCAATGAGGTCTTCCCTGAACACCCATTTTAAAAGAGTCTATCTCTCTACCTGGCACCCTCATCCCTAATTCTCTCCTTTATTTATATCCCTTATGAACATTTACTATATAATACTTGTCTGTTTACTACCTTTTCCTAATTAGAATGCAATATGTTAGGGATTTTTGTCTATTTGATTCTTTGCTATATCCCAGCAACTAAAATAGAACCTGGTAGCAAGCTGGTGCTCAATAGATACTTATTGAATGAAAAAAAAGGGAGAATGGAACTCAAAGTCCACTGGAAAGGCTGGTCAATGAACAAGTTCATTAGCATCTCTAAGGGCTATAAGGCGAATATTAAGAGTGCACAGAGTAGGGACACCCTACAGTGAGTAGGGAGTTTTAGGAGGAGGGTCAGAAGAGTAGTTCTCAACAGAAGATATATCTAACCTGAATCTTAAGGAAAAAGTATTAAACACCCTTCAGAGATTTCCCTGTGTCCTGATAAGAAGATCAGTGACCACAAGAGTGGCAATTATGCATGCGAGTACTGCATTGTAGAGAAGATCTAGGGGAGTAAAACAGGCTCTAGAAACCTGACCTGAAGCCTTTCACAAAGGATCTGCTCTCAGGCTTTGTAGGCATCATTGCTTAGCATCTTTCCAACACAGGAGAAAAATTCTGGAAGAACCTAGTGATTTCTAAAATTCCAAGGATAATGTCAGAAAAAGTAAAAAATTCTAGAATCTTTTGAAGATATGTGGGGCCAGAATGTGAAAGAGAAGAAAGAGGACTTTGCACTACTAGTGATTGCTCAGATTTTTTAGGACAAATATGCCCTTAGACCCACCAAAGTAGTGATTCTCTACAAAGAAATATTCCTATCTGACCTACAGTTTCAGAAGTTCCTAGAATTTTCTAGAATTCAGATGATTGAAACCATTGAGAGTTATGAACAAGAAAAGAGTAATGTTTTTCTAGACTGTGACAGGTGAGCATTCTGAACTCTTATCATGGGGGCAAAGCAAGAGAAATATGGGCCATATTCAAGAACAGGCCAAATTTATCTGTAAGGAAAATGATGAGGTATTTCATTAAACATGAAAGCATCATCTTTCAAGCAGAAACAAACCACCAATTAGGGAAGAGTAAACTGAAAGGGGTTCTCTTCAAATGTAATCTGAATATTTCTTCTTTCAACTCTGCTAGTTTGCATTTTGAAAATTGTTAAGAAGGTTTTATAGGAATGTGTGGACACACAAATACCCTTGCCTAAATAATGGTCTTCTTCCACTTGGGACGGTGAATGGACAGAGCCCAGAATATGGGGTGGCAAAAGGGAGCCGGCCCCAGAAAAGATGTACCATGTCTGTATATAAATTCACTCTATGACAGCCTCTTTCTTCCCTTCCCTTTGCTGCTAATTTTAAGTAATAGTTCTTATACAGTGCCTCCATTTTCCTACTACACATGTGTCAATTCTTACACTTCATTTCTACTACTAAAGTTCCACGGAAGCCAGTCTTAAAAGGCCAACAGTGAGAAACTAAATGACAAATCTAGTAGCTTTGTTCTTCTGGAATTGTTTATTTTCCTTTCTCTACCAGCTAGATGCCAGCACCTCCCAACGGTCTACCCTTAGTTCCATTCCATTTTCTAATGATATCACCATTATTCTAATTTAGGGCTTACAAATCTGCCATTCCCTTGCATGAAACACTCTGGTCCCAGATATTAATATGGCTGCCTCTTGTATGTCATTTAGATCTGAGCTCAACTGCCAGATCCAACCACCCAATCTAAGAAACATTGCCTTGCCATATCAGTCAATATTTATTAAGTAACTCTAATTACATTTCATCAAATAACTTATCACTGTCTAAAGTCATTTTGTTCATGTCTCTTTTCCTTTGTTAATCCTCTCTCTCCACTAGAACTTAGGGACTCTTTCTGGTTAATTGATGTAGACTCAGAAGTTAGCACAGTGCCTGGCACATAAGAAGCACTTGATTATTAACTGTTGAATAAATGAATGAAACTTATCTACCCCAGTGGTTTAAAATACCATCGCTACATAAATAAACTGAGAAATTCAGTTCAGTTCTTTTTTCCAAACTGTCCATTGGTATTCCTAGCTGTTTTTTATATACCTCCAGTTGGACAATCTGCCAAGAGCTCTAATTAAACATGATAAAACCACCTGCTTTCCCAAATTGCCCTCCTCCTGACTTTACCCATTACCCAGGCTCAACGTTTTTCGTCATTCTTTTGCCCACTCAGAGAATTCAACTAATCATAATTTTCCCACCTGTTTATTCTTTTCTTCTCCTTTTCTGTGGTCATTTAGTTTAGATTCTAAACTATCTAGTTTAGATTCTCAATCCTTATTGAATTCATCGTAATAGGCATCTAACTAAATTTTCTGGGCCATATTTAATTTACTTCACTTGTTGAATCCCACTTATTTTCTTCTAAGATCATACCAAGCACCTGTTGAATGAAATCTTTCATGGTATCTCTGACTGGAAATGCTCTCCTGACACACCATGATTCCATTTGGTACTTCTCTCATGACCTATCAGAATTTCAGCTTGGTTATAATTACTTCCATATTACATGCCACTAAAGTAGTTGATAAGCTTTTGCAGATCAGTGTGTTTTTGTTTGCTTCCTCTGTATTTTGCTCTTTTATTTATGTGAGGTGGGAAGAAAGGTTTGTATTTGTGTGCCTAGGAGAGTGTCCTATAAATAGCAGGCAAAATGATGTCTAAGAAGTTTGTGTCCCCAGCTCCTACTTACCTGCTCTTGTTGCTGTTTGGCCAACTCCATTTGCTGGCGCTGTTTCTCAATCTGAGACGCAGCCAGTTTCTTCTGCTCATCGTGGGCAGCCAGTAGCTGCTCTCGCAGACTGGTTAGCTGATTGATCATACCCATGAGCTGCCTCTCCTTCTCAGCGAGGCTTTCAGGAGTCCCTGAAAATAACATGGCAATAAAACACACGAGAAGAGGAAAATGAGAAGAGAGTGATTATTTGATGACAATGATTCTATTTGTACAGAGAACTATCCTAAATAGAAGGCTAACTCACAAACGCATGCTTACTTTCTTTCAGGTTTTTTTTAACTCCACAGTGAAAACTGATGGCTATTTTCCCTTTATAAAATATCAGAATGAACAAATATTTTGACTGTTTTTTATGTACAAGTAATAATCTATGGTTTTTAATTTTTACAAGTAAATCAAAAAGTGGTTGGGTGAGCATCTACTATTTCAGTGTTCTATGCTGGGATCTGACAAAAATAAAAAGAAGCCTAGAGCACAGCTCCTAGCCCTAAGTAGTTTTTTATCAAGTTAAAGAGGAAAGACAAAAACATGAACATTTAATAACCATAATTACTAAGAGATCAAGTTGTTATTATCAGTAATACGATTCTCCTTTTCTCAAAAAAGAATCTTCAAGAACTAGAACCAAAGAATTCTACATTAAAAAGGGGAAAAATATATTAGCCAATCAAATTTTAGACAGTTTTTTCATATGCCACTCAGAGGCTTTCTTCAAAAATAGGATATAACTAGCAGGGAAAATATTAAAGATTGAGAATATAAATTCAGGCTATCGAAATAATGAAATATGGTTGAAAAACTAAGAGATCACATAATAGCCACCAAAGATTAACAGTTAAATTCAAGACTTGGAGAAGAAGTCACAGCAGTCATTTACAATAAAAAAACACGCTCAGGATATTTAACACATGCTATGAATCTTCTTTGTCAGGTTAAAATACTTATTTGATACACCAAAAATGTGAGCTGTTCACTGAAACAGGAACAAAATCACTTTTAATTGTTCTTTTAAAATTCACCAGATAGATAAGACCCCTATGGTAAAGTACTCACAGCAGGAGAGAACATACTTTTTAATTACAATTTTCACTTTAATATAAGACACTAAGCACTATTTTAATAATGCATTTGCCACCTGTATATGTAATTAGATAGAAGGATCTGTTATAACTCAGTCACCCTTTCCCATCCCACTGTATTTCTCTCTAACAATTTATCCTGAAAAAGCATGTGCTTTTTAGGAAGTAGTAGCTATAGTTAGTGGCTTATAATGTTCACAGGCCCATTTGAAATGGAAATAAAGTTTCTAATATAATTTAGCTAGGCTAGAGAATAACTATCTAGAAAAGAAATTATGAGAGAATAGAAGTCAAGAATCATGCATTATATTCTTTATTATGAATGCATAGCATTATTCAGGGCAGGTGCCCAATAAATTATTGCTAATAATTCATTGCAGTTTAGGTATTTGAATATCACTGAACAGAAGAACGCTTATTCTAAGAATAACAACAATATGACTATTGCTATTAGAATTCTAATAACAAATAATCTACATATATACTGGGAAGTTTTTTAAAAAAAATATTAAAGTGACGGTACAATGTACATCTCCACACATCATTGGAAACCACATTTCTGGGAATACCTACTAGGAAAAGTAATACACATCAGGCCTTGTAATCCTCATTATCTTCACGGGATTATTTCACTTATAAAAATCTAGCCCAGAGACACCTGGGTGGCTCAGTTAGTTAAGCATCCAACTCTTGATTTTGGCTTAAGTCATGATCTCAAGGTGGTGGATTGAGCCCTGCATCATGCTCTGTGCTGGGTGTGGAACCTGCTTAAGATTCTTTCTCTCCCTTTCCCAATGCCCCTTACCCTTCTTCCTCCCTCTCTAAAATACAAACAAAAACAAACAAAAACCTAGCCCAAGAAAACTACAAGATTAGTATTTAAAAATGTTTTAAATGAAATATTAGAAACAATCTCAATGTCAAATGGGAATAATCAAATAATTATGGAACATCCAGATTGTATTTTTCACCCATGAAAAACCCATCTTTTTAAATTTATTTTTTATTTTTTTAAAGATTTTATTTATTTATTTGATAGAGAGAGAGAGAAAGAGAGAGGGAGAGAGAGAGACGGAGAGAGAGGGAACACAAGCAGGGGGAATGGGAGAGGGAGAAGCAGGCTTCCCACTGAGCAGGGAGCCTGATGCGGGGCTCGATCCCAGGACCCTGGGATCATGACCTGAGCCGAAGGCAGACGCTTAATGACTGAGCCACCCAGGTGTCCCCTGAAAAACCCATTTTTTAAGAATATTTAATGGTATGGGAACTTGTTCATGATATAAAGCTAAGTGAAAACACTGGAAATGAAATATTTGTGAACAGGAAACCTACTGAATGCAAGAAAATTATATATCTGATAAAAGGTTAATATCCAAAATAAATAAAGAACTCATACAACTCAAGAGCAAACAAAACAAAATAAAACAAATAAAATTCAATCCTATTAAAAAATGGACAGATAGTATAAATATTTTTCCAGAGAAGACATACAGAAGGCCAGCTGGTACATGAAGGGACTCTCAGGATCACTAATCATCAGGGAAATGCAATTCAAAACCATAGTGAGATCTTACCTCACACCTGACAGAATGGCTATTAACTAAAAAGAAGTAGCAAGCATTGGCAAGAATGTGGGTTTTCGAAAAGGAGACTTTTGTGCACTGTTGGTAGAAATGTAAATTGGTACATCTATTATGGAAAATAGTATGAATGTTTCTCAAAAAATTAAAAACAGAACTATCACATGATCCAGCAATTCCACTTCTGGGTATTTATTCAAGGAAAAATGAACACACTGACTTGAAAAGATATATGAACCCCCATATATAGTAGCATTTTTGTTAACATTAGCCATGATATAAAAACAGTCTATGTCCATTAATGGAGGAATGGATAAAGAAGATATAGTGTGTATACACACACACACACACACACACACAGAGCAATATTATTCAGTGATAAAAAAAGAATAAAATCTTGCCATTTGTGACAATATGAACAGACCTTATGGGCATTATACTAAATGAATTAAGTCAGACAGACAATGACAAAGACCATATGAT
The DNA here is from genome assembly GCA_028646535.1 of Procyon lotor. Taxonomy (NCBI): domain Eukaryota; kingdom Metazoa; phylum Chordata; class Mammalia; order Carnivora; family Procyonidae; genus Procyon; species Procyon lotor. The sequence goes on from CM053611.1 coordinate 38,463,923, forward strand.
CTCAATTATGTGTGGTATCCAAAAAAAAGAAAAAAAAAGAGTGAGAAACAAACAAAATTCCAATCTCATAAATTCAGGAACAGATTAGTAGTTGCTAGAGGTAGGGATAACAGGTGTAGGTGAAAGGGGTCAAAATGTACAAACTTCCAGTTATAAAATAAATCAGTCATGGGGATGTCATGTACAGCATGGAGACTATGGTTAATAATACTGTACTGCATATTTGAAGGTTGCTAAGAAAGTAGGTCTTAAAAATTTTCATCACAAGAAAAAAATTTTAGAATTGTGAGTAATGATGGATGTTAATCCGACTTACTATGATTATTTCACAATATATATAAATATTGAATCATTATGTTGTGCCCCTGAAACTAATACAATATTGTATGTCAGCTATAGCTCAACTAAAAAAAAAATATTTATATAAAAATCTCAATGTATGCACATATCTATATAGAAAAAAAGACTAGAAAAATTTATCTATGTATGAATAGTAGTTATTTCTAGGTGATGGAATTACAAGCCACTTTAACATTTTTATACTTTTAAAGAAAATTTTCTATAATTTTATTATTATTTTCATACTTAGAAAAATATATTTCATGTACAATATGTGGAAATGTAACTTAAAAGTTTAAGGTGACATTACCCATTTACATAACTGGTGTAATACCAATGTGCAAAGAAATATACTTGTTTGTTGATGAGTATAAGCAAATATCATTTTGACATTCAGTATATGAAAGATTAACAAAATCCTTTTGTCTTCACTTATTTATATTTCAATGATTCCCAGATACACACTTTGTATATTTTAAACTCTGAGTCTTACAATGAATACTGTCTCAGAGTCAATGAAATATTAAGGTTCATGCCAGCCCTGAGTTTGCCCTCCAGCCGTAGTCACTTATAGATGCAGAACAGATATCTCTGAGTGCAGATCTCAGTTTTAAAATTCAACATGTATAAGGTGGGATTCTGCATTTTCCCCATTTTTTAAGGCACTATCACTCAATCAACATTCTAAGTTAGAAATATTAACATCATCCTCAATTCTCTTCTCGACTACCCATCTTCCTGTGTTATATCAATAAATCATGGTAATTTTTTTTCTCAAAATAGCTTTGTGGCAGTTTTAATTTTAATTAGTCAAATTATTTCTGCAATATTATTATGTTCACATGAGTAAATAACCAGTAATAACAAAAGGGTATACAGTGAAAGATCTATGAATACTCTTCCTTCAGAGTAATAATAACTACAATTATTATTATCATACTCTTATAAATGTAGATTCAAGCATATACCAGAATATTTCTATACTAGTTTACCAGAGCTGCTATAACAAAGTACCACAGATTGGGTGGCTTAAACGACAGAAGTTTATATTTATTGGCTAGAAGTTCAAGACTAAGTTGTCAGCAGGTTGTTCCTTCTGAGGGCTATGAGAAAAGGAGCTGTTCCAGACATTCCTCCTTGGCTTGTAGATGGCCATCTTCTTCCTGTATCTTCATGTCATCACTCTGTACATCTCCAAATTTCCTCTTCTTATAAAGACAGCAGTCATATTGGATTAGGATTCACCCTAATGGCCTCATTTTAATTTAATTACCTCTATACAGACCTTATTTCCAAGGACAGTCATATTCTGAGGTACTAGAAGGTAGAACTTGAACATATGAATTTTTAGAGGGACACAATTCAGGCCACAACAATTTCCTTTACACAAAGGACACCATAATATAAGTGCCTTTTTAACACTGAGCCACCCAGGTACCCCTTAATGCTGTTTTAGAGTATGTAGGGAGAACTCTTATTCCAGTTGTGCTTCCTCATCTCCACTGACATTTTTCATCTTTTCATGAATTGTTGTAGCAACGTGGGGCCTGAACTCACACCCTGAGATCAAGACTTGAGCTGAGATCAAGAATCGGACACTCAATGGAGTGAGCCACCCAGGCATCCCC
>CM053611.1:38466389-38493044 GCA_028646535.1 Procyon lotor
TTTTGTTTTGTTTTGTTTTTTCCCTTTAGCAATTGGTGTTACTTAGACTGTCAGGGTTATAATTTGGATTAGACTTTGTTTTAATTTTTTTAATGGAAATATTGTTCTTCTCAACTAGTACTCCACTTAAAGAATCTAAAAATCATTTGCTGTCTTGTCTTTAAAAATTCTGCCTAATGAAAGAGGCTCTACTATACTGTAGGCTTTAAAAGGGCAGAAACCTATCTACTCTAATTATTACCATTCTACCTCTAGAACATAGCACATGGCAAGACAGCAATATTTTTTTAAATGAATTTAAAATATAATGAATAAAAACTAACTTAAATTAGTCTAAATGTACAAGTAAAGCTTCTTGCAGTGGCACTCATTTTTTTAAATTAATATATAATGTATTATTTTTTTCAAGGGTACAGGTTTGTGATTCATCAGTCTTACATAATACCTAGTGCTCATTACAACACATACCCTCCCCAGTGTCCATCACTCTTACTGAACAAAAGAGAAAAGGCAGATTCCCTCATCAAAGGTATTAATGGTATCATTACAATTCATTAAAGGAGTATTTGTTGGGTTAGCCAACTTATAAACAGCTATGAATTGGTCTTTTTCATTAAGAACAAATTTAATCAAACTTTGAAAAATTTAGTTACCTACCCCTTACTATTATGTAAAAACACTGAGAGGCTAGAGTCAATTAAAATTATATAAGGAATACTATTATTTATTATATGACAGAATAAAGTAATTGATATTCTACCATGTACTGCCAATACTATGCATATTCTTACTTTATAGATTTCTATAATTATTTTGAAAAAACAGTGGTTTTTGTTTTGTTTTGTTTTGTTTCTTTCTTCAAGATCTTAAAAAGAGACCTTTGGCCTGAATTTAAATGTATCTACTATAGGAAGCTTTCAGTTATAAAGTAATTGACATAAGAGTGAAATGGAACATTGGACAAGTAGCTATGATCTTTATCGTTGTTATCCTACGGTTGATGCTCTGCTTCTGAGATATTATAAACAAGATGTGTGCATTATCACTTTTGTAATGAAAGCAAGGGTTGTTCTTGTTCCTTTTTTTATTCTATACTTTTTTTTTAAAGATTTTATTTATTTATTTGTCAGAGAGAGAGATCGCAAGTAGGCAGAGAGGCAGGCAGAGAGAGAGAGAGGGAGAAGCAGGCTCCCCACTGAACAGGGAGTCCGATGTGGGGCTTGATCGCAGGACCCTTAGATCATGACCTGAGGTGAAGGCAGAAGTTTTAACCCACTGAGCCACCCATGCACCCTTATTCTATACTACTTCTTTTTTTTTAATATTTTATTTATTTATTTGACAGAGAGAGAGATCACAAGTAGGCAGAGAGGCAGGCAGAGAGAGAGGGGGAAGCAGGCTCCATGCTAAGCAGAGAGCCCGATGCGGGGCTCAATCCCAGGATCCTGAGATCACGACCTGAGCTGAAGGCAGAGGCTTTAGCCCACCCAGAGCCACCCAGGTGCCCCTATTCTATACTATTTCTTACAAATACCTACCTTTAATGGAAATTATAATTTTACAAACTTTTCCCAAGATTATTCCATCTACCTCCTTGGATATTGTATTTAAAATGTAAAAAACAGTTGTTGGGTTTTTTTGGTTGCTATTTTTTTTTTAAGATTTTATTTATTTATTTGACAAAGAGACAGAGATCACAAGTAGGCAGAGAGGCAGGCAGAGAGAGAGGGGGAAGCAAGCTCTCTGCTGAGCAGAGAGCCCAATGTAGGGCTCAAACCCAGGACCTTGAGATCATGACCTGAGCTGAAGGCAGGGGCTTTAACCCACTAAGCCACCCAGGAGCCCCTATTTTTTTTTTCTTTTTAAAGATTTTATTTATTTATTTGACAGAGAGAGACACAGCAAAAGAGGGAACACAAGCAGGGGGAGTGGGAGCGGGAGAAGCATGCCTCCCGCTGAGCAGGGAGCCCCATGTGGGGCTCAATCCCAGGACCCTGGGATCATGACCTCGGCTGAAAGCAGATGCTTAACTGACTGAGCCATCCAGGCACCCCAAGGTTTTTTTTTTGTTGTTGTTGTTTAAACAGTGTTAACTTTACCACATTTACAGACTTTAATGTAGTTAGTGATAATCTTCTCAAAACATGGCATTTTTAAATGGCCATCCTTTCATTAAGTACGAACTGGGTCCCAAACCTTGAGCCAATGGTAAATGAGTAGTATGTAAAGGAAAGGTAAATATGCACATAAGCTAACAATACAAAACAGTGTGTGTGTGCTAAGAGACAGCTCTAAGCACAGAAGAGAATATCCTGACTGCATATCAGAGGGCGCTGCATCCAGCTGTGTTAGGTCTGGAAATGTTTTCAAGTTTTAAAGGATTTTAGAGATCATCCATTCCAACTTTACTGAGGAGAGACTGCCAAGCACCATGCAAAGAGCCCAGGCTTTGAAGACAGGCAGGATTAGGTTCACATCTTGAGTCTGTCACAACTCAAGTATGTGGTTTTGGATAATTAATCTCTCTCTCTCTCTCCCTGTCTCCACGTCTTCCTATGTAAATTGGGAATAAAATGACTCTGCCACAATAATTTTGTAAGGAAAGTGCTTACAAGGTGCCTATATGTAAATGGGCATGTAATCCATAGTAATCTTCAATGGTTTATTTCAATGAGCAGAGGAGGCAATAAACCAAAAGAGTTAAACTGATTTCCACAAGTCCTTGGATGAATCACGGCAACATGACACCATTTTGTTTTGTTTTGTTTTGTTTTGTTTTACTACACCATGCTTCCCTAGGAAGAAAAATGGTCACTTAAAAGAGGGGAGGGTTTTAGCTTAATTCCATCATCTAATAATTTACACAGTGTAAGCTTTGGAGTCCATATCTTCAAGAAAAAAAATAATGGTTTTAAAATTATTTAAAATAAATAATTAAAAAATAAATAATTAAAATTAAAAAAGAAATAATTTAAAAATAAAAAATTAAAATTACTTAAAGTTATTATTTCAATTTTAGAATCTTCACATCCCTTGTACAAATGAATACTTATTAAATGAATGAATATATTTTTAAATGAGAAAAAATGTTGAGGAAGGCATATTTTCATTTTCAAATACAGAATCAGATTTAATATGTAAAAGTATCTGTTTAAAACATGCTTTATTGGGGCGCCTGGGTGGCTCAGTTGGTTAAGCATCTGACTCTTGGTTTTGACTCAGATCATGATCTCACAGGTCATGCAATGAGCCCTTCATTGGGCTACACTCAGCCGGGAATCTACTTGAAGATTCTTTCTCTGCCTGACTCCCTATTCACTCTTTCTCTAAAATAAAATAAATAAATCTTTAAAAAAATTAAAAATAAAAAATAAAACTTGTATCATTAAGTACCTTCTTTGAAAGGTATATAAAATTTCTTAATTCATGGGCTAGATCATCAATACAGAAATCAGTGAGATCCAGTGACTGACCATTCTCTTTCCATCACTTACTATGTTTATACACTGGCATAAAGCCTCTGGCATTCTGGGACAGAGTATGTCGCTGATGGGCAGAAAAGAGAAAGTCACTTTTTTGCTTTTATAGACCTTGCTAAATTTACTTTAAAACCTTATATGCTGTGGACTGATAGTCTTTCTCCAGTTCTCAGGCAGTTTCTTTTTCTTTTTTTTAAAGTGAACACATTACTCATAAGCAACCACAGAGGAACTATAAAACAAACTTAGTAGATTAAAAACATCAAGCATTCACTTTATTTAGAAGTAAATGACTATATGTTATGTACCTTCCTCACGGCTGACTCTTGCAATGAACAAATTTCAGATGCAATGGTTCCCTCAAAAAATAACATTTTCAATCCCTTTATAAAAATGTGCAGACACATTTTTTAGGTTAAGGTACAAATGAAATAAGTCACAAAGTTATTATTAGCAAAGCCTGTGATTCTTAAATAGTTTTCTTGATTTTAAAAGAAGGGATTTAAAACAGCTTTCAAAGTGTTACAAACCCTTACATATCTAAACTGGGATTTCAGAATTTTAAAATTCTAAGGATCCCTTATTAGATTTATTACCTGGGACCTGATTCTGATCCCATGCCTGCTTGTTTACAAATTCTTTAATGTTATTTAAACAGGGTTATCTCTTTCTAGCCACATACTGAATCCACATATCTTCTTTATCTCAAAATGTTATGTCACCTACCGGAGGATCTACTTTAACCCACATGTTGAATCTAAAAGCATGTATTTATCCTGAGTTCTAAGAGGCCAAAGTGTCACTGAATAGGTTATTTCCTCGAATCTGTTACTGGCATTCTAGAGAGGTCGGGTGTTTGCCTTTATGTTCCATCTTCTAGAAAGAACAAAATTATAGCTTTTTAAAAAGCCAATTTTTTATTATACCAACTGCAGCTGGCATTTTTCTTAATACCAGATACAATACTCTCCCGGCATAAATTAATGCCTTCTGAGCAGGGTGAGAGAGGGTCTACCAGAGAAACTAGTGGGAAAGAAGCCAGGCTCTGAAGAATTCTTTCTATAAGGCAGGTAGAGAAACTGATCTGGCCTCACCTGAGGGACCCAGACAAGAAACCTCTCAGAAAATGCTCTGCTTTTCTAACTTCACCAAGAAAGAAATATTTGTGAATATTCTGCATGCAGAGTTTTTGGCCACAATTCCACAAAAAAAAAAAAATTGAGTCCATAAAATATGAACTCTGCAATGACTTTATTGAAAAGCAAATGAACTAACTGTTTAGATGAGTCAAAGCTGCCCGGGTCCCCAGGTACTGTGCTCAGGTGAAGTGCCAATGCAATGACCTTTGGTGTAATGGAATTTCCTGTGAGCTAAACAACGTGTGACATTCCCAGTTGCCAACGGGAGGGCAGATACTGTCTTGTCCCCCTCTCAGGAACTATGAGGCTCTAAGACGTATTTCTTCATCTCTCACACAACCGTTCCTCAGTGCTTCCGCTATTGGTAACAAAAAACTATGTAAGGTGACCAGTCGCACAAGATTGCTGACTGGAGAAGAAGAAATACATAATTTCCTCAGGCAGCTCGTCAGAGGATATGCAAATATTGATGGTTGACCAAGCTTTTCAGTCAAACGGTTTTGTCCTGCAAAACTGGATCTAGTGTCCTTTTTGGATGTTTTTTTAGAGGGTTGTTTCAAATGTAACTTTAAAGCCTAATTACTTCACATTTCCAAAGTACCAGACCATAAAATGGTATAAATTCTAACAGGTGAAATAATCTAACATGAAAAATAATTTTATGCTCTCAGAAGTGGGTGACCTTTACTAACCCACATTGTTTCTTGAAAAATGAGATTGACTTTAAGTGGGTATGACAACTATTTATGGATAGCTAAAATATCCAAACCAAATGCTATTTATTGGGGCGCCTGGGTGGCTCAGTCGTTAAGCGTCTGCCTTCGGCCCAGGTCAGATCCCAGGGGGCCTGGGATCGAGCCCCGCATCGGGCTCTCCGCTCTGCGGGAAGCCTGCTTCTCCCGCTACCATTCCCTCTGCTTGTGTTCCCTCTCTCGCTGTGTTTCTCTCTGTCAAATAAAAAAAAAAAAAAAAAAAAAAAAATCTTTAAAAAAATGCTATTTATTCCCCCTATTTTTAAAAGTTTATCATTTTAACTTTTTAAACAGTAATAGCAAGAAACACTTCTTTGAACTTTGCCAAACTGAGCTCTGCCCTCACTAGGCTATAGTTGTAGATATTCAAGAATGGACACACTCACACTTGCACACACACACGTACACACACTCATTCACTCACACACTTTCTGCAACTAATTAAAACTTAAATGAAAACTGACTAGTGTAAACAGAGGAGAAAAGTTTCAATTGACAGGACTTGGTAAACACTGTAAAGGCTGTACATGTGCTAACATATGCAAAGAGTCTATTAAATATATTATTCTCAACTATCATTAATCATCTAATAGTTGAATAAGTTCATATTTCCAGGCCAAAAAAAAAAAAAAAAAAGCTTACATTTATCTTTCCCTATTTTCCCTATCTCAATCCAAAACAGTGAGCACATACATGAGACTTACACCTTTATTTGCTTCATTTAAAAAAAAAAAAAAAAAGCTGCCAAACAGCTAAGCCATTGTTCTCACAGAACTTCTTCTGAGGTGGCATGAAAACCACATTCCTGGGCATGGCATAATCATAGTGTCTGACCCCCCAAGAACCATTAAGTCAAATTCATTTACCCCCAGAGGGCTACACACTATTGTATCCTTTCCACTTTCTCGCCACCTATGAACAATGGAGAGTAATTGCTACTGTCACGGGCAGTCAGTAGGAAAAGTAAGCCAGCGCCGTTTTCCCAGTTTTCTGCCAAACCTATCCAAGCACCTAATAACCATGCCCCCAAAAGAAGAAAGATCCACAGTTGCTTTTTAAATGCATCAGAAAACAGCTTTCTGAACAGAACCAGAGGACAATAACCAAACTTATGCTCTGAACGTGAAGCTTAAAAAACTCAAAATTAAAGACGGGACTTCTTTTGACCACACTGCAGCTTCCTGAACTAACCCCACAGGCAAGCCTGAAAGGAGAGCGGAGCTGCTTTCCTCCAAGCTTATCATCACTGCTGTGGCCGCTTTTAAGTCTGACTTGTGAAGAAAACGAGGGAGGGGAAAAATGTTTGTCCTCCAATGGAATGAGATCACAAGGCTTGAAACGGGGGTCTCTGCTCCACTCTCAGTTATCACCTAGGTCAGAGGAGAATAAAGAACCTTGGAGAGAACACATTCTGTGTCTCGGGTGCAAATGGGTTAAAAATCCAACATAATAATATAAAGGATCCGCTGCCTCGGAAGAGAAATTTCTCTGTTCTCTTTAAACTTGGTCTTCAAGCTCTTTAAGGCATATAAAGTATTATCTGTTTGAATTTGATTCCATTATAGATTTTAGTTACTGAACGTGTTGATCAGCACCCACTCATTCTCTCACCACCAAGGCAAACTTAATCATAACCTGAATATATGTAAACTTCAAACGGAATGGATGAAAAGTGAAATGCTCAGTCCAGCATTTTCTGGAAGTTTCCAAATGCTGGGGTGCTAGTGTCCTGCTTTTCTGCAGGATGCTCCGGTGCAGTACAGCAGTAAGAAAGACAATTGCCTTTTTCATCGGGAGAACACGTGCCCGTACATACATATGCAAAAAAGTTATTTATACACATATTTCTACATGTATATTAATATAAATCTGGTGATATTTTAAATACATTCAGCTTCTACCAAAAAATATAGAGTAATATATAACTAAATATTTTAATATTGATGAATAAGTATTTTTTTCTCAAAACTAATCCTTTAGAACTCAGAATTAAGTGTGCTATTGGCAACAAATAGAAAACCATAGACTGCCTACTACGCTTTGAGAAAACACACTTTTAAATGAACTGAAATGACCGTTTGTCGGTATTTTTTATATGAGAAATTTTATATGAGAAATTATATGAGAAATTAAACCTTCTCCCACTGTAATTAGTAAAAGTTTATTAAGATATGAATATTCAGTATCACGAAGTCCACACAGACTTTTTCTCTTAGTCCTATGTAATGTCGGATTCAAATAAAACCAAACCAAAAATGTTGCTATTGTTACTAAAAGACCACCTTTTATTAAGCTCTCTCCATTCATCATTTCTAGTTTTAAAGGTAGATTATGTACCTCCACACTTCTAATATGTAGAATGCATAAAATCATCTCATAATAAGTAGTTTTTAGCCCTGATATAAATACATTCCTACTTACAAGGTAAATGAATTAAATGTTTTTTTAAACGTGAAAACCAAAGCCTTTTGAAGATACAATGGGGTGATTCTGTTAAAATGACATTCCATTTATCTAATAAGGCACAAACAAAGAGAAAACGAGAACCTTGATACATCCACTTTCAAGTTAGAAAGAAGCAACGCCAAAGACAGAGAATGCATGGGGCAGGAAGGGGCAGGGGAAGAAGCACCGAATCACTGTTATATTTCAAAATATAAACTTAATTTTAGTACATCTTGCATCAAAATAATTGCAGATATATTACCTTTTATTTCACCAAAGTTCCCTGATCCCATTGCAAGAAGTTTGTCTTTCCAGTCCTTTGAGAGTAGCTTTTCAATACTGGGGGTTTCTAAGTAAAGAAAAAAAAGAAAAAGAAATGTAAGCAAATCAACATGGCTATCTTTACAATGCAGCTCATTAAAAGTCTATCTGCTAAAACTAAGGCCATCCCTATCCGGGCCCCAGTTCATAATGACTTCATCAACAAACTGATAACAGGGGGGGAAAAAGAATGTGTTTTGTCACCTGCTGTTTCAAAATCATTAGCTTTTTCCTCTTGCGGAACAAAGCCGTACTAATTTTTTATGACAATGGGTACATATAAACCTGCAGTTCATTGTTTTTCAATTTGGTGAACAAATTCCTGCTATAATAGATGCTTGTCAATTTCAGGGTGTTAGTCTGCAGTCAAAAAATAATTATGTTGATAAAATGCAGAGCAAAAAAAAAAGGCAAAGAATTAGCTCTTAAATCTGCTACATGTAATTATATCCCTCTGTGTGTTTACAATTACATCCACTTTATAATATGTGTTTAACATTGTATGGTGGTAAGCACACTGTGGAAAGATTTGCCAGTACCGTGAACACAAAAAAAAGAAAAAAAAAGAAGAAGTTGGTATAAAAGAAGCTTTACAAAGACTGCAAAATCTAGAAAAGTGAGTAATGCCTATAATGGAAACCTATCATTTGCTTATTTCAGATTTGTCTCACATTCTTTTAAAATGCCCAGTATTGAGACAGGGCACATATATTTTAAAGAGCAAGGTTATGCTTTAGTCTGATATTTGTTTCTATATATCACATGGTTTTTGACCTCTTCTTTTGTGTTGAATTTTAATGTATAAGTAAACATAAATGCTAATAAAACTCCCAAACATTAAACTCAATTCCAAACAATGTAATTGTATATTCTTGTCAGCATTTAGATGGGTACACAATTACAATGGCTTTCAATCCCACGATTAGCACTGCATTCAGTGAGAAAATGGAGTGTACTAAAAGATAAGTGTCCCAGTATGCTCCATCTAAATAACAATACCCACACTTATTATCTGGATCTAAGACATACCCTGCCATTCTCCACATTGGTGTTTATGTATATTTGTGTTTGTTCAGACATTTGTTTACCCCCTACTAGGAGCGTAAAGGGAGTACATGTTAACTTATCAAAGGGACCGTCTGGCCTAGAGACCGTAAGATTATTAGAAACTGGTTCATTTTCCCCACAGTAAAATGCATTTGAAGGCATCGTCATCATCTTTGGCTAATGCTATCTACTTCTCTCAGTCCTCCATCTTACAGCCATTGGCTATCAGAGTCACAAAGCCCACGCAGAGTTTTCAACAAAGTGGAGGTAAAATTTCCTTGGAAAACCCATGACAATATGGAATTTTTTTTTTCAGATGTCAAAAACTTCTGGAAAATAAAATGGTGAAAGGCTCTCAATGGTTACTGCTTTACGTAGTCACATATGGTGCACACACACACACACACACACACACACACACACACCCCTACCACAATTACTGTGTACACATTTATTACGCAATTTACTACAGAATATGTAAGATGTATTTCTTTTTCCTTTGTAACAAGGTATCTCCATTTCTTAGAGTCTAAGGAAGACAGATCTTAAGAAATTACTTTTCCTTAAAATATCCCTCCTTCTGTACCATAGTGGTTCTGAAAATGGTAATGACAATTCTGAGTAATAAAACAGCTTAAATCTCTTCTTACTGTAATCAATATTTCTGTTCACCGAGGCTTTAAAAGTAACTTTAAAATACTTCTGCACGGATTTCCAATGTTTCTACATTCCCAGTAAACACTTCATGAGCGAAATCATTTTTTATACCTTATCAGAGAAGGTCAAACAAAAACCACTGTTTCTTTTTTCCAGCACTCCACAAAAATTCTTGAGTAGCATGTAAACAGGGCACAGCCAATACGGTATTCGCAATAGAGTACTGTCAGTCATTAAAAGCTAACAAACCTTTGCAAAGCAGGAATGCAGCAATAGAAATCCATTGTGCACTAACAATAGGCCCCTGAACCTCCCGGCACCAAAAGCAGACCATTTTACTTTTAAGGCTATTGTCTGCAAAGTCCATGACAAAGCTTTTCCCCTGCAGCTAGACAAAATATTCACTGTAGTGTGCTCATAAAGAAACAGAAGTCTTCTGTCTAAGTTGCAGAGTTAAAGTAACAGCCGCCAGAATTCTGAAACCTGCAGAACATTCCTGGCCTCTTTATTAACTTACAGAAAGATAGAAGGCTCCTATACAGAGCCACTTTTTTTTTCAATACCTGACTTTGAATAGACACTACAGAAAAATGAGTAACTACTTTAAGACCAAATAATTTGGAAGATGTAAAATCAGAAACATATCTAACCCAGGGATGTCATGTCTGTGGACGAATAAAGACACTAATATTTGCAACTTGGATGAGGTATATAGTTTAAATTCAGATTCAGTAAACATTTATTGAGTAGCCTATGCGCCAGGAACTGTGTTAGATGCTTTTACCTGTCTGTAGTCTCTCATTTAATCATAGCCAATACTTGAAGACTCAGATTGTGTTATTATATCCATCACGCATGTTAAAAGCAAAAGCAAAAAGCAAAAAAAAAAAAAAAAAAAAAGGGACTTATTTGAGTTCTCACAAAATGTAATGGGCAGAGTTGACTTTTTGAAGTAAGATTTTGTTTTTTCTTTTTTGTTTTGTTTTGTTTTGTTTTGCCTACAAATTCTGAACTCTCTTGTCAACAATGAAATGATAATGATAGCTACTATTTTGAGGGCTAAGTGCTAAGCAGTGTACCAGGTCCTTTACATGTGGTATCTCAAACTTCTCATAATAATCTTCTGAACTAGATATTTCCCTAAGCTTTGGTTTCTTAAGTGGTAAACAAATGCACCAATATCTAATTCAGAAGATTATTTTGAGAAGTTGCCCATAGAGAGCTAAGTTCAACCTAGTGGATCCCAAAGTCAGGGGAACCAAAACCGTATCATTTCACCCACTTCACCTCTTTATCTGAACTACTACAAAATAAAGAACTTTAAGCGAATCCACATCCAGTATTCCTCCAAGGGCTACTGTTGTAGTTTGTCTCCACTGGTCATTCATGAAGAGGTGGTTAAGGATTTCACTGTGGATGCTAATGAGGACGGTTAATGATGAGTTCACAAAGGTCATAATGAACACAGTGGGTGCATGGGTACCAATGACTCAATTTCTCTGAAAATGGTAAAGAACCCAGAGAATATAAATGACTAGAACTGTAAAAGACCAAATGGCAAAATCCCAATATTTATAATACACCTGTTCATTAAATGTGTGAATGCGATTAAAGTGAAATTTGACACAATTATGTAAGTGTTGCTTCAGTGTTTATGGACTAAAAAAGATAGTATTTATCTATTAAATATTGCATTTTCTAAAATGAGATGTGGTTTTTATAAAAATACATGTAGGATTGTATTTTATACTGTGGGTATGTATATGAAGTTTGTGGACATACTTATTTTCCAAAAGTTCAAATTCTGGATTATCCATCATTTTCACATTAAGATATCCCACAGTTTTACTATAAGCACCTTTAAAGATTTTCCTGAGAGTTACTTCTCTCCAACATTGAAATATCTCAATTACCATCAAAACAAAAACTAGTGCTCCCTATATTAAAATAAGTATGTGAGATAATAGTGGCTCTTATTATTTGCATGGTATTTCAGTTTATATAATGCTGTCAGATACAACAGCACTGTCAATGGTATGCATCGTTATTATACCCATTTTGCAGATGAGAAAACTGAGGCTCAGAAAGATGCTTTTCCAGGCATCACCTAGCCAGAGAGCAGAACAGAGGGAATATAAAACCAGGGCCTTTTAATTCAGGGATCTATTGCTTTAGGGGAAAGATATATGTGTACATATTTTAAAATTAAAAAAAAAATAAGTAGTGAGAAATAAGCTCTAAGATAAATTAGAGGGTGATGACAGATATCCTTATCAGTCAATCCATTAATATTACGATAACTCTAATTGGATTACTTTTGTCTCTTTCTGCTATCGGGACCCTTCTGATATGTTTGCTTGATTTTCCTTCCTCACCCGTGCCTCTTTTGCTCACATATGTTTCTTCACATCAATGCCTATGGCAATCCCCACCAGTGAATGGCCCCCCCAACTGTGCTAGCCATTGTTACAATAGCATCCTGCCTCTTTAGGGCCTGTTCATTCCCTATAACTCTCACTCCTTTATCCCTTCAGTGCCAAACACTCTTAAGACTGACTCTCTCATCTGGAACAATGAGACCTAGAGACTCATGCCAACATATTGTAATTCTCCAACAAGCTGCCAGTGCCAAGAATTAAACCACATTCTCTCCAGTGCAGTAGCTTTACACACAAGCTCAGGTTTTTCCTTTGTGTTTATGTAGGTTTTTTCCCTTAATCTCCCTTGAGCTGCAGTGGCAGAGCTCATTGAAAAACTGAACAAGCAAAAAATATGTATGTGTAATAATTTGACTTTTTAAACAAAGTCCCCGGAGTTAGGTCTTACCAAATCTACCACTGTTTATACTTTAATTTTGTAGCTTAACCTAAGCTGTGTTATTCCTGACATGTGATAGGGTGCACATTTAGGGGTGGAAGTTGTCTTTTGGAAGGAATAACGGGCTGTCTAAACTTCAAAATATAGCGATACCTCTTCAAAGGCAAGAAGTAGAAGCATATGTCGATTATTCACATCGTAGAATCAGAATTTTATACTTGTGCGGATCTTTAGATATCATTTAGATAAGCATTTCATAAAAGTAATTTACTAAATAAAATACACTGGACATAAACAGAACACAAATTGGTTACTTAAAACTTAAACAAAATGAGCATTCTATTGTCATGTTAATCTAATCGCATTCTACAAATTTACATTTCAAGACTTACAAGACTTAGATCTATTTATGGGCTATAAGACTATCAATCTTTAAATGAATTATGGGTTATAGAGTATTATTTAAATATCTGACTGAGGAAATCAGTGTTGGGAGATGACGGTTTTGCTCAGTACAATTTGGGTTATAAATAGTCTAGACCAAATTCTTCATTTTACAGACTGACATTGTAAACTAAGGTTAAAAAGTGCCTAAGATCATAAATCTAATGAGTGATAAGGCAGGGACCTGGAGCCTAACTCATAGTTCCGTGTTCTTTTCAATATGCCACACACAATAACAACTTCTTTTAACAAACTTTTCAAAAATGAAATGTTAGTCCAGTTTTATTCGCCTTGTGTAGTTTTAAACAATTATTATATGAGAGTTGATCTGGGAGACTGATCTCTGTTTGAATTAGGTATTGCTAACTGAATATTGTCCCCTTGCAAGCTCTCCCTCAATGGCCAACATAAAGCTGAAGAACAGGCGCAAGTTAGAACACTTAGCCAGATATACTTTTCTTCAAAAAGCAATTACGATTCAATGTGTTGCTATTTAATTATTCAATTACTGATAAAAAAATTATTTTTGAGGGGGAAGATTGGGCTAAATCTAGAGATCACATACCTGTGAGAGTTTAATTCATGTTGACGATATGCACAGGCCTAGACAACATTTTAGGGCAAATACTAAACAATGGAATGGAAGTAACGTAAAACTTTTATATATCTGGAAAGTTGTCCACTAAAGACCACAGGGCCTTGTAACATTCCCATTAGCCAAGCACTACTGCTAGTCTGCCATGGAAAATGTTAAGTTCTTCTAGGAAACATTAAAAAATAACACATACCACAACACACAAGAGAAACACATCTGAAATTCCAGAGCAGTAGAATTTCAATAAGCCTCATTTTTATATGTAATTATCCTAAAGTGAATTAAGCTCCACAAATACTTTACTTTTAGTGGAGCCAAAATACTTGTTTGTTTCCACTTGAAAGTTAATAAGAGCTTGTTAACAGAAAGGGAAAAAAAAATGTTGGCCTGCTGACTCAAGTTTTAAAATGTTTAATGTGCAATCAGTTTTTGGAATATTGAAATACTTAAATCAATACTTACAAGCTTAAATTTTCTCATTGCACAAGCTGAAACTATTAACACACCTGCCCAATTATACTCAATCTTATGCCATATTTTAAAAGAATATTTTTTCATCACATGATTAAACATGTCATAATCAATATGATAAAATTGCTACATCTCAATAACCTTGGGTTTGCTCCTCACAAGATGGCTCTATATTTTCTACATTAAAAAAATTTTTTTCATTAAAAGAGAGACTTAGGAAGCTATATGGTTTTATTTACTCTATCACTCAGAAAGTTAAGTGTACTTTCATGCAACACTTTGTTTTGTCCTTGTTTCAAAAATTAGATGCCAGCAAAAATAACATTAAGTAATATAGGGGCAGCATTTCAAAAAAGAGCTGCAAAGAGGTATTCCTTATGCACAAAATCTCACTAATGTTGTGCTACTGAACATTAAAAAAGCCTTAATGTCGTACAACCTGACTCCATCACTTACTAGTTCTGTGACCTTTGGCAAGTAGTTTAACCTTGCTATGCTTCAACTGACTCATCTGTAAATGGGAATAATAACTGCACTTACCACATAGGATTGTCAAAACAACTAAATGAGATAATTTATGTAAAGCTCTTAAAACACCGCTGGGCACACAGTAACACTTAAAAATGTTACTAGCATTACAACTGCAACTTAATATATGACTACCCAAAAGAACCATTCCAAAAATCAAATGAAATAAATATGCATATGCTTCGCTTTGCACATCACTAAAACAACCCAGAATTCAAAAACCTCATCAAAGAATGATAGTTCTGTCTCTACATTTTTTATGGTAATGACCCACAACCCTTAGTTTCACTGATTATCTACCATCCCTATGAATTTTTTAGTTGGTTCATGCCAATAAAGATGATACAGAAAAAGGTGTAACATCATGAGGGACGAAGGAAGTTGTCACTTCTATGAGGTTAATGTACGAACTGTCCCAAAACAGCACAGATACACAAAAATACTCAACTAATCTTTGCCTGATTTTTTTTTTTTTTTTTTGGACAATTGTCTTTCTAACTTTCCATAGGCTTTATTACACCCTCAACAATGGCTAAAGCTTCTAGGCCAGTGCTGTTGACAAGCGAAAGGGAAGGACAAATAGCTTAGGAGTGCTCTTTTCCCGGGGTCACTCAACCAACAGTAATAGTTATTATTTTTATTTATTAGCACTGTAGACCCATCCTCTATCATGGCTAACTCACCCCAACCCCCATGACCGCGAAAGCATTTTAACTTTTAATAAAAATGAGAGTGCCACACTCCTGTATAAGGCTCTTTCAGCAAAGTGCACAGCTAATGAATAGTGTCCATTTGTATCCAAATAATTTATGATGTCAGCAAAGTGTGGGTGGGGAAACATGAATTAAGTTGTAGTCATTTGTTACAATAAGAGGGGTGACAATGGAGAGTAGGAGGAAGCCAGGGTTTACTAAGGCAAGGGGGTAGAATAGAAAAGCAAAAGTAATGTGATAGAAATTTGGGATGAAGATGTTCCTGATTGCGTGTATGTATCAGTAACAGTCAACCTAAAAAAGTTAAAGCATTTCCTCCAAAAAAATAGACTACGTCTATTTTACTCATCAAATAACCAACTTTCTTAGACACCATTTACAACAAAACTTACATTTTACATGAAATACTATTTTCTCTACTGTGGATATGTGTGAGATAGAGGAAGAAAGAAAAATAGAAGACAAATTATAAGAAGTAAGTCACAGCAAAAGGTATATGAGAATCAGGCATATTTAACACAAAGTCTTAGCTTCACAAGACAAATTTACAAACAGGAGTTTAAGATAGCTTAAACATAACACAGCTTAGTAAAGATAAGAAAACATGGCTTTACGCAAATTATATATGCCCACTGATATATTTAAGAAAAGAATTACCTAAGTATGTATTTGAATTATAAATGAAGCAATTATCCTACTATAAAAGAGTATATTCTCATAATCATCCATTTAATTAGATATCTAAGACCACGATGAAAATGAAAATTAATGATCGTATTTGTACAATTTTGTTGTTGTTGTTGTTGTTTAAAATTGTGAAAGTGGGCGGTAGGGATGATAAAGGAGATACAAAAAGCATAGAAATAGAAAACCATTTAACATACATTAGAATAAGAATTCCAATACTTTAAAAATATGACAGAATGTTTTACCACTGGAAGTGAGAATTAAAGCGCATACAGCCTGATGCTAACCCACTACACATCCTGAATCTTCTCTATCACAACATATGTGAAAACAAATCGCAATCTCAGCTTGCCAGATGCCTGAAAAGATATGAACAATAAAAACTGACATGATTCATATGATAAATCAGAGATTGTGATATGCAGGTAGTTGAACAGTTGAGCTGAAAAGCTACTTACAATTCAAATTATATTTTTATGTTCTAATACATAGCATCAGATTTTAAAATTAAGAGAAATATCCCCTGATTTGCTTAAAATCATATATCTAAATTTGCACATATCCTTCTCAACCAAAGTAGTCCATCTGCCTTAACAACTTGTTATATTTGGTCTCTCATAACCTTTCATGGATTTTGGATCGTGTCATTTTTAGAGTAATTTTAGATGAGAAAATACAATACTTTTATTTCCAAAATGGCATTTAATGTTCACAAGCTTAGACACTATCTAATCAACAACAAAAGCTACAGTCCTATGTTAACGATGATATGCTGTGACCCCACCCCCCTCCACCCCCAAATACAAAAGAGCCAGAAAACATCAACCTGTAAGAGTTCTCTTTGAGAAGCATTTTCATTTAAGAAAGAACAAGTGGGGGGGGGAGACAAAAAGGAAGAAACAAAAAAGAAAAGTCTGGATAAACAGAAAAAGGGAAAAGCATAGTTTGTTTTTCACTTTTCCTGTGTCCCTGGGACTTGGCATTCTCAATGTCAAAGTTAGGGGGTATAAAAGTGGGCATGGAGAATCTATTGGTATATTCTTTTAATTTCTTTCTTTATTTTTTTAAAAGATTCTATTTATTTATTTGACAGCAAGAGAGACACGGTGAGAGCAGGAACATGAGAGGGAGAGTGGGAGATGGAAAGCAGGCTTCCTGCCGAGCAGGGAGCCTGATGCGGGGCTCGATCCCAGGACTCTGGGATCATGACCTCAGCCAAAGGCAGATGCTTAAGGACTGAGCCACCCAGGCACCCCTTTTTAATTTCCTAACTGAATGAATGTACAAAATGATTACCTTTGCTTTTAGCGGCATAATGTACTATTAGAGTTATCAAACTAATTTTTAAAAATTGGATACTGCCCTTTTCATTATTTTGCGCAGTTCGCACATGCACATACACACAGAAGATCAGGAGGCGTTATACTCTATTCATTTATTTTTTCATTTACTTAACAATCACCTATTAAGCTGCTACCTTGGCATAGTGACAGGTGCTAAGACCCGGCCTCCACACCTCAAAAAATTCACTATCTCCTGGGATGGATGGATAGACTAACAGTGATCAGACACTAAATGTTTGACTCAAATTGCTATGGTGTCACTGCATTTCTCTTTTATTGTTTCATTTATTTAAGGAGAACATGCCTTATTTTAATTATTACATTAATGAATGGTAAATAAAATGTGCTGAGAGACTTCTTCCTAAATGCTACTTTTGTAGTATTATCAAAAAGAGTTCAAAAATAGTCTGTTTGTCAATCAAACCCACTATAAAAACAAAGTCTACTAAGCATTACTTTCCAAAAATAGGGCTGATTTCTCATCTTGTCTGTAGTTAGGAAAATAATATGAATTAAGCTACACTATCAATGTAAAGTTAAATTAAAAGATCAGTTTATGGATAAGAATAGTAGAATGGCCTAATTAAACAAAGAACAGGTATTGTATATTTTTGTAGGCATGGGGATATTAACAGGAGCAAAAAGGAAGTGGATCCTAACCCCTTGAAGTTCATAGTCATAGGGAAACTTCTTTAAATGCAAAATTCCAGGGCCATTGGAGAGTGGCTCTTTCTGCCCTGGTTGAGTCCCAGGAATCTGCACTTTCCTAATACCTGAGGTAATTTTTTGATGAGGAAACCTTGATTTGGGGTATAACAATATAGATAAAGACATTCTATTACATTTTCAGAAACTTGAAAACTTTTTTCAAGTGGTTAAGATGTGAAGTAGACTATATTGAATTCTTACAAAAGGTAAAAGAATTTTACTAACATCATAGTGTCATTTGAGTAATAATTTAAACATCATCAACAACAAAAAATTGAAATACATTCCAATAGTTTTCTATTTCACAACTCAATGAGATATAGTGATTCGAAGGGGGAAAAAAGTCATAGTAAAATGCAATAATGAAATACCAGGAGCTAATATATGCTTTATTTATCAAAGGGGGGGGAAATAGAGAATTATTATTACTGGAGTATTGGGAACAAAAATTTTATTTAAAAATCTTAAATAAGGGATCATTAATCATGTGACCAAATGTATATTCGTGTATGTATATTCTTCAAAGTGATGTACTACACACATAATATGAGAGGCACCTATGTTTTGTAAGCAGCATATGCTTTCCTAATGAGTCACTGATTTAATAGAATAAAACGAAGAAAGGTAGGGAAAAAAACTTATTTAGAACAGCCTAGGGATTTTGGTGAAGCACATGAAATGTCAGCAATTAAAAAATTAAGATGTAGGTCAATATTTCATCCCCAAAGGATGGATGAATCCAGTAAAGTGAGAGACCACCCAATTTTCTGATCTGAGGGTCAGAGAGCAAGTTTTTACAAATGTGGGAATGGTCTTTCAAAAGCCACAAAAGTCCCTGTTGCACAGGTCAGAAATTCAGAAGTGTTCACATCTCTGGGAATTTTCCCTGAGGGACATGAAAATCCCAGGAAGCTGCTATCTCAGTTCGCACAAAAAGGAACTCCCCACAGGGTCCCTGTTAAAGGACATCAGATATCCCATCCAAAGAGAACAGCAGGATTAATCATGAAGATGGTTACAAAAAGGCTACCCTCAACTTCTGGGAAGAAGATTCACATAAAACAACCATGATGGGGCGCCTGGGTGGCTCAGTTGGTTAAGCTACTTCCTCCGGCTCAGGTCGTGGTCATGGTCCCGGGGTCCTGGGATCAAGTCCCATGTCAGGCTCCCTGCCTGGCAGGGAGCCTGCTTCTCCCTCTCCCTCTGTCTGCTACTCTGCCTGCTTGTGCTCTATGTCAAATAAATAAATAAAATCTTTAAAAAAAACCCTGAACAATGATAAATTAGAAACATATTTAATCATTTTTATGAATTAAAAGTGTTCCAATAATAGTAGTCGAGATTTTCAGTTAAATTACAAGCCTGACAAATAAATCATTCCAAGTACTGTAGCTATCTATAACCCTATGTGCCGAAGGCAAATAATTTATTGCAAGGAATTGGGTAAACTAAACTCGTGTTTGCAATAAATTTGTAATAATCAAAACTGATCTTTATTATTTCAAAAAGGTTAATGTTAAAAGGTGCATTATCCACTTAACATTTGTGTTCATGAAATTAAAAAAGAATAATAAAGTGTTCCATTTCTAAAGAGAGAAAGGAAAAACATCATTGTTCCATGGCAGCTACCAAAGAATGAGAGAGAAATTACTTTGTTTGATGAGGGGATTAAATTCTTTGTAAGAATTTCCAAAATTTTTAAATTATATTAAAGTAGATACATAATCTAACAGGTTTCCCAATTATACAGTAGGTGTCGATTTATTATTCTGGTCCAGAGTTCAAGATGTAAAACCTGGGTTATTTATTTCTCTCTTTTCTTCTCAGCAAATTGTTCAGATTATAGCACAGCACCCTCAAAATTATAAAGCAGCAAAGCCAAATCTCAAAACATGTGAAGAGTTCCGTGCCAAACAGAGCTGTATAATAAAAACGAAAAATCAACACCTTTAAAAAATTCTTGATTTGAGTTTAATCGAAACTCTTGTTTTCATACATATTTCAGCCTTTCTGTGTGTGTGTGTGTTTGTCATGACACATTAAGTGCCTAAAAAATAATGATCAGCGAGGTTTCACAGCATGGAGGGAAAAAATAATAGGAAAAAAAAAGTTTATTCCACACTATTTGAATTACATTTAGGCAGTTCTCAATGGGGCTACCACCAAATCCTTTAAGCCCACCAGCCTCTTACCTACATTAAATTAATGAGGCATCTCAGACATTCATTCTTGACTAGCAGCTCTAGACTCTCCAGTTGGACACCTACAATCTACTAAATTACAAACAGTGACCTAGGGGAGACATCTGTTTGTTATATACAATATTGCATTATAATCTAAATGAAAAGAATATTTGGGAGATTAAGATGATAAGATATATGTTGAATTACATTTTCTGGGGTTAATAGGGGCCGGTCTATGATTCCGTGATCTCTCTTCCCATACAGTTTCCTATTTTCCCATCAGGAAGCAAAGGCCTCCACAGATCAACGTTAAGAAATACAAAACTTATGAACAATCCAATAGTACGAGGTCTCTATTATGCCATGATACTCACTACCGCCATACAATACTTTTATTAAGCCTCAAATACATTAAGCTTGATTATAATCAAATTTTTTATAATACCACCTTCTTACTAATGCTCATAACACTTGGCTCCCAGGGATGTACTTATAATGAGATGGCCAGGTGTATTTTCCATTAAATGCCTCTGTTGGAGTTTCTATAGTGCTTTTTCTTATATATTTCAAGTTAAATGCTCCTCTATTTTATGTTTGCTTCACAATAGCCAGTCCCTTTTCAATGATTAATTTTCTATTCAAAAACAATTTGCTTCTTTTTCCTTTGTTCTGTCGTGGTTTTAGAACAACATCTTTCCTTTTCCCTTGTCCACTGCAGAAACTTCCCCCCTCCCCCCGTCACTACCTTCCAGCCTCCAACTTCTTTTTAGTGACATATAGTCCAAAATATTTAGGCGCTCCCCCCAGCAGGAGGCTACTCAATTAACAAAAACAAAGCCCTGAATGATCAAGGCTATAACCGAGCCAAGAAGTACTGTGGCCATTTATATTATATGACCTCAGCAGTCTCTTGATTGAATTGCAACCCAGCATTAAATCAAACACTATGGGTTGTGTGTGTGATTTTATAAATGCTGGGTGTGTGGGGTGGAATCAGGGAGGTGAGAGGGGTGGCAAAGAGATTATAAATACTCTCAGAAAAAAAAAATCCCGATTCAGAATGTTTGGGGTGGTTTTTTTTTTTTTTTTTTTTCTTTTCTTCTTTTCTTTTTTAACATGCTCTTTACTTTGTTTTGGAACTAAGATACACTTTGTGAAATGCTCTGAACTAGTCTTCCAAGGCATGTTTAAACAACAGAAATAATGGAAGCATAATTGATTGCAGCTGGGAACTGTCACCCTATCAGTAAGCAGCACCTAACTGGCAAATACTGCAAGCTTGTTACAGATTCCATTATGAATTGGGCACTGTAAGAAGACTGGGCATTCTTTATACCACACACTCAAATCAAAATCTTCACTGATTTATTTCTAAAATTTTACTAGACTAGCAACAGTGAGCGGTTAGTCTGTTGGCCCCTCTCCAGTGTGTTTGGGCAGAGAAGGTAGGGTGCTTGTTTCATAAAGTTAAACACATAACAGGTTTATAAACATGCTATATCTCTTGGTCATGGAGTAGATATTCAGCAAAAACAATCTTCTCAGTACATGAACATTCACAGGAGAAAGGAGAAGGAAAAATAGCTTATTCAGAAACCCATTTTTGTGAATCCAATTACTATAAATTTACCCGTACATATCATATTCCAATCAAGAACTACCAAGATTCAGTTCTTATCTAGAAGCAGGCTTTTAAAGCATTTTTTCAGTTGATTTACTTCACTCAGACCTTCCTCAGAAAGGAGTAAAGAAAAAAAATAAAAAGAAAAAAGGATAAAAGAAAAAAAAGGGAAAAGAAAAATAAAGAAAGAAAAACTAATAACTTCACATTAACTTACTAAGAGAAAAGCTACAGTAAGTCCCTTTTCCTATTTTCTTATATTTGTGTAGCTGTTAGACATTTTGCAAAGGAGGGAGTACCAGCCAGCCTTTCACAACAAAAGACCCACTGTCACCGAGCCAGTCCCAGACATGGTGGAAACCAGCCCACAGGAAAAGGCCTGGCTCCAATGTTAGGCCCCGGCCGAGTACAGTCACTATATTCACTCAAATTGGCAACAGGTCTCAGTGTTCCTGGCTTTGAGCTGTGAACAAGGGTCGGGATTGAATAACCAATTATACAACCGCTGACTGAGTTTATCCAAGGTTTGCAAACTGCTATAATAGCCCAGTATTCAACCAACTGTTTTATCCTTTTCCAGATATAGTGTCATATCTCCCCTTGTGCTCCATTTACATGTCACTTTATTACATACATCCATTAAAAAGGTTAATACAGTGTCATACTCAATGCCTACATGTTGCCTTCCAGGAGTTCTGCTTCCCTCTGGGGCACTTCGTATAGACACCTTTCTCTGTCTTTCACTTTCTCCCCGCAAGTTAAACCAAGTTTCTGTCAGGACTACAGAACAGTGGATGAAAGAACAGTAGCCAAATGTCAACAGTTTCAAAAATACGCCTTATACTAATGGGCTGTTTGAACCCACCTTGGTATATTAAAAATGTGAAAATTCTGAAGTTTGGCAGTTCAGACTAAGCACCCAAATGTAAGGGGCACATACAAATTTGCCCAAACGTGTGCCTCCTTCTTTGCCAAAATGGATGTCTCAAAGTTCAAGAAGACCTACAATTTTCCTGCATATTTGCATGCCTGCCTTTAATACAAAGTGGTTATGATGGAAATTAAAATAGAAATAGAATTTCAAGTACTTTTCCTAAATCGCTACAAACCTGAAATTCCTGAACGAATACCTTCCAACTCAATAAACAGAATAGGGGAAATGGCAGAAATATCAGGTAGTTATGAAGGAGCTGGATATTATTTTTTTTTCTTTTGATGCCTTGATCTCTAGCCTTTTATTTATCCCATGGTGGTGTTAACTGTGTTTTACACAGCGTAAGCTTATCTTCTCCACTGCGGCTTTTTATCTTTAAAATCAATAATACAGATCCCTTCTAGAAACCTAAGTGATATGCATTGGGATATATAAAAATCACATCGACATTTAATAGAAATAAGAATGATTGATATTAGACAAATCATTTACATCTTTAACTATTTGGAGGTATTTCTTTATGTATAATTAAAATAAAAGGAAAAGTACCCTTTAAACCCACAATAAAAAATTTTCTATAACCGTAACAGTATTAGCTAAACAACAGTAATACTAACAAATACTAATGGAGTGTTTAAGCTGTGTTAACTTTTAAGTGCTTTATATATAATTCTATTTAACTCTCGTGAAATCTTCTATTTGTAGTTGCTTTAGAGCAGGTACTTTTGTGTAGCCAGAGTCTTCCTCCTTCATTTACAACCTTAGACATCTTGTAAAATTACTTAACTTCCTGTGCCCCAGGAATGAGTATATACCTAATATGCTTACCATCTAGGGCTACTGAAGGCATTAAGTGACCTTCTCAAATTAAAGTGTCTCAATACGATATTTTTAGGTATTTGTCATCGCTTTTCTCCACATCTCCATCTTTATGGGTAATGTACTGCTCAAATAAGCACATCTCAAGCAGCTCAGTGAGTGACAGAACTCATAATAACCTTGTGCTTCTTCAAGTAAATCATTATCTTCAAGAATTCTACGTGTTCGAATGGCTATTAATAACACCGGTCTATACGTATCGAACATCTATGTTTAGCTATTTGCAAAGTGAAAGTAGCAGAAAGACTATTCAAATAAAGTCCACTCTTATTTCTGCAACTCAACACTGTTGAGTTCCTACTTTCTTGACCCTCACCTGCAGCTAGGAATAATCAGTTTGCCAATCCAATGGCAGTGTGGATAGGAGGAAAAGAATCTATTCTGAAAAACAAAGCAGTAAGTTGTAAATATAAAGACTCTGCAGCCCTTTCATTGTTACCAGGACATTCACTAAGTTGTAACTTGTTGCTGATCTTTTTTTTTAAAAGATTTTTATGTATTTATTTGACAGAGAGAGACATAGCGAGAGAGGGAATACTAGCAGGGGGAGTGGGGGAGGGAGAAGCAGGCTTCCCAGCCGAGCACAAAGCCTGATTCGGGGCTCGATCCCAGGACCCTGGGATCATAACCTGAGTTGAAGGCAGATGCCTAATAGGCCACCCAGGGGCCCCTTGTTGCGGCTCTTTTTAAAAAAAGGGAAATAAAATGTGGAGTTTTTACATCATAGCAGGTTTTGGCGATACAAAGATACGAGCCATGAAAGTCACTATGAAACTTAATTATGAATATAAAACATGAAAATGTTTATAAGAACCAATACAGGTAGCTGAACAAATCTGCCTCATTACTTCATTGTCAGAGGTAATATAGGAGAAGAAACTTCGGATTCAGAACTAGGTACGAATCTTGGCTCTGTTCTTTCCCAACAAGTGGCCTTAGGCAAGCTATTTAACCAATTTTGGTTTGCTCACTTTTAAAAGTGAAATTATGATGCCTGTTTGCCTTACAGGAAGAAAGCGAAAAAGAGAAAGAGAAAGACTGTCACCGAGTCCTACACACATTAAGTGTTTCATAGATGCTGCTATAAGCATCTTCAACATCATCAAGTTTCCCTTCTATTGCCATTGTGAGCAATTTCATTGCTCAGCAGTATTCTAGACCTAGTAACCCCAAGAAGTCATTTGTGTGTTTAAGTAAATGTTTTATTCAGCAAACTGATACTTTGATCCAGGCTCTGTCACTGACAATGGCATGGAAAAGGGAAAAAAAAAGAAACTCAACTCTTAAATATTTTGGCAATGATTATACATGGAATTAGCCAGAATATTTTCCAAACGCATTTCATTCAAATGTTGGGATAATATGAAAGCCTGGCATTGAAAAATAACATTTATATTTTTTTTCTTTTTTTCTCCGAATTTTTTAATCACAGAAAGTTATTAATGTTTTGATTACTATTAGAATTATACTCTGATAGCATCAGCATAGCAAAAAGATAAAGTAAAGGCAGATGAGAAATTCTTCACATTCTATCACCCTGAGGAAAAGAGCAATTCTGCATTGAGGAGTCCTCTGTCATGCTGAGACTTGTTCTTCAGACCATTTTCCCTAAAGAAATAATAATAATAATGCCAGAATATTATATCAGCTAACTGGAGAAATATGGAGAAAATAATATTATATAATCTACATAGCTATGCATTTAACTAAAAGAAATTTTGCTGGGATACATCTTTAATCTGAATCTATGACTTTTTGGGAAGATTTTCCCTGGTGGGGTGCTCTCTTAGAATATGCAAAATTCAGCTACCTACCTCCTTTTGTGTGTATGCAAAATAGAATTTTCCTTATAACAGCTTCTGCATTTGTAATGGTTATGAAAAACCCATATTGCTTATCAAATGAGAAAAATTACAAGACCAAAGAGACAACTTTGTAATCCCCAATTAGACAAAAGCTCTAAATATCATGAATACTGTACAGTTTAGAGCCACATTAGGCATTGTCTCTCTTCCCTATTTTGGTTACAGTAACAATAATGAAATCACTCATATTTATTGACTCTTTACCATGAAGCATGTGTAGTGCTGCAGTTCATGTCATCATTCATTTAATTATGAAAACAACCTTCAGAGGTATGTAGTATTACCATCATCTATTTTACAGAGGCAACTGAGATTTAGAAAGGTTAAGTCATTTCTTAAGGACACATGCCTAGTGAGGAAATAAGTCAGGATTAAAATCCCTATCTGTTGAATTTCAAAGTTTGTTTTCCTAATCAGTAACCATACTGACTCACCCAGACTACGAACAGCAACATAGGTGACATACTGCATACAGACTTGAGTGCGCATAGTACAATACCACTCTGAGCTCCTGTTGGTGATTTCTGAGTTCTCAAGGGTATCCCTGATTACTTGTGCGTAGAATGAAATCCAAACCTCTCTCAAGGCCTACAGACAGAGTCATATGATCCTTGGCCTGTGACCATTTCTCCAGTCGTTTGCTTCTGCTCTGCCTGCATGTACTAGGCACTGAGGCCATCATGCCATTTCTCCAACTAGCGAAGTCTAACCTCGTTTCTGTGTGTTTCCACTTTGAGTTCTGTGTTCACTTTATTTCAGCCACTCTTCCCCTAAACTTCACATGACTGACTCCTCTTATCCTGAACTCATATTTCACCTTTGCAGAGGCCTTCCTTGACGTACTGTCTAAAGCAATACAGCCCTACCATCACTTCCAGTCTATTTCTATCAAATTTCCTTTATTTTTTATAGTGCTTATCTCTAATGGAAATCATCTTTTCTATTCATTTTATTTTTTCTTCTCTTCTTTCTCACTAAAACATAAGCTCTAGGAGAACCTGGACCTTATCTGTCTTGCTCACTATGT
>CM053611.1:38493144-38546346 GCA_028646535.1 Procyon lotor
TTACATGAATACTTAATTCATCTAAATTAGACTACGCTTATTTAAAATAGGAATTAAAAGAAAAATAAGTCAAAAATTAACAATTTAGGTAGGGCAGATGATTCTGTTTGTCACTGCCCTCAGTAAGCTGCACTAAGTTGACACACATAATTTGAGCCTGCTTGCTGTTCCCTCTGTTGGTTCCTGCCTGCTCATCCCAGTTTGAGCATCTCATTCTGCCAAAAGAGGATTTCATGTTTAAAGATACATAATTTCATTCAGTAAGAAACTCAAGTCAACAACTTCATTTGAGACTCAACCAAAGAAACAGAAACATGTTGCAATAATTTGGTGGACTGACCAAATGACAATCCCATCACAGTCTCCATTATGGCAAATCCGGAAGTATTTTGAAATGTAATTCTTACTATCCTTCCCCCTGACGTTAGAATCTAAATCCAGTTTAAATGTTAAATACAGTCTACTTTATTGATTTAAAAGATCAATTAAACACTGAATCTGTACTTTACTATGTAGATATAGGCAAGAAAAAGTTGTGTATCTCTACGTGATTATATTTTCTAAAAAAAAATTGGACATAATATCCTAGTCTTTACAATCTCTTTAAAAATCAACCTGACTGGGGCGCCTGGGTGGCTCAGTCATTGCGCGTCTGCCTTCGGCTCAGGTCATGATCCCAGGGCTCCTGGGATCGAGCCCCGCATCGGGCTCCCTGCTCGGCAGGAAGCCTGCTTCTCCCGCTACCATTCCCTCTGCTTGTATTCCCTCTCTCACTGTGTTTCTCTCTGTCAAATAAATAAAATCTTTAAAAAAAAAAAATCAACCTGACTTAAAAATTGAGAATAGAAATGCCTATTGTTCATTAAGTAACTTATATAACAAATATTTATTCTGTGTTTTTCTATGCCCATAGCATGTTAATCACTATGCTATGGACTGTGGTTACAAAGATGAAAGCTATACTCCCTGATCTAAAAACACAAGTTAGACTCATAATTACCAGTGTACCAGCAGCTATGACAGAAGTTTGTTCAGGATGCTATGAAACACAGAATGAAGCTGTCTAACTCAGGAAAAGAAGGATTTTAATGTAGGAAGGCGTTCAAAGGAAATCTAGGTTAACTAAGCCACATTCTGAAAGCTAAGAGTTTTCCACATGAATGAAGACAACGGTATCACTGGAGCCAGGGAAGTAATATAGGGAAGGGCACAATAACAAAAGAGAGTCTAGAAAGTTGAAGAAATTCAAAGATATTTGATATATCCAGGGCATATGGATATAGAAAGTGGAGAGAACTAAAACTAGAAAGGTAAAGAGAGATCATACCACAAAGGACCTTGAATACCAAAATAAGAAGATAGTCAGGCTTTGAATGAATTGAAGCAGGAATTGATATCATCAGATCTCTAACTCCCTCTCCTTTAGCAGGAAGGGCTAGAGAAGCCAAATTGTATGCTATGTTTTTGTGCAGTGGCCTTATGTTGTAACTGTTGCTCAGAGGTGTAGATGACTGGAGGGAAAGAAAGAGAGAGATGGAAAGTTCCATGTCTTCTCTGTAACAGACTGGTGAGGCTCACCACAAAAAAATCCCCCACATGTGTCTAAAGGTTTATGAAAGTAAAAAGGGCCTGAATTGGTGTCTGACACTGAGGCACAGAGAGTAGAACCCACTCTCCCCCTCCAACATGCACACAAATGAGAGCAAAGTGTCTCAGATGAAAATGGTCAGAGGAGAGTACAATCTAAGTGCATGTAAGAAAAAGAAGATTATTAAGTCATTTTACCAGATAGGAAAATAACTGTACTAGAGAAATTATTCCAAGTTTATGTCGTATGTGTGGCTTTATTGCTTCCAGCAGAAGATAATTTCACAGTAAAACTTGTCCATAGTGAATTATAATGTTTAACTATTGTGCCTCAAAATACAAAATGGCAGTTTTCATAAATAATCATTTAACAGTATTCTCATTTTATAGAAGTCTTAACAAACACCATATTAAGAAGTGCTGAATTTTTCCTCATGATACTTTAACCACAAGAGCAAGTTCATGAGCAATCATTGCAAGAAGGAGGGATAATGCTTATTACAAAAATCATCTGAATCCAATAAAGTCACTTTCTCTGAATGGTCTCAGACTCCTCTGAAAGTTTTGAGACTCGCGAGTGTGGGCCAACAAGAACTTTCACATGACAGAAATAAATGTAGCAAAAGAATTTTAAAAATATTGGTACATAAAGTTCAAAAATAACTAACCATACTTAGCTTGGTAATTTTTAAAATTCAATTCATAGACTATCATGAAGATAACTGTGACTTTAATATGCATACTTATAATAGTCATATCCTTTGCTAGACCTGTTTCTAGTCCATATGATGAAGAAAAACTTGACACAAAATGAATTTTGAGTAAGAAACACTGACCTAAAATTAATTGCATGAGAAATTCTTGTTATTTCAGTTTTCTGGCAACTTTTTTTGACCTCAAGCATCTGGCTTTAGGAAATTTCCCACAAGTATTTTTTTAATTTATGATTTTATATGCACGGATGTACATAAATATAAATATATGCATATATAAGTATATATGTACATATATACTGATAAATAACCTAATAACCTAGGGTGTTATGTTTTAATTAGATAAAAGTTCTGTTTTTGAGTATGATTGTGAGTGTATGTGTATGTATGAGTTTGAAGGATAATGTTCACTACTGACCATTAATAGCTGTCATGATGATCCAAGCAATTTTCCCCAAATCAATGTTTAAAAAATTTTAAAGTTTTTGTTTTTAATGAAGATTAATATGATCATATTAGGATCACCTGCAAAATTTGGATACTGCAATAATTTATATACTAAATAGAGGTAATACATCTAAATAAATTACATAATTTAATTCAAAGAAACTTAATCCCCAGCTGCTTTGTGTCAGCAGAAATAGCAGTCATTTTTCCCTAATTTTGAAACAATTTTGAGTTTTCCTATTAAAAGACAATAGATTGCATGTCATTAAAGAGAAAAAAGAAAACAGTAAGTCAAAAAAGTAAGCTCAACACTTTATTAGGTATTTTGTATTTTTTTAATTGTAAGATTAAATTCCAGCTTTCCAGGATCTTGCAATATAGCTGGAGAGATTTTTTTTTTTTTTAAGAAAAGCTGATATGCATAAAGCAAAGGAAAAAAATATGTATTGACCAGGGGGTCCTGATCTTGAGTGTGATGAGAAATAGAGAAGAAAGAAATATGTCAGGGCTAAAATTAGTCCAATGCTCTTGAATAGGGCAGTATTTATTTTAAATCAGCAAAGAAAATTAGAAGAACACAAAACAGGAGATAGAATGAGAAAGCACCTACAATACGTACAAAAGTTCTATTTGGCAATAGTGGTAGGTAGCCATTGAATCATGATTCAACTTGATTTGACTTGATTCAACTCTTACTTCAGAGGCCTTAGGAAGTTGGTAATACTGAGTGCATTTGATGAAGTGGACAACATAGAGCCATAGGAGTATTTTAAATATGTCTGCAAAATAAAAATGGTGCTATTTGAAAACCCGAGAGGGGCACAATAAGGTAGGGAATAAAAATTATCGCAGGAGAAATAAGGTAGAGGCTCTGCTCCAGACTTGAGGAGATCAGACCGGCAAGACCTGGGGCTGGGTGTGCACAAAGTGCAGAAGAAATTCCTGAAGGGAGAGACGGGTCCGGGAAGAATGGTGGTACTGCTACTCAGGAAATGGAAGAGTTCTTCTTGTAAAGAAAATTATTAACCATTTGTATTCCATCTACCAGTTTGGGCAGCCATGTTCCCCCGAGGATTCTTTTGCTTCCTATTATAGGAAGTAAATAGTTTCACCCCAGAGTGTTAAATGTTCTATGAAGGCTGAGATGACCAAAATGAGGTCATCTCATTTTGGATGAGATATCCAAAATATCCATATTTTGGATAGAGTGGAAGGCACCAAATGTAAGAATAAAAGTAGCTCAACTTTTCTGCGCTTTTCTTTTGTGCTTTTAATGGAAACCACTGTTGTTACTATGGAGGTCCCCCTTCTTTCTTCCTTCCTTCCTTCCTTCCTTCCTGCCTGCCTGCCTGCCTTCCTTCCTTCCTTTCTTTTTCTTTCCTTCCTTCCTCCCTCCCTCCCTCCCTCCCTCCCTTCCTTCCTTCCTTCCTTCCTTCCTTCCTTCCTTCCTTCCTTCCTTCCTTCCTTCCCATCTTCCTCTTTGGCCAACTAACCATGAGCCTAAAAGCTGCCTCCTTTCTAATCTAAGTGTTATGATACTGCTAACAGATGACGGTTACTATAGATAACTGCAGAAAGCATGGAAGTAAGGAAAGCATGCATGCACAAGGTCTGATTGTTAAAAACAGCCATGACTGCCTTCTTCTAAAAGAAAAGGGAAAACAAAGCATAGTTTAATTTCATTATCACTATCACTCCTACATTTGAAGTAATTCAAAAATTACTTTGAAGTGATGAAAAGTAAAAGGAGGAAAATAGTTTCAGGTAGACTATTAATACATGAAAGAAATATATCAGCCAAAGAGAATGGAACACTTAGAGTAAAACTTTAAAACTATTTGAATATATTTTTTCTTCTCTTCCTCTTTCCTCCCTTCTTTTCCCCTCCACTCTTCTCTCTCTCTTCTCATATTTTTTTCTTTTCCCCTAGCCACTCTTTAAAACACAATCAGTCTTTCTTTGGAGAGTATTTTTCTTTATTCTTAAATCAACACAGTTGGGAGGATTTTAAAAACTGGAGCTAAATTAAAGGCCCAATCCAGACACTACTTTTATTTAGGCTAAGTTAAACTGAAACAATGAGTCATGATGATTGTTAAACTGACAGAAAATAATAAATTTTTTTTTTTTTTAAAGATTTTATTTATTTGACAGAGAGAAACACAGCGAGAGAGGGAATACAAGCAGAGGGAATGGTAGCGGGAGAAGCAGGCTTCCTGCCGAGCAAGGAGCCCGATGCGGGGCTTGATCCCAGGACTCTGGGATCATGACCTGAGCCGAAGGCAGATGCTTAACGACTGAGCCACCCAGGTGCCCCAGAAAATAATAACTTTTTAAGGTTAAAAGAAACTAAAGGCCACCTATACTAACAAGACTGGGATTCAATGGTGAGACTGAATATATATGTTTTTGTTGTTGTTTTTTTACAAAGCCGACGTTTCCACAGCATTACATTTAACACATTTGAAGCACACAACAGACGTGAAATGTCAACTTCATTCTGATCTCCACAGGCGTATCATGAGGTATCCCAGTATGTCCTCAGTGTTCGACATTAAGGAAAGGTTTGGAATGGGCAATAGAAGTATAGGCCTAAAAGTTTATACATATGTATGCTTTTTAAAAAGTAGCTTAGAATCACATTCTTCTATATAAACTTAGATCTAGTGTCATCTTTGACTAGGTAAACATAAGGACTGAGTAGATGGGATTCATGCTTTCTCCAAGAACTTGGAGAAAGAAAGAAATTAAAAAAATGTAATTCTCTAATAGATTAAAAAAAAAACAAACCTTAGAATCATGTTTTGATTCTACAAAATCAGAGAGATATATATGTAAAAGCAGAATGGCTCCTCAGGTCCTTAAGAATTTAATGTAACCTTTCTGAAGGTATTAACATATCTAAAAACAATGTCAGTCAGAGGGGAATTCTAGGCATCCAAAATAGAGAGGGAGAAGGGAAGGAGAACTGAGATGAGATGAATAGAGTAAAGGATCAGACAAGTAGCCAAAATGACCAAGGGCCTGGACACATTGGCAAAGCCATCCCCAAGGTGGGGATGGATGCCTGAAGTTATAGCCAACGTAGGCTAGTCCTATCCTAATTGTCGTAGGTGCCTTAGCTATAAATATCTAATTCATACAACTCCCTCATTCTAATAACATCCTTACCAACATCTTTTTTTTTAAAGATTTACTTATTTTTTTAGAGAGAGAGCGCGCATGCTCATGTGAGTGGGGGGAGGGGCAGAGAGGGAGAGAGGGAGAAAGAGAGGGAGAGGGGGAGAGACAGAGAGACTCTCCAGCAGACTCTCCACAGAACAAGGAGCCCTGTGCAGGACCCAGTACCGCCACCCCAAGATCACAACCTGAGATGAAACCAGGGGTCAGACACCCAACTGACTAAGCCACCCAGGCATTCCCTTACCAACGTCTTTAAGACAATTATTTGGATTTCTATATGAATCTACTTACAGGAAGAGAAAGGGTTGTTTTGTCATAAAGATTTTCAGTATTCTAAAATCTTAGTAGTAGCTATTCTTTATTTTAAAACTACACATTTAAGTTTTGGTTAAACAAACTAATCTTTTAATAGTGGAATTATTGGATCACATGGTATTTCTATTTTTAATTTTCTGAGAAAACTCTATACCATTTTCCACAATGGCTGTACCAATTTACGCCACCAACAATAGTGCACAAGGGTTCCTTTTTCTCTACTTCTTGCTAAGACTTATTACTTTTGTATTTCTTATTTTAGCTATTTTGACAGGTGTAAGGTGATATTTCAATATGGTCTTAGTATTTATCCAAAGAAAATAAAATAATAGTTCAAAAAGATATAGACACTCCCATGTTTATTGAAGCATTATTTACAATATCTGAGATATGAAAGCAACCTGTGTCCATCAATATATGAATGGATAAAGACATGTGATACACACACACATGGATATTATGCAGCCATTAAAAAGAATGAGATCTTGCCATTTGCAACAACATGGAATGACCTAGAGGGTATTTTGCTAGATGAAATAAGTCAGACTGAGGAAGACGAATGCTGTATGATTTCATTCACATGTGGAATCTAAAAAGCAAAACAAATGAACAAACAAACAAAAAGCAGAAACAGACCTACAAATACAGAGAACAAACTGCTGGTTGACAGAGGTGAGGAGGTGGGGGGAAGGGCAAAATGAGTGAAAGGGAGTAGGAGATAGAGGCTTCCAGTTATGGAATGACTAATTCACAGGAATAAAAGGCATAGCAAAGGAACTGACATCAATGATATTATATAGCATTGTATGGTGACAGATGGTAGCTATACTTGTGATGAGCAGAGCATAAGCTACAGAGATGGAGAATCACTATGTTGTACACCTGAAACTAACACAACATTGTGTATCAACTATAGTAAAAAAAATAAATAAATAAAATAAATAATCTCTTGAGCTTAGATGAAGTGAATCTCCCATAGAAAGATGGGTTGCTCTCAGTGCCCTGGTAAAATCAGATTTATAAGCCTGTAAGCTCTCTGATCATCAAATTAAAGAATGCTCTTCTGTAAGGCGCCTTGAAGGCCTTTCTTAATAAGAAAAGCATGCTGTCATTCCTGTCAGTCCTCAGTTCAAATGTCACTTCCTTAGCAGACCTTTTTTGATCATTATATCTAAATTAGCTCATCATAGCCACTGTTTATGATAGATTTATTTTCTTTGTAGCACATACTATCTTAAATGATCTTATCTGTCTACAACTACTAGAATATAAGTTCTACGAGAGCCTACCTTGCTAATCAATGTGTCTCCAGCACCTAAAACAACGTGTGCATCATAGAAGATAATTTTTAAATGTTAGTTTAATGTTAAATAAATGAAAGACAGAGAAAGTATGCCTAGTTTCTGGAAATATAAGCAGCAACAATTTGATGAGAAGAAAACCTTAGTCATAGTGCAATCCTAAATGATGTACCAATTTGAGGAGAGAAGGGAATAATTAAATGACGTTTTTGGACTACATGGAATTAAGCAAAAATGTAAAAATAGTTTCAGCTTATTACTATTTTATTTAGAAATTTAGAAAATTGGACCAAATGCTGAGCGATGGAGTTGAACAGAAGTTCACTTTTTTTAGCCAAACATGAGTGTACTATGAAAACTACTCTTTTGTCTTTGCTCTTGTCCTTATTCTAGCAAACAGATAACAACAGCAATAATACTGCAAGCAGAGCAGAAGACAGGACTAGGTAATCTATGTAACACAAGTAACAAGAAAATCTAAGTTGTACTTAGAAATTTTCATTTTATTTTTTTCTTAATTTCACAGTAAATTTATCCAAATTTTATAAAAAAATGTGTTACATATTTCATTAATGTTTTGGTGGCACGGGACTGACAACCTCCAAAAAGGCCATTAAAATGCATTTCTTCCACATTCAATGTATACTTAGACAACCCATCATGCGCTAGACATTGGACAAGTATCTGGAACCCAGCAATGAACAAGTGGGGCACACTCACCGCTTTCATGAAATTTATAATCTAGAGGATGGCTCTAAGAAATAACTTATCTTCCATGACCCAGTTATTTTAGTCTTCCTAACAGCCTAACTCAGTCAGAATTTAATTGCCGAACAGTTAACACCTGAGATTTCTGAATAAATTTTTGAAATAACCTAACAAAGCAAAGAGATGAGGAGTAATGGAAAAGAGCACAGGCTTGAGGATGAGAAGACTGGTTCCTGTCTTGACTCTTCCACCGGTCATTGGATAGCTTTGGGCAAACTCTATATCCCTGTAGGCCCCTCCCTGGAGAGAAGGCCTGGATGCCAGAGCTGCTAAAGTTCCATCCAGACCTGTGGGTGGCTCTCTCTGCTTTATTCGGTTAACACATTACACATTTATATAAGAACAGAAATAAAATGGGGACAGGAAGCAAAAAATGGTCTTGTGTGAGCACACAGACTTCTCTTGATTACTCAGTTTTGAAGGAGCAGTGCAATGCTTTCTTCAGGACATGAAACATTTGTCATCCGTTTAATCAAAGCTTGAACTTTCCTCTTTGGGAAAGATCACAACAACTAACAAGTGTTTCTGATACACTTTTAGAAACGTTTACAGCGAATTAAAGAAAGTAAATTCTATGAGGTGGCTGTTTCCCAACCTGCGAGCTTTTACTGAACTTAGACATTTGGATGGACATAGAATTCACTATGTTTCAATACTTAAAATTAGTCTGTAGAAGCTGTAAATCCAAATCTGCTTTCTTCAAAACCTAATTTTTCCATTTCCATCAGTTTGTTGTTATAGGATTAGTATCACTGCTGAACTGGTGTCATCTGTATTTAAACTAAACATTGAATTATTTGTGGAAAAAAATAACAAGGGGTGGATGTTGCAAAGTTAAATAAAAACATTTCAGTGAGGAGTCTAAATCATTACAAATAGTAAATTTTGATGTTTATTTCAAAAGGTTATTTTTTACCTAATAATCTTACTTTCCCAAGAAAGAATTATATAAATAAAAAATATAGTGGAACAATTTTTTGGTTTCTTTGTTTTCTTTTCATCAACTCCAAATTTGCTAATTAGAAACTTATGAATAAATCACTTATACAGATAATAATGTTTATTAATGCTACCCATTTTAAAAAAGTGCTCCTAAAACTTTGACATGATTTATAGTTGGGAAAAAAAAATTAGAATGCACAGGAAATGCTTTTTGATGTAAAGAATGATTTAATTCCTTAACTTTAAAAAGTCCACCTAAATCTACTAACCAGTCTTTCCAAAATTAAACAAGAATAGAAAAATTATAGATTTTTTTCATGGTGTTGTTAAATTTAAAAATAATTCTCCCATTTTTGTTGGCATTTTCTTTTCTTGTTTGGGCCAGAATTACAAACAGGGAAGCAGACTATGAGGAAATTTTAAATAGTGGGAAAAACACATTATTTAAGCTCCTTTGAATTTAAAATAAGAACTATTTTTCCAGTTATCAATTCAGTGCTTTTTATTTTAAAAAGAATCATTAGACCATTCTTTCACTGTTGCTTACCTAATTCTTTTCCCAAGAATAATGAAGTTTTACCATAATAGAATACAGATCTTAAGAAATCATTGGTTTATCTCACAACAGCTGGCATTTCGATCATACCAGAAAGACATCCTTCCACTTAGAATATTGAAAAAAATAGGGGTGCCTGGGTGGCTCAGTGGATTAAAGCCTCTGCCTTCGGCTCAGGTCCTGATCCCAGGGTCCTGGGATTGAGCCCCACATCAGGCTCTGCTCAGGGAGCCTGCTTCCCCCTTTCTCTCTCTCCCTGCCTCTCTGACTACTTGTAATCTCTCTCGCTCTCTCTGTCAAATAAATAAAATAAAATCTTTTAAAAAAAAGAATATTGAAAAAAATAGACTCTACACTCCTGGTAACAGGTTTTAGGTAACAAGTTCAAGTTAATGTATACAGTTGTTTAAATTATCAAAAGTCCTTATTTTAAACGCACATATTCTCTTTTCAGTGATTATAATTATTACTTAGATCTTAATTAGCATCTAAGGAATTCTGAGGAATTTCTGGGAAAATGACATGAATGGAATGAGGTACTATTTTGGAAATGACTAATTTATTTCAATTCAATAAATATTTAGAAAACATCTATTTTTTCAGGTGGCAGAAATCTAGAAATCATAGTGCTCTTGTGGGAGACCAATGCTCCTATTATAGCAATCAGGATTTATTTTCCTAGAAGAAATTCTAATAGGATATGTATGCAACTCTAACCCCAAAGTATGACAAATCCACAAATCAAATACATTTTTAAGGTAAGTAACTTTTACTGTTTTCAAATTCTTATTAATATTTGTCTGCATTGGGGCACCTGGGTGGCTCAGTGGGTTAGAGCCTCTACCTTCGGCTCAGGTCAGGATCTCAGGGTCCTGGGATCGAGCCCCGCATCGGGCTCTCTCTCAGTGGGGAGCCTGCTTCTCCCCTCTCTCTGCCTGACTCTCTGTCTACTTGTGATCTCTCTCTGTCAAATAAATAAATAAAATCTTTAACAAAAAATATTTGTCTGCATCGTTCTTCACTTGTCTTGTCATCAGTTAAGCCATGACTAGCATCAAAGGTTTAAGAAAAAAAATAATAAAATTAAGAAAAACAAAATTAAGAAAATCATTTCTGTTAATATTTTTATCTTCTGTTTTTACAAATTAGTAAGAGCATTCTTTTGGTTTTAATAGGAAAAGGCAGGGATTACTGTAATCATAGTTTGAGAACCACTAATGCTGCCCACATAGTTCCTGTAAGGCAAACCCAAAAAAGGTCAGAAAAGACTATTTCTCCCACGAGTACTTAACCAAAGTTATATAACTTTAGGTAAATCACAGAACTTCTTCTGATCTCAGGTGCTGGAGTGGAGGGTAGAGGATGTCCCAGACCACATAAACTCTAGACACCTTGTTGTGGTAATTTGTAAAGATTAAATATTCATTCAAAATTAACTGTAGGTTTATCTCAGTAGATGAATAGATAAAGCAAGTATTTGTTGTATGAAAGTAAATGCTATGATAAAAGTACTTAAGGCTTTGAATCTATGGATCAGAAGCAGATCTGACATTCTCAAGTTCCAATGTGGTCTACAGTACGGGCACATTCTAAGAAATGTGAAGAACTTTTAGCTCACTTTTTTTCCCATTATCAACTCTTTTGTGATTATTTTACAAAAGCAATTCAAAATCACTGATTACAAAATAGGATCCAAATCTGGTGATTATTTTATGTGATCTTGTGATCACATTGTGATCTCTCTATTTCTGTCAAATAAATAAAATCTTTAACAAAAATTATAAATCTTCACAGCTGATATAAGAAATATATTCAAGAAATGTAGTTTTAGAAGAAGGTAAATAAGCTACTATGTGTAAGCTTAAGAGGAAGAAGTTTTTCAGAACTGAAAGTGTCCCATGCCAGACTCAGTTGCTTTGGGAAACACTTCTTGATTCAAGACTTGTTCAAATAAGTACTGAATAATGACCTAATTATTGGAGATGCTTTGAGGGATCATCATTCTCTTTTCCTCTAACTAATGTCCACTCAGTTTTTAGGAGTCAGCTTAAGCACAGCCTCCTCCAGAAAGCCCTCTTCAAGGTCTTAGTCTGATTTGGATATCACTGTGCATGTTTGCATCCCAGGGTTATATTCAAAGTATGTTTAAATAAATAAAAATCTAACACATTAAACAAGTGGCACTGCAGACCCAATAAGTAAAACATGGCCATGTTTTAATTGCCAGACATTAAATTGTTGGATGTTGGAGATGCCAAAGTGGCCCTAAGGGAAGGACTGAAACAGCCAGAGTAGTAACTTGAGACACTGGCTAGTAACCAATGGTGAGGAATAATTTAATGTTTACTAATACATACCTGCTGAATATCAGCTATGTCTTACCAAAACATCTGTCAGGGTGTGCTGTAATTTATAGACCTTTTTTTTTTTAATGTCTCCCACCTAAATAGTTAAGTCCTTAAGAGAAGAGACTAGATTTTATTTTCCTATTTTCTTTGTATCCCCAAGAGTTAGAACAGTGCCTAACACACAATAGATACTCCATAAACATCGGTTGAGCTAATATGCAAAATGTCACATATCAGCTAAGAAACTAAATGGTTTTTATAATTTAAAATTCTATAATTCTACTTTACAGTACATATACCTTCTTTAAAATGATCAAGGGTGCAATACAGTGGTCATGTAATTTTACAAGACATTGAAATTAAAATGCTTTTGAGTTCTTGAGAAAACAAAGCATTTTATTAAGTTTTAAATCGAGAGCAATGAGACTCTAAAACCTTATCCATTCTAAAAATGTCATTGTAAGGTATTGTTCAGGGTGGTTGTAAACATGACACAAAGTCATCTGATGTTGAAATTTTTATGTTGAGTCAGCAGAAGTGCTTGTAGTAGATCTGATCTCCTGAATCCTAGCCACAGATGTCGCATACTCTATTATACTGAAGGGCAATTAAAAATGTCTCCTTTCTATATCATGGGTTAAAGAGAATTATTGCAGTGATCACAATTGCAGTGATCCAAGGGTTGCACATATGATGAACACTGCCATCTGAAATATATCAATACCAACTTAATTATAATCCTAATTATATTCCTTACAAGGAACACCTATTGCTAACATGGGAATTTAGTCATTATTAAGAGAACACAATATTGTGTGTTATGCTGCATATTTGAGAAATAAACCACGGTGCCTGCTGTCTTCCCATCAATCAAAGATATTTCGGCTTAGTATAGATGTACTACAAAATCTAGAAACACTATTGATATTATTTGTAAAGTGACATACGGGTTATAAAAATTCATGACATTACAGTTCAAGGTTCAATGACCATATCTATCACCTACATTTGCAGGGGAAATATGTAAGAAAAAAGAAAGTAGTCTTCTTTGAGTCCCTGAGATGTAATAGCAGAAGAAATGATCTGAAAGGAGGGAAAGTTTTCTTACCATCTGAACACAGAGTAAAGGATAACTGCTCATATATATATTTAGTATTGGTATTCTCATAGATACTATACCAGGCAAAATAAAAGGTTGGAATGGTAGCTAAAATACGTGTGACAGTGTTTTGAAAAAGTTGCCAGATTCACTTTTGGTTTTGTATCTTCCACTTATTAAAAAAAAAAAAAAAAAGAACTGGAGTTACTGAGAGAGAATGACATAACAAAAACAAATGCACAAAATGCAGATAGGAATGATTTGGGATAAGATGAATTGAGGGGTCAGGCCACAAAGTAGCAGATATAAACACAAGGTATTGTATGAATTCTAGCAATTCCTACTATTCAGAGCTACAGGGGAAACAGTTTATAGTTTACGATGTCCATCAGATAAAAACAAAAAAAACAAAAAAAACAAAAAAACAGTTTCATAGGTATAAAAAAGCTTTTCCTGATGCACAAATCTAAGTGCAAATCTTCCCATGGGTCCTCATTAATGGAACACCCGATTTGATTTAGTGAACTACATATCCTTGCAATAGCATGTTTTTTATGAACATTTCCTTTTAAATTCTTCAATGCTGAGTAATGATATAATGCCAAAACACAGTTTAATGAAAACAATTGTACAATGGTCTAAGAATGGAATATGATGAAATTCTGCTTCATCCAGGGATAAAATTTTGAAACCTTTAGTTATGTTTGGGCTTCGAGTAATCGGATATGAATATTCTATTTTGCAGCTGAGCATCTGACGAAAACTGAGCTTTTGATAACGGTTTTGGTAACAGCAGAGTTGTGATTTCATACCATTTGACAAGAACATGGAAAGTAGAAATTATATATTGCTTATTAGAAGGATTCAACAAATATTTATTGAGCACATAATGTGTGCCAGGCACCACTCATTGAAAATGGAGAATACTAATGAATTTAAACAAAGAAACATATTAAGTACCAATAAACTGTACTCTTTCCGTGTTTACCGTAGCTAAAGAAGCCCTATACAGGATAAAAATGAATATCTTAGGGGCCAATGAAAATGTTAGTAACCTCTTCCTTAAGTTTGTCAATTAATCTTTTTTTTTTCAGATAGCAGAATTGCCACATTTAAGTAAACATGTTTTCAAAATATAAATTATAAAAACTGTTTTAAATAAAAATTATAAATCTCGGGGTGCCTGGGTGGCTCAGTGGGTTAAGCCTCTGCCTTTGGCTCAGGTCATGATCTCAGGGTCCTGGGATCGAGCCCCACATCGGGTTCTCTGCTCAGCAGGGAGCCTGCTTCCCCCTCTCTCTGCCTGCCTCTCTGCCTGCTTGTGATCTCTCTATTTCTGTCAAATAAATAAAATCTTTAACAAAAATTATAAATCTTCACAGCTGATATAAGAAATATATTCAAGAAATGTAGTTTTAGAAGAAGGTAAATAAGCTACTATGTGTAAAAAGGAGGCAAGAGATGGTATATGAAGAAAGAAAACCTTCTTTTGACTCTTCTCCTTGCCTGTTTCTCAGATGGCTCACCTAGGCTCCTCAAACATTCATAGTACAAGAAATACTGAATGGGAATTCGAGAAGTCTCCCATCACCAAGATAAGAATTAGATCAGTAATTCTTGTTTCCTCTATACTTGACATCTGAGACTGTATATGGCAAAGAACATCTATAAAGGCAAGGAAGGAAGGGAGGAGAAGAGGGAGGAAGGAAGGAAAGAAGCAGGAAGGAAGGAGAGAATTGAAAAATTGACTCTCAATGCAAGGATTATCCATTTTTCTAATTCAACTCTGCCATTTTTTTTGAAATTAAAAAACCAATAAGTTATGCTAACAATATTTTCAAAGCCTGCCTTAGCCTGTCCTTAACATACATTTTAAGTACAATAGTAATAATACCTGTTTTCAACAATATTCAATGAACATGTGCTTCTTATTCTTACTAGTAGTGATAGAACAGAACACATCCTTTCTAGTAAATGTGATATGAGGCAGAAAGTGAACTATTATACCCTGTGATTTTTCCTCAATCTGTCTTTGGCCTGTTCTTAAAGGAGAATACAGTAATTCTTTTTACATTACTCTCTAAATTAAAGCATCACATGTACAGGAGCAAAGTCAAGGATTAAATACCTTTGCACATGAGAGAGATTTAAACTGTTCCTTGGTGGGATGCCTGGATGGCTCAGTTGGTTGAGTGGTTGAGCGAGCGAGTGAGCAGTTGAGCATCTGACTCTTGGTTTCGGCTCAGGTCATGATCACAGGGTCCTGAGATCAAGCCCCACAATGGGCTCCATGCTCAGCAGGGAGTTAAGATTCTCTCTCTCTTTCAAATAAGTAAATACATCTTTAAGAAAAATTGTTCCTTGGTTACATGCTGTTAATTACAAGAAGCCCAAAATATGTGAATGCATTGGTACAAATATATCATTACTATTAGGAAAGCTTTCAAAGCAAGCTAGAAGTTCTCATTGTTTATCTATAAGAGGTATAAGAACGTTTGTCCACTTAAACAACCTTCTTAAGTGTTTCAAAATTAAAAATGCTATAGATAAGATTTATATTTGTCATAGATAGTTTATCTTTCATGCCTAACCTATTTTGAGAATTGAGTTATGCACTGAGGCTCAATTTTTAAATTGTCATGTTAGACCCAATTACTTGCATGATACTACATAGAGAAATGTGAACCTAGATCGCTGA
The DNA here is from genome assembly GCA_028646535.1 of Procyon lotor. NCBI lineage: Eukaryota > Metazoa > Chordata > Mammalia > Carnivora > Procyonidae > Procyon > Procyon lotor. The sequence goes on from CM053611.1 coordinate 38,509,102, forward strand.
AGGCTAATTTCCTATTGTATTAATATAGCCAAAGTTGCCAATGAATTCTCAGGGTAATTTATCTGTCAAGTAAACTTTCCAAAGACCTAAGAAAGAAAATCATATTTATAAGTGTGCCAACTTCAATTTCAAGGTCTACAAGGAGATCACAGTAAAAGGTAATAAAACACAAAATCACTTTTACTTTTGTTTGAATGCAATGAACAAAATCAAATCTTCTTGATCTAGGTGTTGCCAGATATATGTGAGGAGGAAAATTAAAAAAAAAAACTATATACATAGAAACACTGATATATTCCATACTTTTCAAAAACAACAAATCTGTGCCTCAGTAAAATGTAACACTCCAGTTTTATCAAGCTCAATCCCACAAGTTATTCTTAGAATGAATTATATGGTATCAACCAGAGAATGTTTTCTATAAGTATTCTTAAGAGAACTATGTAAAGTACACCAGCAATAAATCTTTAATCTATGCATAACAGCATCAAATATAGAAAATATGTTCATATAGAATGTATCTACCAGTTAGGGCTCAATATGATAATCGCTATAACTATAAAACTGGAAAACAAATGTATGTAATAGGATAACATTTGCTTTAAATTTCCCAGTTTATGTGTTCTACTTAATTGCCAGAAGATATTAATATTTCTCCTTATTTAAGTAATTTTCTGTTTATGTGAGTTTTATTGTTTCATAATCACATCTTAAGTGTTATGATTTGGAAAATATCCATAAGCATCTCTTAAATCTGGATAAAATTTTTAAGGAAAGCATTGTCTTTGAAAAATAAAAATTCTATCAAGAACTGAATATGATGCATGTAATAAATAACCATAACTGTTCTAAGATATTACATTGTGTTCCCATATTTCTCTTGCGGCTACTTTGCTGGTCCTTCTTTACATGCCTGCCCTCCTCTTTTGCACACACACACACACACACACACACACAAACATACACACACCCACATAAACATACACACACGAAAGGTCTGTGGACAATACTCTTCTCTTTAAAATCTATGTATATTTGGGGTGCCTGTCTTGCTCAGTTGACAGAGTATGCAACTCCTGATCTTGGGGTTGTGAGTTTGAGCCCCACACTGGGTACAGAGATTGGTGGCTCAGTTGGTTGAGCATCTGACTCTGGATTTCAGCTCAGATCATGATCTCAGGGTTGTGAGATTGAGCCCTGCATCAGGCTCTCTGCTGGATATGAAGCCTTAGGATTCTCTTTTCCCTCTCCCTCTGCCCCTCAATCTTTTTTTTTTTTTTAAGATTTATTTATTTATTTATTTGACAGAGAGAGAGAGATCACAAGTAGGCAGAGAGGCAGGCAGAGAGAGAGAGAAGGGGAAGCAGGCTCCCTGCCGAGCAGGGAGCCCGATGCGGGGCTGGATCCCAGGACCCTGAGATCATGACCTGAGCTGAAGGCAGAGGCTTTAACCCACTGAGCCACCCAGGCACCGCCCTCTGCCCCTCACTCTTAAAAAAAAATCCTTAAATAAAATAAAATCTACATATTTTCACTGGTTACACTTCCTACTTTCATTATCACAACTATGTAAATTAATCCTGGACCTTTCTAGCTATGACATCCAGACCATGTATTCAACGTCACCCAAATAATTAGCAAAATTAGCATTTGGACTTGACAAAGCTCTATTTTTTTTTAAGTATTTATTTGAGAGAGAGAGAGAAAGGGTGTGTGTGAGAGAGCATGAGTAGGGGGTAAGGGCAGGGAAAAGAGAGGGAAAGAGAGAAGCAGACGCTCTGTTGAGCAGGGAGCCCGAAGTGGGACTCAATCGCAGGACCCTGGCATCATGACCTGAGCCGAAGGCAGATGCTTAACCGACTGAGCCACATAGGCATCCCAACAAAGCTCTATTTCTTTAATTCTTCCAGTGTTTTCTACCTCAGGAAACCATGTTACCAGTCTACCAACTGCTGAGGATCAAAATTTCAGAGCAAACTTCTACTTTTTCCCAGCCCATCAACCAGAAATCAAGACTAGTTAATTATACAGAGGAAGCCACTTTCTTAAGACAAAGAGGCTATTACCATGGGCGTGCAAGGCCATAGAACTCAACCTACATGAGAAAAAAATATTCTGGGGCCCAAGTCACAAATATGAAATAATAAATCATTCTGTGTTCCAGTTCTATTATCTAAGACACGGTTTGCCTAACTATGAAACTATGCTTGAATTTTCAGTTGTTTTTGTTGGGAAAAGACTATTGTATTTGAAAGCATTTCTTCCACAGTGTTTAATGAGCTAGATAGTGACAGCTATTTTACACACATAAAAACTACTATATTCTATGGAAACTTTATTACAGTTCTGTATCCAGAGTCTGTGCTCTGGTAAGTATCAAATACTCAAGTTTGGATCAATTAGACTACAAATTCAGTAAATTAAAAAAAGTCTCCAAGATGATCTGAATTCTGAAGATTAGTTTGTTTATATGAGTTACTGGGACTTAGTAACTAACTTGTAAATGGTGGCCAATGTGACTCTTTGCAGGTAGCAAAGATTAACTGAAACCTGATGCTCCTACAGTTTGACAAATAGCAAAATAAAAAGGTTAGACCAGTTTCAAATGTGTCTCTAGATAAGAGAGATCTTGGCAAAAATTAGCAGACGATATGGGGTAAATTTATCCCATAGGTCTTTGTGAGTTTATCAGCTAATCAGAAAATATTTTAAAACTGTATTTATGAGTTTGGAATTATATGTTTGAAAATTACAATATGTTACATGGGTTGTTACAAAGAAATTTGGGGGGTTTTGAAATTCAAACCCAATTAGCAAGGCAAAAAATTTCAAAGACTGAGCCAGACAAATCTGGGAAAAATTTGAAACTTTCGTCTTATAAGACTTTCACCTAGGGATTTTAGAACTTCCACTGAAATTACCGTAATTTTCCCCTAACCGTAAATTCCCCTCATGTGAAAATAAGTAGATATATATTTGTATACTTTTTCACCACTGTAAGAATTCTCAATAAAATACATGTGAGACATGAGTGACTCCAAGTTTTAAAATAAAAAAATTGGTAGTTACCATATAGGCCATTTATTCAACAGGCATTTATTAAGTGCCATGTACTTTATGCCGTGTATTCTGCTAGGCCCTCAGGGTGAGGGACAGACTCCCAAGTAGGCACATTAGCCAAAAGCAGCTCATAAAGAAAATGACCCTTGAAAAGTTTTCTTTGCCCAGAAGGTAAAGAACGCATTCTGTGATAGCCAACCCTAAACAGTAACTTTTAAGCACAGGGATATTTAAGAACAAACTAATTTAGACTAAAGGAAAAACAAACAGTGCTTGAATCAACATTAAAACCATTCTGTTTTTAAGAAAGCCATTCAATCCCTACTGTAAGAATGGGGGAAGGATGAGACATCCAAGAGGTTCTCCTGCCTTCCTGCAGACTTTACTCAATGGCCTGATGCATGATTAAGCATGATAATGGTGAAGCTGTAGAGAGTAAAGATCTGAATTTAGTACATCAATGAAATGTGTATATGTTACAACTACAATATAGCAAAAAGAAAGATAAATCGAGTCTCTGCCTTCACAGCTGGACCTAATAGGGATGAGGGAAAAGAGGCATTCAGGGTCCAACAGTTAAGGAGCCGCTAACTCTCAGGGTCATGCATTTGTTGACTCAGCATTTGCAAGACACAAAGTGAATGTCTTCTTAAATTTGGTGATCTAGGTACCAACATTTTATATCAACGTTCCCAAGGGACAGAATGGTTCTCCAGGTTTCTTACTTTCACAGGGTATGGCGACTATAGCCATTTGTTTTGTTAAAGATTAACCTACAAAGATGTGTTTTCTTTATAATCCTTCATTAAAATGACTAACATAAAAAGAATTAACACACATTTCACCGAAACCACAAGAGAAGAATATTGGACAAGTTTATTGAGAAAGGAATAATCCTCTATTTTAATATACTCATATATGATATGAAAGCCTTTATAAGACTTTCTTTTTAATTTGTGCTCTTCTTACTAGTTTATTTAAGTGAATATGAAAATAGGTATTATGTACATATCTACCTAATTATTATTTACCTAAACATATATTTATATTGATTGACTTGTAATTCAAGTTCCCTGTAAGATCTTAACTTCAAAAGCAAACTCTCTATGAGAGTTTTCAAGAATATAAACATATATAGTTGATTCAGAATACTTTTCACAAATCCTGTTGTCTAACTGTTGCAGATAATGTATCATTGTCTCCCAGCAGATTATAAATTACTGAGTAAAATGAAACATCATAAGAAAACTGCCATGAAATGCTAGTGCTATTCTTAATTTTTCCTGATGGGCTTAGAAGTTGAATCTTACTTATTTTCGCATTTCCTACAACAGATAGGATAATGTCTTTCATAGAGTAGTCATTTAATAAATGTAAAATAAAAAACAAACAACCAAAAAACTTAATTGTTACTGGGGATATTTTGTGTTCTATGTAATTGGAACATTTAAAAATAGTATTTCTAAACAAAGACAGATAATCTTATATTTAGTCTTTTTAATAAAAATGTGGCTATCAGATAATTATGCTCACATACTCAGCTGATAATAAAGCTGGTTAACTTAGAACTAATTTACTTAGTCTAAGAAAGGATATCTCATTTTTATAGTATTGGCATTAAAATAATATCACTTCTTAGTCAAACACAATTTAGACTCCCCTATGAATGCTTATCATTTCTTACTAATAATGGTTTAAATATACTATTTAACTTAGATTAGAAAGATGATTTCTAACAATTAAGCTGATGTGTTGAAAAACAACACGTTTCAAATATATACGATAAGAGAAACTCAAGAGTTAATCATAATACTATTGAGTATCTACTACTCCATGTTTGAGTACTAATACCATGAAATATCTAATACTTAATGTTGACTCACATTTTATGTTTAAAAAAATTGACTTGTTCATGAAAAATGTTAGCAAGAGATGCTCTAGAGATTTAATCTGTTTAGTTATATTATGAAAAAAGAAAGATTATATTATGACTTTAAATATAATCTCCCCGTCTTTACCTCAACTATGTTCCTCAAATTTTACCTTTTGAGACTACTTTTGAATATCTTTTTAATAGAGTTAACACAAACTCGTTAAGTCTTGCCTTGTGGCTAAATTGAGGATCACATGAGAGCCAAATGGGAGGGTGGTTTTTGTGATGTGGGGTAAGCATGCGTGTGTGAGTGTGTGCTCATGTGTATGTGCCTATTAACTCTTCAAATAATCCAGGAAAACAGAAAAAATGCTGAATGGGAGTTTTGTGGGCAGGAATAGCCATGTAACAGAACCTTTGCTGTGCATTGTTAGTTAGTGAATTTCCAAAGATTGCTGCTACACAATGAAGCTACAGTTTATGGAAGGCCACCCTCCAAAAAGTGCGTGTGTGCACACGTGTGTGTGCGTGCATAAAATTAAAAAAAAAATATTTGTAGCATCTCTATTGATTACCATTTTCCCTTCCTGGAAACAATCTTCAAAAATGGAGGTTTCTGGCATTTAAATTACTGGGTAGTATTTAACTAATAAACTAAAAAATACTCTGGAGTCTGGATGACAAGGTCAAGAAAGAGGGTGTAATTTAAGAGTCTGAACCTTACTGATATGCAGCTCCATTCAGCCACATAAAAGGGAGTCTGGAAAAACCCTAACTGTTACCTATCGATACCCAATCGTCTACCAAATCCTTTTAACTACAACTCAGTTATGATGAATACTTTTAAACTAAATGAATCCACAGTGTTTACAACTCAAATTATATATTGCCATTTCATTCAAAGTCCTTTTGCCTAAGGCCTTGCCTGGCAGCTGAATTCTTTCTTTCTTAGTGGTATAAAGTGTAATGCAACATTGAGCAAAGCCTCACAGAACACAGTAAGATAGCAATGGTCAATGGAGAAAAGCAGGGAAAGTAAATGTATCATTATTCTAAAGACTTTTAAGTATCCCTGGAGGATAAATTTCAGGGAAAGGGTAAAAGGAAAGCATATTTGAATGAGTAGTAAGATTTCCTAAGTCACCAAAGCAGTCAAAGGGCACATATTCATAGCTGGGCGGCATAGCTAACACTTAAAAAATCCTATCAGGGAGTTTAATGGCAGTGAAAGTTGGAGGACAGGCAGGCAAAAGAAAAAAATACGAGTTATCACTGGTCATGGACTTTTCATATTCCACTGGGCCTAACTAGGAATTAGGTAGGAGGGATTAAGTCTAGATTAAACTCTCCAACTGTGTTTAGCTCCTTAACTGGATCTCGTAAATGAAGACCAATTGTTCCTAACTGCAAAATGATAGGGTTTGACAATTCCAACGCATGAGAGAACTAACTGAAAACTACCTAAAGAGATCAGCAATTTCCATTCCATTTCCATTCCAGACAGTAATTTCCATTCTAATTTAGTGTACTTGTTCATTCTTATATAGTATATGTGTATGTGCTTAAACATTTTCACATTGCAAAGGTATAAGGTAAAAAAATTGATAAACACATGAGAGAAGGGTAGATTACAACAGATACCTTTAAGGAGAAATTAGTAAATGTATTTTATCCATCTTAAAGAAAGAAAAACATGAGTCTAACTTGAATGTAAAATCGGAAAAATAATACAGCTTCAAAGTGGTCTTAATCACCTCCAGATGCTTAATCAGTTTAAATCATATTACTAGAATGGATTCCTGATGCCCTCCTGTTCTTTTGGTACCTTAATTGTTTGAACTCTTCTGAAATAAAAGCATGATTTTTGCTGCTGCTGTTGTTTTTTGTTTTCAGACTAAGTATTGGGAAAACCAGACCAACGGAGATGTAAAAACCTATAATTTTTCTCTTTAATATCATTTGGGCAGTAGTTCAAAAATCTGCTTTTAAAGTGTTGAGGATATAGAGAGGTGTCTCTTAGCCATAGAATATGCTTTTCTTTCTTTCTTTTTTTTTTTTAGGATTTTATTTGTTTATTTGACATACAGAGAGAGATCACAAGTAGGCAGAGAGGCAGGCAGAGGGAGAGTGAGAAGCAGACTCCCTGCTGAGCAGAGAGCCCTATGCGGGGCTCCATCCCAAGGACCCTGAGATCATGACCTGAGCCAAAGGCAGAGGCTTTAACCCATTGAGCCATCCAGGCGCCCCAGAATATGGTCTTCTTGAACCTATCAGGGGTTGTGGGCATGCTGGCCAAATTCCTAAATTACGAAGCAGGGATGGGACCCCTGCGTCACACTTAGAGTTTTGGGCTTTAAAATATCTCAAAATAATAAAAACAAAAAGATTGCATATTGAAAATGCTGCTTCTTTGGTTCCAAACGAAAACAAAATTAGACATCCAATTCCTAGAGCAGGTCCTAATAGATTCTTGGAAACAAAAGCTCCACAAGGAAGAGGGGATTCTATATACATGCCTGATTTGGGTTTAAAAGTCCTAGAATAACTCCTGAAGCCTCTAAAACGATGGCACTGTTCTAAGGAAATCTGAACTATTCCATAAGGGATTGTAAAGACATCTCATGCCACTGCTCTGTCAAATCCGTTCAACAGCTCCCACTTTTTCAGTAAAGGACACTCTACCCTCTAGGCCATGTTTGCCTCTCTGAGCTCGCTTCCTCCTAAGCTCCTCTTGGCTTATTTCATTCCAGCCACACTGGCTTCCTTGCTATTCTACAAACCTGCCATGCCCCTTGCAGTTTATTCTCTGACTGGAATGATCTCCTCCCAAATATCCATATGGCTCGCTTCCTCAACTACTTCAAGTATTTGCTCAAAGGTCATTTTCTCCAGGAAGATTTATAAACTTATCCCTCCCTACATTTCCAAATCTCCACCCTCTGTTTTATTTTTTTTTTCAGATACCACTTATTTTTCTCTGACAAACTATATATTTTACTTATTTATTATATTTATTATCGGATGCTTCCCCCTGGAGATCCATAAATTTGGGGTTTTCGATCTTGTCCTTTGCTATATTTCCTGTACCTAGAACATTGGTTAGGGTATAGTAAGCATTCAACACATATTTATTGACTCAGATTAAATCTAAGAATCTAATTATTTGAGCTGCCTGCCAAAAATACAGAATTCTTATCTTTCCCTCTCCTTTGGTTGCCATTTTTAATCAATGAGAATTAAGGGTTTATACCCTTAAGAGTGTCAGAGGCAAAAATGTAAATGACAGCCTGAAATTTGGGTGTCCTTTTTCATTTGATTAATCTCAGTGCATACAGATTTTACACATGTATATATGAGCACACGAGTATACTCATACATGCATATGGACATACACTTTACACACACACATAGAAATACACACACACATAACAGCAATATTCCATTTTTCATCCCTAACCTTGCAGAAGAATTGAAACTAATAAACAGCAAGCTCTTAAGAATCACACATATTTAACTTTAAATTTAAAGCTCTGGACAATTGTTCTGACTCTCTGATGATACAATTCTGCCTTCAGGAAATAATAACATATAAAGCTTCGTTAAAAAAAAAACAAACTTGGTAAATTGAGGAAAAATACTAAAGTAATACGGGACACTTTTTTAAAGCAAAGAAATAATTATCAGAATTCTTTTATTAGTAACATATTGAAATTATTTATAATAAAATCATTTTCAAAATATCTAACCTACAAAAAGCAAATACACACATAAATTTTCATAACAAATCTAGTGTATAAAAAGAGGTATGCATGGACTGCTTAGCCAAAATAGAAACTTCAACATTACTAATTTGAAAACCAAGCCCGGCTCATGAAAATAGCCACTGTGCTATCATTAGAAGTTTTTTCCTCCTCTTTGACCACACTAAATACTTATGAAAAGGTCCCATCTCTTTAGCTTTCTGAGGTTCCACTGCCCTCCCCCCACCCCCTACTCCAAGAACACTATAAGAATATTTGGGTAATATCAGTCATTCTTTATTGTTTTCTTCCAGTGGAAGTAAAGGTTACAGATTTTTACCATTCTTGCTTATTCTTGCCCATTAATTTGGCAGCCAGACTGTTTTTTTTAATGTCATTTTTTAAAAGATTTTATTTATTTATTTGACAGAGAGAGGGAGATCACAAGTAGGCAGAGAGGCAGGCAGAGAGAGAGGAGGAAGCAGGCTCTCTGCTCAGCAGGGAGCAGATGCGGGGCTGGATCCCAGGATCCTAAGATCATGATCTGAGCCGAAGGCAGAGGCTTAACCCACTGAGTCACCCAGGTGACCCATGGCAGCCAGAATGTTAAAGATGGTGCTACAATAATAGGAAAATAATAGGATCTGTTTAAAAGTTAAAGTTAGAAACTTCCTTTCTAATGCCCATTAATTAATAACGATGCTATATGAATGTCCTAAAAAATGATAATGAGCTTCCAAAATCAACCCTAAATCCCTTCTCCCCAACAATTTAGCCAAATCTACCTAAGATGCTTGATGCATTTCTGAACAAAGTTGTTGTAGGAGTGGATATAAAACAACTAAGCAGCAAAACCCTCAGCAATTTCAGCTAGGGGAAAAGTCTGATAAAGCAACTAAAGGAATAATACAGAGTTTAAATCTTCCATACAGGGAAGATTTTTCAAGGACCTCATACAAGAATTATCCATATATGGATATTAACCAGCTACTAAATGGTTTATTCTATAAGGTAACTTCAGTATTTCTCAATTAATACTTTTGTTGTCTTTATGAAGTACACAATAAAAAATATCTTCAGTATTATTTTTTTTAAAGATTTATGTATTTATTTAGAGAGGGGGAGGCAAAGTGACAGGAAGAGAGAAAATCCTCAGGCAGACTTCCGCTGAGCACAGAGTCTGACACAGGGCTCTATCCCAGGACCCTGAGATCATGATCTATGTCGAAATCAAGAGTCGGACACAACCCACTGAGCCATCCAGGCGCCCCTTCAGTATTATTAACGTGAACAAATTTTATCCAACAGAAAATTACAGACAGTGTTCTGGAGAAGATTAAGCAGATCGTATTTCATAACTATGCATGTTTCTGCTTGAAACAACCCTTTAAAGTTTAACAGCCTATTTTATCTAGGGATATTTAGAGTTGGACATACTGAATCTCACATTAGATAATAAACTAGACTACTTTTCAATAACATAATCTCAAGCCAATCTTCTCAAGGTACTGAACGTAAATGTAAAATTTAAAAAAAATATGTCAGTGGAACAAACAACGGAGCACTTGAAAGATGTGAAATATTTTGAGAGATCTAAAATGTCAGTGAGAAAAATGGAGAATGTCACGATGCTTTCTTAATTCTGATATCAAATACTCACGAGGCTTTTATGAAATTGTGTCACCCGTTGCCCAAACATGCGAAGAATTCCATAAATACTTGCTAACAAATGAAAGGACCGTTGTCAGATGGATGAACCAAGGGAATGAACATAGTGAGAAAAGAATGCTTAAAGTATAATCATTGATGATAAGTAAGATATGACAACACTTCAAAATGGGGACATAAATGATAAAATGGTGAACTTTCACTTTTCTTCATTAAACAAAACTTCTGTATCAGAATGTTCAAGGGGTTAAGCATTTATGCCACTATAGATGGAGAGCAGAAAATTTTATTCTTACTGTTTCCTTTTATACCTGTCATATCAAATACTCCTTTAAAGCACTGTCTTCTGAAAAAAGAACACTGCAGCTGTTCACATGGCCAACTACGATTACAATAGTAACAGTCCTGAAAGAGGAAGCTATATCATAGCATAAACAAGTATTCTCATTAGAAATTTCTTTAAGAGTATCATATGTAGCTTTTATGACTATTCCCTTATCTGTAAAATTGGGATAATTTTACCTGGTAGGATCGTAAAATTAAATTAGTTAATAATGCAAAACACTTAGTTTATTTGGAGAACTTGTTAAAATCCAAACATATTGGAAAGCACTCCGTGTTATTACAAAGCTGTTAGTAGGGCGCTGGACCACAATGAAAAAATACTACTCCAGGAAATTACTATATTTGTTAAGCCCAATTCCTCTTTGGGCTTACTTTCCCAAAAAAAAGCAGATGAAAAAGTCCCACCAGAAGCAGGAACTGTTAACCTTTCTTCCCTTAGCTCCTGTGTCCCCAGCACCCAAGCCTAGGGACAGCAGGGTAGCAAACGTGATAAGGCTTGTTGGCCATGATAGAACTGGGGACCTAGTCTAATCATAATACAGTGGTCAGGGGCACCTGGGTGGCTCACTCAGTTGGGGGTCTGCCTTGGGCTCAGGTCCTGATCCCAGGGTTCTGAGATGGAGTCCCGCATCAGGCTCCTTGCTCACTGGGAAGCTTGCTTCTCCCTCTGCCACTCCCCCTGCTTGTGCTCTCCTACTCTATGTCAAATAAATAAACAAAATCTTTAAAAAAAATACACTAGTCAGTAAGAAAAAAAGGGGAAGGGAAAGAGTCAAGTAGGGAAGAGAAGGAGGAGAAGAAGGAAAAGAGAGCATGAAAAAGATGAATAAAGAATAAAAAATAATGTGGCGATTATAAGTCCTAGCCTCAATCTTCTAAACCCACATAGCTTACAGATTTTTTGCAGGTGATTGTTAACACACAGTAGTAACTCAACTGCAATCAGTCCCTGGCTTATCCAGTGGGTTATCTCTCATACTAAATCTCTGGAGTATAAGCCTGCATTTCTACTGGACTGATTCCTTCAAAAAACCACACCTTTTGTTGGTGAAATTTTAAAACTCAGCTTGATATAGTTAAATATTATACTGTAAGATTTCTCACATTTTACATACAAAATTCTCACTTTAGCAAAGCATGGATTTTTACACCTAAGATTTTTTTCCACATTTTTTAACTCTTTATTTTATCTAAATTTATTTACAAAATTTTTTTTAGGTGATTACTATTAGGTAAATTACACTGCAATGATACTTGTATTTAGATTCTATTCCTATCACTGATTTCAAATGTAAATGGCATTGAGGCTTTCAGTTGCACTGATAAATTGTGCAGTTGGGAGAAACAAAGCAAGTGTTTGAGTTCATTTCACCATCTTTGCTACTCCCATGTCTTGGCATTTCTATGGAAATCCACATTTCCACATTTCAGCTGTGAAAAGAAGAACACTTTTCAGGAAGTACATGCTACAACCATAAAATCCAAAATATCAGGCATGGAATAAACTTAAAGGGGTATTTACTTCTCTTCCTACTTTTTTAAGCACTTAAGATTCAATTCAGAGTTTTATCACAATACCATGTGATTTATATTGTCAACACTAGCCACTTAGATTCCTCATATATTTACTAACTCTGTAGTCTTATATCTCAAAACAGAACACATTTATAAAACATGGCTTACTATTGACTGTGTGATTACCCTTAATACTGAAATGTATTTCTCCGAAGAAGTCCACCCTAACCTTTATGTCTTCCCCAGTATATAGGAGGGAGAAGTAGTAACTGTAATTGTTTATCAATGTTATGTGTTCCTGCAGTGCATTTCAATACAATCCATGTAAATATCCTCCATGGATATGCATGCCATTTCAGGTGAAAATGGAAATGCCCCATGAACAATTATTAATCATAATGTTGTTACTCACACAATTTACCATCTTACTGATTTCTTTTTCATGATGAGCCTTAATTCTTTGCAATATGCCTTCTGAAAACTTCAGTTCTACCTATTTCTAAACCACACTTTAGAATATTATTCTGTTAACAACTTTTACTTCAGCAACTCTTCGTCAACATTCTTAAAACTACAGAATTAACTAGATGGGGGAAGGGGAGAGGAGTCCTTTCACAACTTGTATATCTATCAAATTAACATGATGTACACTTCAAACGTTTTACACTTTACTTGTCAATTTACTACAATAAAGTTGGGGAAAAAAGCCCCACAAAGAACTACATTCAAACTTAACTTCCCTAAAATTCTTCTTTCCTTGTTTTCTTCTCTCATCATTTATTCTCTGGTACTCTTCCCCTGAATATGCCACACATGGATGTCCCACAAATCAGTCATCCCTCTCTCCTCTAAATTTTCTATTATATCTCTCCCACTCATGCACTCCAACTATCATTACTATGTGAATGGTTTGCAAATTATGTCCTTTTCTGATCCCTTTCAAGCTCCAATTTCTCACTAACTTAGTAAGCATGTCAGTATGGCCCAGTGGCAACTCAAAACCACTATATCCTAAAGAAGACTCATCATCTGTCCCAACAAGAGATCAGGTTCTACTCTTGACTTAGCCATTTCATTTCATGACACCTTCATACCGCAAGTCACTCTGCATCTTTAACTTCTCTGTTTTCATCTTCACATACTATCTGCCACCAAGTCCCTTTCATTTTTGCCCTTCTATATTTCCGAAATTCTTTTTCTTCTCTGTAATCATAGAGACAAAACCTTATTTTGGTTTGTATTTGATTACCTCTATCACAGAGGACTCTGACAGCCTCCTCACAAATCTTTCAACCTTTAATCCATCATTCTTTCATCATATATTTAATACTAATTTGCTACCAAATACTGTGTTAGCCTACGAACACAAAAATGAAATGACATAGACCCTGGCCTCAAGACATCTATAGTCTAGCAGAGAAAGAAATTGTGAAATAGAGTGATTAAATGCTATGAGGTATAAATAGTAAATCTTATGTAAGCATAAAAAATGAGCACAGAAGCCACATTTCTAACCAGCCTTTGAGAAAATCCTTCTTAAAGGAGGTGATGCTTAGCTGAGTTTGAAAGGACATGTAAACATTATCCCGGAAAGTGAAGGGTTAAATGGTTTATAAAAAATGGTGCACAGCATGAATATTATCTCCTCAGTGGGAGAAAGTGATATGGTCACAAAACGTCAGTTGTAAATGTTTGTAGACAGAGCTGCAGGTAGAGGAAGACAAAGGATTGTAGGGTTTTGTTTATTTAAATTTTACCCATTTAGCAAATAATTATTTAACTAAGCATCCAACATTTTCTCATCAATCCCCTCATTCAATAAACAAAATTAGGCAACTATCATGTACTGAAGTCATGCTATTTAGTAAATAAACAAGCTTTCTGGTCTCAAGATATTTAAAATCTCATGGTAGAAATAAATATTACAAGGTTTATAGTAAGATATAAGTTCTGGAAAGAAGTATTATAAAATCCAGAGTGGATACATCATATAAATGTAGAGCTACCTGATCCCACTATCTATATAGTACCTCCTACCTGAAATCCCATTAAAATGGAAAAAAAAAATCTCAGCTCTAGAGCTGTATCAGCATATCCATGGCACTACAGTTTGTTTGTTTATCATCACTGGAAGCCCAAAACCCAAACAAGTGTGTGGTAAGTAAGAATGATCAATGACAGAATGCATTTTGAGAATATAACTGATCTGATCATTCCCCATTGGAAAAACTAATTGTTCTTCAATGCCTAAGCTATAAAGTTTTAACTCTTCAGAGTGACATTTAGGGCTTCTTAAACCTGACCTTAACTATATTTGGAATCTACTTTGTTTTCCTTTTCTCAATTTATTTGCCTTATATCCCAATAAGTTATTTATCTATTACCCCTGATAATACTTGATGCATTTTAATCTGTTTTTTTTTTTTTTTAAGATTTTATTTATTTACTTGACAGAGAGAGATCACAAGTAGGCAGAGAGGCAGGCAGAGAGAGGGGGAAGCAGGCTCCCCGCTGAGCAGAGAGCCCGATGTGGGGCTCGATCCCAGGACCCTGAGATCATGACCCTGGCCGAAGGCAGAGGCTTAACCCACTGAGCCACCCAGGCACCCCTAACCTCTGTTTTTTAATTAAACCACTAAACTATTCATCCCAATTCAATCCCATTTGACAAACCCCTAGAAGGTCCTCCTCCCATCTCTGTCTATTCATATACTGGCTATCTTCAGGGACATCATTCCATCATGCAACATTACACTTTTTACTCCATCAAAATATCTGTCCTTTTTAAATGGAATCTATTTAATGGACTCTATCATTTCCTGATATCTTTTTCTCTATCATTGCATATAGCTTTTGATATATTTAAAAAAATATCTTAGCCCAATAATATAATTGGTGTAACAAGGTTGCCAAGGTACTCCTTTTGTTGTGTATCATAGTGTTTTTGCAAGCCCAGGTGTTTAAAAGAAATGTGTAGAAATGAGGGAATAAATTAACTCAGTCACTACTTCACAAATTCATTCATATTAACTGTGCCCATCATATTAGTTTAATCTATGAGAAATAATATAATGCAGTGGTTTAAAAGCTAGTTTTGTACCAGACAAATATGAGCTCAAGTCTTGCTTTTAATAAATTTTAGTGACTTTATTTAGCTCACCTAGAGAACAGTTTCCTCATCTACAATATATTGTGTATATATAAATATATATACCCATATATCGATATCAATATCAATATAGAAAGGGAGAACATCTAAAGTGCATGATCCCTGAGGAAAAACTATATGCTTAATAAATATTACCTACTATTATTAAAAAGTAGCACCACTAAGGTCAGTACAATCTTTCCAGCTAATCAAAATTAGTTTGTTGTTATGGTTCTCTTTTTTTCTATTTTTTTTTTACCATTAAAAGATAAAGAGAAAACATTTATATGTTTTATATATACTTGAATTCAATGTGTTACGAGTCTGACAGACAACAGAGTAGCTTGTCTATATAAACATAGATGGTCAAGCAGGACAATTTAGAACAGAGTCAAGATCATCATCTAAGTGAAAGTTTTAGTGGTCTGCCAATTTTCTCCATACTGCTGCCACTCTCTTTTAATAACCTTGAAACTTAATATTTGATTGAATAATTTACTGTATGCATAAAGTTTCGTATTTGCCTGAATAGACAATATATGCTGTGGAAAGCATCTGCTCACCCCTTTTCTAAGGGCACTGCAAATATAGATCGAATGCATCACTGTAATACATTCTTTGAGTTTATGCAATAGGAGTAGTTTAAGGTTTAGATAATCAATGTTATGAGTCATTGCAATTTTTTCTGGCAAAATGAATACCAAAAAAAAAAAAAGGCAAATGGTGATTCTCTCCGTTCTTTTCCTGCTGTGACTTACAATAATAGCCCTCTATAGACAAGGAAAAATGAGACTCTTCCATTTTCAGCCTCAGACGTTTTTTCCCTCTTCCGTTAACCTTCCACAGTTCAATGAAAAATCAGTCGTCTACACTTAGACCTAACATTTCTCAACACTACTTCTAAGAACGCCCTGAGAAAGCATGGGTCAGGAATACAGAAGACATCCCTGTCTCCCAGAGGAAAGGTCGAGCAGCCTCTACGACCGCCTTCTCCTCCCCAGTCTTGAGCACTCAAGTCAGAGGACGGGCTCTTACTGCAACACTCGGCTCCTAAGAGGTGGTGGGGACATGTTTAACTCTGACAATACATACAGAGAGGTTAGCCTGAGTCAGCTTTCATCAAACATTTCTTTTGATCTTTAGTTCATCGAATCAGAACCAATGTAACATGTAAACCCAAAACTGCAGTGCTGTGACAGTGTACAAATCATCCTGGTTCCTTTAAAACAACACAAACAACAACAACCCTTTTCCTCTAGGAAGAACAGTGACCTGGAGAGAAAAGGACGCAGTTTTATTGAGCAAACTGCAATCATTTCTGGTTTTGTTTTTCAAACAATAAAAGTGTTTGGCAAAAAAGAGTCACGATGGAATGCACGTCACAATAAAACATCCAAAGCTCTGTATGTAGCTCTTCCAGTCCCAGGTACTGCAAATTTCCTCGGCACGGAAGCGTTTTCTGCTACAAGGAAAAGATGTGCATTTGTTTTTATTCTGTGGCCTTCTCATCTTCCTTTCAGCACCATGTCCTACCTTTTCTCTACATCCAGCTATCTGCCCAGGCCCTTTGGGTCACCGCTGAGATGTCCGGACCTCCTACTGAGGAGTCCATTAAGGTGGAGTGCCCTGTATCAAGGCTTCCACGAGCTCTAAAATTTGTATTTCTCTTTCATAACTCAACACTTACTCTTATATATCAATTTAAACTCCTGTGTGATTAAATGAATTCAGAGCAATCTGTGAGTGGCCAATTTGCTTATCTACTCATTTATGTTTATATTTTTAAGAGTGTTAAGGTGAATTTTGTCCTTCTAAGGTTAAGGTGAAAAAGTGAATTTTGTCCACTAGAAAATTCTATGTTGAAGTCCTAATTTAGTGCCTGTGAATCTAACCTTAGTTTGAAATAGAGTCTGTGCAGATTTAATTAAGATTCAATATGACTGGAGTCCCCGTAAGAAGATGGTCCTGTGAAAACACAGAGACAAGATCACGTGACACCAGAGCCAGAGATCAGAGTGATGCAGTTGCAAATGGAGGAATGGTAAGGCTTGATGGCCAACGTCAGAAACTAAGAAAAGGCAAAGAATTCCAAGAAAGGAGTCTACTAAGGCTCTCAGAGGGAGCATGATTTTGCCGATACCTTGACTTCAGACTTATAGTCTCCAGAATAGTGAAAAAATAAATTTCCATTGTTTTAAGCCATGCAGCTCGTTTACTTTGTTACTATGCCCTAGGAAACTAATACAAAGAGTATCTTACGAATACAAATACATTCATCTTTACCAGAACATGTACAGAATATATTTTTAAGGAAGGCATATCTGTTTCCCAGTCAGACTACCCTTGCGTATTTGTTCAACCAACCATAGTCGGATGACCTTTTCCCTCTTTTTCTACCAATTCTTAAAAGTGAGACATTTCTGCAGATATGGCTTTGGAAATAAAGGGAGCAAAGCTAATTCTATATTTCTATCTATCACCATTTTTTGTACCTTTCTTATTGTCTCTAACTTCCCCTCATCACCCCTAGTGACTTCACATACATATTCTCTATATTACATTAGGTTTTTTAAGAAAGATTTAATTTATTTATTTGGGAGGGAGAGCACAAGCAGGGGGAGCGGTAGACAGAGGGAGAAGCAGGCTCCTTGCTGAGCAAGGAGCCAGATGAGGGACTCAATCCCAGGAACCCAGGATCATGACCTGAGCCTACGGCAGAGGCTTAACTGACTCAGCCACCCAGGCGTCCCTGCATTAGTTTTTAACGACTTTCTTTCAATGTAAATTAATGTTAATAGAAAATAAAAACAAAATCCATTGGTAGTTCATATCAGTATAATTGAAGATGCTAATTTTTATTAAGATCAAATCCTTAGTGACTAGTTAAATATTAATAAAGAATAGCCAAAACAAAACATGTATTAATAACTCATTATATACATTTATATGAATACCAAATACTTAAAATAAATGATGAATACTAAATGATAAATACTAAATACTTAAAATAAATGTGTATACAAACACATATAAGTATTTCTAAAAATAAAATAATATTATATTTCCTACTATGCAACTTTTTAAATTTAAAACGTGAAACATGGACATCTTTCATATTTCTACAGATAAACTTCTCTAATGTTTAACACTTTCATAAAAATTAATCTATGAATTCACAGTAATATAGTTATCTAGTCCCCCTATAAAATTTTTACCTTCTCTGTAACAATAATGTCACAAAGAATATACTTATAAATTCTGATATATATATATGTGAGAATATTCAGCTTCTAATATTGGAATTACTAGGTCGAAAGTGCATATATATTTTAATTTTGATCCAATATCTGTTATTCAATGAATACAACCTTAGCTATAATAAATTAAGTAATTTGCACGCATGCATATCATATACATCATAACCACCTTATCCTTCATGTTTGTGTACACATATGTTCTCTTAGGGAATAAATGTTATTTAACTAATATGCAAATCCAGGGATAATGACATCCAAATTTGGGGCATGTGTGTATGTATGCACACACACTCATATTGCTCTATGTGTATGCATGTGATAAATCCAGAGAAGTATAGGTGAAAACACATTATGTGAATTCTTATAGAAGAGGAATTGAGTGAGTAAAGAAAAACTGAGTGAGTAGGAGAGAGAAATATTTTCCATTATACACTTTTTATTACATTTTTCACTGCTTACTTTGCGCATGTAATATCCTCTCCAAAAATTAGCTACATTTTTATAAATTTATGTAAATATGGAATCAGAAATTCCTCAGAAATTAATAAATGTAGAGCAAAGTTAAATTAAATTAGTGTAAATTTATTCCACATGAGTATAGCATGAATCCAACTAAAATAGTGTTAGTTAGCCAGAAATCTTGTGACTAGTAGATTTTAGTGAAAATTGTTTTCATCACTGATCTGACTTTATTATTCTTAAACAATTTAAAATCAATTTAAGTAATTTATATGTTTATTTCTCTTTTGAAACATACTTTTTAACAGTAAAAAAACTAACATTCAAATTCAGACTTCATAAAAGAAACAGAAAATCTATAATTTTTTGATTTTACAATGTGTGAGATTAGGATAGAAAGAATACTCATTGGTTCCAGATGGTTACATCAGTGGCAAATGAAAGTCTTTTTTTGATAGAGTTGAGATTACTGCACATTTTTAGTGGGTTCCAGTTGTTGATAATAGACTGAATTTCCTAATAGTCTTTACTGCCCTCTACAATATCAGCTTTGAACACTATAGAGATGGATCCCAAATACTGAAATTAGCTTTGGACACTACTGAGATAGATCCCAAATACTGGAGTTACACAAGCAATGCCTCTTATGATTTAAAATGTCCAATAGGAGATGACCTAGCCAGAAACCTTACATTTAGCCTGGAAGTGCAGAGTTATTCAAACTGTTAAAGAGAAACAAAACATTTTACTGAATATTTCCATGTAAGAAAAATCAAAACTCTACTAGCAGAAACTATTGTTTATGAAAACACAGAAACCTTTGTAAGCAGGTGCAGTACCATCTTCTACTAACTTTTTACTACACCTCCCTCTTTTATGATTTCCAAGTTGACTTATCGGCTATTTTATTAAATATGCCAAAAGGTCATGTAACATACCCACAGAATATAGATAGAAATGGCATTCAGCACATGGTGTATTTATATATGACAAAGCACAGTACCAGAGAGTCCTTTGAAATTATTATTATTATGATCACTTCTGTGTGGAGCCTCACAATACAAGCCCCTTTAAAAAACCCACAAATTGTTACTCTACTGCATTCGGAGAGACACACAATGCAGGCTCAGATCTTGGCAACCTGTGAAAATGCCCAGTCGAAAATTACTAACAGCTGGAGATGACAGTTGTTTTAACAGCTGAGCTGACAGGATTAATTTAAATGCACTGAAATCAAAAGTAGATAACACCTGTTTAGTCTTCTAGGGCCATTCGACAAGGTAGGCCAAAGGAAAAATGCAGAGCCAGAATTGTGTCTCTCTCTCCTCGAAGGACACAGGGGCTTCAGAGCAGAATATCACCTTTTTGATGGAGGTGGGGTTAGATTTCAGCAGCAGGGGGCTGGTCAGCCTTTATCAGTTTTTAACATCTGGTTCCTATAATGTACCCCCTTCCCTTTTTTCCTTCTCTGTCCAAGGTCTTTGACCCAAACCCAACAGTGGATAAAGATCACTAGATTTCAAAGCTATAGCTTCTCACTACAGCTTCCTAGAAATTCTCTTGGGTTAATTAATGTATTCTCTTTGAGCTTCACAGCCACAGCCACAGAAGAGCTGCTCTTTTTTTTTTTTTTTCCTCCTTTCTTATCTCCGGTTCCAAAATATATCATGTCATACAAGAGTTTGCATTTCAAATGGTTGTCAAAAAAAATTATTCAGGGGGTTTTCTGTGTAGGATATTTGTCAACAGCTGATGGTTTTAATCTAGAAACTATTCTTCCAAAAGAAGAAATATTGAAGTGTTTTGTTTTTTTTTAATTTGGAGAATAATGAAAAAAATAGTTTAGGTTTCTATGAATGAGAATGGTAGGATATCGTGATTACTTCAAAAGGTGCACATAAGCCCAGATTTATGTTCTTATGAACACAAGTACATAAATGAAGCAAAAATCAGTTTGAAAGCAGAAGTGTTTATTTTACGTCACTTCCAAGAATTAGGATTTAAATTTACTTGAGGAACATAAAGGCTATATTCCCTCACACACAAGGCTGTTTTGGCGTAATATTAGGAAGCCTAATATGCACAAATCAGAAACCATTTTATTAAAATAGTTTGTCAAAGTGATACTTCTATCATTTGCAGGTAACACACAGTACATGGAATGGATTTTGAGCAGACGCAATGTTTGCTCCTCAAAATTTTACCCAATTCTCTACTGGCCCCCGTTTAAAAGAAAGTATGCTTCTATCCCTGTGAAGCAGCGAGAGGAAATATCCTCAGGACTAAGTCTGCTTCCTTCTCAGCCAGCTCTACATGTCAAAAAGCACAGAGCATAAGGTTTTTATGTTTATTCGATTTACAGCCCAAATAAAGAGATTAGACAATAATGATTTCCTTTTTCTCATTTGGGAAAAGATACGTGTGCATAAGTAATTTTGAGGAAGCAAGTTTTTTGAAAATTCAGAAACTCTGGAGTTTTAAAGATGATCAAAAATGAAGAAGATGCCATGGAGAAGCAGGATTTAGAATCTCAATTGGTTATGGAAAACGTAGATAGATAGACTTTTTGGGTAGGCCAAGTTCTAGGCACCTAATACCTCTTATTTCCCTATTTCGTAAAAATACATTCTGCATTAGAAGTACTTAAAAAATGCCTCATTTGTAGTAATCCAGAAACTATTCTTGAAAAAGAATAGTTTTTTTAAAAAAAGATGACAAAGCTCAGATAATATAACCTCAGATTAATATAAATGCATGAGTAGCTTTATCTAACAACTTTAAAAAAGCTTTAAAACTAATTGAAATTTTAAAAATTCATTTTAATTTTATTCATTCACACACACACACACACACGCACACACAAAGATGCACTAAGTGTAGATGTTCTAAATAAGAGCAAAATGTTCTTATTTTTCCAAGTAATTTGCAGTGGTACTAAAATATTTTTAAATCGTGAAAACTCCTTAAATAATTGTATTCCATGAACTGGATTGCAGCAATTATTTTTAAAAAGCCAAGGAATGAATTACTTGTAGGAATTATAGTTTCTCCAACTAATATCTGATCAGTAACTGAAGTTGTATGATGGAAAATAGCTACTTTTGATATATATCTCTATTTTTATTAATAATCTAGTAACAGGTTCACACAAATATTAATTCTGGTGTGACTGAAGTTTTATTACCTAATGGGCTGCAATAAAGAAACTCTTGGTAGAATAATGACCATCATATTTTCTTGTCAACATCAAAGTTATGACTGTGTTATGGACAGTAAAAGTGTGATGACATACTTTAAATACTTTGGGTCAAAATATGTCTAGCAATAATTTGTTCTTCTTGGTAGTTTCTTAGAGCAATTTTCAAAGAAAAAACACAGATGGGAATTTTTTTTTTCCCAGAAAGAAACATTTATGCTTTAAAGGACAATCTGTTATATGGTATCAGCTATTGGGATCTCTTTAGAGAAAGACACAAGAAGAAAATTTCAGAAATAATATGAAATAATCTAAGCAAGGCCAAAACCAAACTGAAAGAAGCATAGGTTATTTATTATTTGTTTCCTTCATATCCAACATCTTCCTTTGGGATGGAGGACAGAGAGCTGTGACTCTATAGAGCTTAAAGCCTAAATTATCCATCCAAATCCCACTTATCAATAAATAGTTTTGCCTAAAAAGATGAATATCGACCTAATATATCTCGGAAAAATACATGCTTCTCATAAAATATACACTAAGATACTTCTATGTGAAAGCATCTAAATAAAGCATGCAATATATAAAGAAGAAAAAAGACAAGACAGACAGTGACCTTCAAGAGGCAGTTTTTGTGAGAACCAAAAGAAATTTGCTAGATGATGTGAAAAAAAACCCTCAAACTGTACTTTTTCTCTTACATTCAGTTCTGTCTTTAAGAAAAAAAAATCACACATTTTCAGAAAAGCTAATTGTATTTCTAAGCCATTAAGTTCCAGAAAAATCTTTTGGTTTTTCTGTTTTATAATTATTTCAAAGTTTTCAGTCTATTGGGCATACAGCAGTAATTGTTGATCTATTCTATCTAATGACAGATTCTTAGAGTCTCCAACTTTTATAAAATAAGGAGCGGTGCCTTCCCTGCTTTTTATCTCTTTACACAACTCAGAGACTCAAAGAAGATAATTACAAACAATGCCTGAAGAATGGTTCAGTTAATGTTAATTTATACAACAAACTAATTACTACCAAATGGTAAAACTCACATGTGGAAGTCCCTCTCTCCCACGCACGTAACTAAACCAGCAGCCATCTGTCTCAGCTTGGGGAGAGCTCAGGGACACCCAGGGAAGATAAGGAAAGCGAGGGTGCAGATGCACCAGCTCGTTCACCTACATACAAATCTCAGGATTTGATCACTGTGTTTCTGAACACTAGATGTTTTCAGGAAAAGCAAAAGGGAAATCCATAGAAAGAAGGGGTCTCAAACACGTTTTAATAAAAGTGCATCTTGCTCTGTAATCATCACAGGTAGAAACCGATCTTCAGCAAGTAAACGCTTACTTGTTTTGTTTTAGATGCAACTACATGTTTTTAAACTGCCATTCTTCATCTATGTGCCATTTTGCTATGGAAGAAAAAAACACATACTTTAATTTTCTTCAGGAAGTCAGTAATTTCTGAGTTCTGGCAAGTGTGTGTCTTTATTTTTTTAACAATCAGGAAAATAATCTCCTTGTATATTATGATGTAATCGAGAAATACTTTTTAAACTATTTATATTGGAATAAGTTCATACATTTTAACAAATTAAATAATGTTATTGATTTTTTGACATTTAATTAGGTTATAATTGTATCAAATGCAGCAAAATAAAGGCAATATTTTCCCCTTAAAATCACAAGGTGAATCTTGACATTTAGGTCAATGATGGATTTTCAGATGAAATAATCTAAATGTAAAATAATAAGATATTTTGTATTTTTAAGTATTAAAAGAATATTCATTCATAGATGTGTTTCAGGTAGGTTTTTAATGACACTTGAAATTCCAAAGAGAGAAATAGGGGCTTGGCATATATTTGGTGAGTGAAAAACAGAATAAAAACCTATGAGTAACAGCAATAATCCTGGTATCCTCTAACATATATTCCCTGTGGAATTAAAAAATATTCTATGTAGAGTGTGTTCTGAACTCACTGGAACGGTTTCTCTAGAATTGCCCTTCATATACTTGATGGTAGCTAACTTGATTCAAGATAGATCACCCGGACCACAAACCCTGAAGCAAGTGAGTTTATAGGAAACGTATTCTCTCTCACAAGGAGATGTCCCATACTGAAGGGTTGCAGGCCTTCAAAATAAGAGGATCCTACAGAGGGCGCCTGGGTGGCATAGTCGTAAAGCCTCTGCCTCTGGCTCTGGTCATGATCCCGGGGATCAAGCCCCAACAGAAGACTTGAGAACTCAAGAGACTTGTGGACTCTGAGCAACAAACTGAGGGTTTTGGATGGGTGGGGATGGGGGGTTGGGCGAGCCTGGTGGTGGGTATTGAGGAGACATGTATTGCATGGAGCACTGGGTGTGGTACATGAACAATGAATCTTGTAACAGTGAAAAAATAAAATAAAAATATTTGGGGAAAAAAAGAAGACGACGATGGAGAAGGGTATACAAAAAGCAGTTGGATCCTAACCCTAGAAATGAGGAGGCTACGTAAAATTATTTATTAAGTTACTTCTTGAGGTTATTTCATATATGTTAACACACAGCTTCTAGAAAATATTTTTTTTTATGAAATTATTCTTGGATGTTCACATTTCTTCCCACATCCTTTAATAGCTTTTAAATTATTGGATGCATTTTTCCTACTATTCATCAACTTCTAAGATGTAAGTCCTACATGTGTAAAAACTGGAAAAGATTAATTTAGAGGCCATTCCTATTATGGGCATTCCACATAACCCGTTAGGCTTTTTAGCAAACAGTGCAGAACATATTCTTTTAAATTTCAATGCTGCATTAATGCTATATACAGAAAATGGTAGAAAAATTTGTAATTACTCATTTAAAAAGCACTTTTAAATTATCTTCCATTTCAGTTCTTTTATCTGTACTATCCTTATAGGTTTTTGTGATAGTCGATTTTACTCAAGAATATTCTTGTTGAAGCAAGATATTTTAAAACAAAAGTCTAATTTTTTTTGCCTTTTTGATTGCCTTTTTAAATAAGTTGGAGATACGTATAAATTGTTATAAAACCAAAGAGTTTGTAAATTATGTTGTTATATTTTCACTTAAGATACCTTTACGACTGCCCAAGACTATGACTGGCATCTCTATTAAAGTAAGGTAGGTAGTTTGATTATCAACGTCGTCCTTGATGCAACTTGCAATACCTCAGGGGAGGCAGGTTCATACAAGAGAGAAAAATTTGATTAAAAAAAAAGAAGTAAACACAGGATAATTCAAGGTTCTAGCAAAAGCTAACATTAAAAGTGTCTGCCTTTCATTATTTAGATGAAATTATTGCAAAGCAATGTAGATAAATTATAAGCCACAAATCTTACAACATGGTATCTTATCTTCTACCCCAATGAATTAATGGTAGAGATTCATAGTGTAGACCAACAATAAACCTTATTTTTATTTGGCTTACGGCAGAACACCTATCAAACCAGTAATAAACCCGGTGTATAATAGATCTGTGAAAGTTCACTCCTCTTCTTTTTGATCGTATTTCTTAGTAAAAAGCTCTTCAATTCTGTTTTTGTCCTTTATGCATACTGATCTAACAAAAACACTGATATATTATCTCTAGAATTTTATGCCTGGAGAGAACTATGAAACCCACTTAATGTAATAATTTTAATTTTTTTAAGTAAAGAAAATTGAAGCACTTGTGCAAGATTCCACAGGTAATGTTTTGAGCAAACCTAGAACCTAGGTCTTCATAATTCACGATTTCCTCTATTAAACTTCCTTTAGGAAGAAAGCTAGAAAGCTAGGGTAGATGCCTTGCTTCAGGTTAGAGATAGCTTACTCAATCACTTAACAAGTTCACTCAACTAGGAATCACTGCATTAGAAACTTGGGATAATGGGGTAACTGAGACTCTATTCCTGCCCTCTTGGGCAACACTTGGCGGACTTTATCTGTAAAGGGCCAGAGAGCAAATATTTTCAGAAATACTAATCAATTCTACCACTGTAATGCTACACAAAGTACGTTATATTACAGGACACTACCTCAATATATAAATGAAGGAGCATGTCTGTGTTCTAATGAAACTTCATTTATAGAGGCAAATTCCACTTTCATAAAATGTTCACATATCTTAAAGTGTTCCCATTTGGAGAACTGGATACTTGGGTCTCTGAGAAGGGGCCCACAGAAGGGCTTTAACTTTGCTCGTTTTTCTCATTGGTTGTCCTGTTTTCATCTTTCTAGCATGATTGATTATTCTGGAAACCTATCTGGGGCAATGCCCTTTCACGGATTAGGCACTGATTTAGTGACTGAAGGGCTGAAGTTTGGAATTTACCCTCTTGGAGAAGTATTGTAGAGAAGTCTGGGATGCCCAGGTAATGGCTCCTGCCGAGTTCCGCAGATGCAAAAGATGTCTCCTATCTGGTGTTGGGCAGATCCTAGGAACTTATTTCTATCTATCTTTCCTGCATTAACCTGTGTGAGCAGCTGTCAACTTACCGGAGGAGGGAGTAAAAAAACTGCTTAGAAATTTTGAGATACTTACATATCATTTAGACCATCTTGTCTTCTTTATCATAAACAAGTATTTGGTTTTATTAAAAGGATTGCAATAAAATATTTTAAAGCAAAAAAAAAAAAATCTTTTTTTCCCCCAACGATTTGAAAATGGAAAAAAAAACAACCAAAAAAACAAAAACCCAAACTATTCTTAGCTCACAGGTCATACAAAACTAGTCAGCAGACTACATTTGGCCTATAGGCCATAGTGTGCTGACCACTGCTCCAGGAGGTCAAAAACTTAACGGAGAAGAGACACAAAGACAAAACTTCTTAGGGCACTGCAACCAGACATGACAGGCAAAGAAAAGCATGGTGGCTGTGAAAAGCTACAGGCAACTCAGCACCGCTAGAACAAAAGTCATAGAGTGAGGCAGGGAGTGGGAGGAAATGAGAAACGAGGCTGGGGAGTTCGGCAGGAAGTGAGCTCACTGCAGCTGCAGGCTGACTACCCACTCACTTCAATAAAGGTCTCTGGGAGACCCAATAAAATATAGAGGAGGGCACAAGTACCACAACACACGCCAGCTGAGGTTCTTTTTCCACTCCTGAGAAGAAATTAAATAAGTCTACCTCCATACCCCTGAGGCTGTTCCCCCATTGTCTCTTCTCCTTGCCCAAGGAACTTAAACAAATATATATGGATTGAATTTTAGTAATTGCCAGCATGACATGTGAGCATGTCCGAATAAATGTATTAATACTTGGTTCTATATGTACCTGTTATATACTTGTATGTGTTAGACCTTAATCAGTTTTGTTTAAAATCGAAGTTATAATTATAGAGCAAACAACCTCTTAATGAGTTTCAATGAGTTTGGGCTAAGCATTTGCATTTTTCATAATGGATGAAACATTAGTCAAGAACTTACTAAGTGTATTTCAGCTATTTAAGTATTAGGTTAAGTATCAATCATCATCACCATCATCATCATCACCACGATTTTGGCTCACCTTTCCAAACATCATGCTGCTGCTACTAAACTAAGAGTTCAAGGATAATATCTTCTGCTATTTTAGTGAGTAAAGATAAAGACGGATAAAGGGGAAGTAATGCATTATATGTCCAGCCTTATTTACTGGAGAACTTGGGAGAAAGCAATTAGAATATTTTCTACAGAGCTGTATAGTTTTCAAAGAAAGGTGTGGCTAGGCAGAAATCAATAACTTGAAGATACTCAGACAAGATAAGATGATGAGTTAAGCTACATTATAAACAGCTATGTTATAGAAAGACAGATTCAGTGAACATTTTAAGTGCTTTTTGCACAGGCATTTAAAGAGAATTGGCTAGAACACCCATAATGGCCACATGACCTCCAAGGATGACATAAGCAACAAGAGATATGTATACCAATATGTAAATATTAACTCATTGTAGAGGATAAAAATATGCACTGAAGGACCCTCCCTTCTACTGACAGATCCTCCTGTTCCTCCTCATTCACAGCTCCTTTCACCATGAAGATGCATGGTTTATCTTCCCCAAAAGACCATGAGCAAATTAAGGACAGAAACTGTATCATTGATTTCTGTCTTCTCCTCAATACCTATAACATAGCCTGCATGTAAGACGACCTCCATAACATTTTCTGCCAGAATGAAGAATGAGTGGATAGGTGAAGGAACACAAAACAAAGGTGTTACAGAGAAAGGAGGTATTGACTCCATGCTGGGTATCAGGAGAGATTTTACACAGATGTTAACAGGAGTCCAAAGGTAACGAACAAATAAAATACAGAACAGAATGAGGAGTTCTGTTCTTTACTGAGATCCTCCTTCTCTGTGTATTTTCGTTTTGTCAAAAATTGTTCTAGGTCAAAATTTTTAGTTTAGAGACTAAGAGTGAGAGAAATGCTCCTAAAATTTAACAGTAATTTATTATATCTCGTGTGTGTGTGTGTGTGTGTGTGTGTGTTCATTTCATTCTAGGGAAATTTTGGAGATCTAACAGTTGGCAAGATTTTTGTCTTATGTATGTGAACATTAACATATATTAAAAAAACTAAAAAAAAACCCCCAAAACTGATAGAGATTTAATTGCTTTAATTCTAAATCTTCAAAAACAATTATTAAACAATATTTCAATGGTTTCATATTATTTGGAATTTAGATAAGCCATTTCTAAAGGGAGTATTGTATACTTCTCTATTGAATGTGATATACCTCAAAACCTGCAAATGTTTTTAATTTGAATATTTTAAACTTAGAAAACAAAGGGAAAAAGTCCTGGGAGTAAAAAACAAGGACTCCAGGGGCGCCTGAGTGGCTCAGTGGTTGAGCGTCTGCCTTCGGCTCGGGTCGTGATCCCGGGGTTCTGGGATCGAGCTCCGCATCGGGCTGTCTGCTCAGCAGGAAGCCTGCTTCTCCCGCTACCATTCCCTCTGCTTGTGTTCCCTCTCTCGCTGTGTTTCTCTCTGTCAAATAAATAAAATCTTTAAAACAAAAAAACAAGGACTCCAAGGTTTCATTGCTTTTCACTTGGTTAATATTTTTCATTAACCCCTAGTTATAATGTTCCTTCAGTGAAAAGGATGTGCTAAAATGCTCAACTTCAAGTTCTCTTTGGGTCTGTTGGTTTGTTCCTAACGAGTCCCATGAGCTGAATGGAGAAAAGGCAAAGTAGATCACCACGGTGACTGTCCTCCTGTAGTGCAGAGCAAGAACAGTTGCACTGAAGTATCGAGGAGGGAAACCGTGAGCAAACACATCTCCTTCCCCTGCCTTTTACTTCACTCGTGGATGTTTCCCTCCCTGGCATTTGGAGGGCTGCTCCCTATAAAGGCTGAGAAAGGACCTGTCCTATTTCCACTGGACTGCTCTCAACGTTGTGACCTCCTGTTTATTAATGCTTTTCTTCACTGACACACAGCATCTTGACACTGGTGGAAAATATTAGAGTGCTGAAGGAAGGGGTGAAGCAAAAACACAAGGGGGGAAGAAAACCACCCAAAACAGAGAAAGACAGCAAAACTCCAAAGGGTGGAGGATGTGTTTTGCTCATTTCTATGGCTTTCTGCTCCCTGCTCTTCCATGTGACTAATGTCACACAATAGTAGAGAAACCTTTCAGGCAAATTCCTACAACAAAGCATAACTTCTCAGAAGAGAAAGGTCCAAGCAACAGAGATTTAATTCATCTTGAAATAGCAAATCAATTCTTATCTATTAACGCACTAAATACAGCATAGGAACACTGCCCTGTTATAATAAACAGATGTGCTCAATTATGGTGTGCTTTCCCAGCTACCGATCTCTTCAGTAATTATACCACGCAAGGAGCTCTACATTGATATTATATTAATATGCAGGGAGGAGAGAACTTAAATACAAATTAAATCAAGGCTCGATATTTCAGCGAAGCTTACGTAAGGCCCAAGAACAAATGGCATGTTTCTGAGAAGGAGGTAGTAAAGGTGATTTGTATACTATCTCACATTCTACTTCTAATTAAAAAGTTTAGAAGTGAAAACTCTCTTAGAATTCTAGTCCCTTAACTGTCCATTTCACACAAAGCAGATAAAGCTGTCTATCATGTTTCATAATCACCTGCACTTGTCATATTAACAGCAATAACAATCTTCCAGAAAAAACCCATTTTATATAGACACGTTGCAATAAAAAGAGAATGACAAACAGAAACTTTTTCTACAGAGACAAAGCAAAAAGATAAAGTTCAAGAAAAGGTTTCCTACCCTTTTGCAGAACTGTCAAACAACTTCTATTGACCAAGAAAAGCACACAGTAAACACACCAAACAAAAGAAATGATGAGAGATGTATTTACTTGTTCAGGGCCTTTATTTTTCTTTCTATTTCACATACACCCACACTGAACAGTCTGCATTGTGTTAATAAATAACCAGGAGCAACCTAAGTGAACAGAGGAGGGGTTTCTGTGATGCTGTCAGCTACCAGACAGTTGCTTGGCACTGCTGATACACGTCTCCACATGCGAGTTGCATGCCCACATAAAAAAAGAGAGTGTATAGGTTAATGGATGGATCCTTTTATTTCCCAGATACAATAGGAGGGAAGGAGGAGAAGTTGGAAAACAATAGCTAGGTTTTTGGAGTTGTCAGATCCTTTCCATTTGAGAAAGAACAAATCAATTTTACAGACCATGTCCTGCCAGGGTCATCTTTTACCCAATAACTTGCCATGGTTATATGGTTATTTGGAAATTGATGAAACTGTAACTCCAAATTCTTTAACATTTATGAGTTTTTATTACTTTATTTTTCAAATTGTTTCCAGTGTCAGCTCCAGGCTTTATTCATTTGCTCTCCCCAGCTCCCTATATATATACATATATATGTATATATATACACATATATATATTAAATTAAAGTATTCTGAATTAATTTGTCTGTTTCTCTTTTCTAAAAATACAAAAAGAAGTCCAAATAATACACATGTATTGTAACTGAAATCCAAACTCAGTGATTGGGGTGTTAGAGTTTACCTCACTTACGACATTAAATTCACAAACAAAAAAGCTACTGTCTTAGGTCAGCCTGAGACATTTCAGTGTTTTGAGTTTACGCTTCATGAAAGTTTGCTTCCAAATATCCTGTGATGGTCCTCCCTAAAACTAAGGGAAAAATGTAGTATAAATGAAAACAGGCTAAGTGCAAAAACTATCAGGGTAGAGGTGAACTTTTTGTATAAACTTTAATATGTAATATATATAACTTTATTTATTTGTTTGTTTATTTATTTATTGCCTCATAAGTGATTTTTCCATGTTATGTAGATGACCTAGGAAAGAGTTAATTGAAAAGCTAGGGAATGAAAGTTGGCTTTCAAATTCAGGACAGAAAAAGAAGGGTATTCATTCCGAATTTCACATATGATCTCCCCCTCAGCCGTCTAAGTTCATCTCATCATTCCAAAATGGGAGCACAGAGCACAATCTGGTATCCAAAGTTTATCATCACGTAAGATGGACTGCCTTAATCAATCCAAATGTCCAGGTCATATGCTCATTCTGGTTTGCCCTCGCCTCACTGCTCCCTCACCATCTTGGCCATACTTGTCCTCAACACGAAGGGTAGTTAAGGAAGGCACACTGGGAGTCCTTGAGGTCTCAGAACTCTGGGAGCAGGTGGCAAAGGAAACTCTGAGTGAGCTCTCCACTGACTCTAGTGCTGTCCGTGCCTTCCCTGTAAGCAACTCCTATTAAAAAAAAAGACCAAGCATCCACTAGAACAAAACCAAGCAGGCCTATTTAATTAGGGCATTTGCTAGATATCCACTTCTTCATGTTAAACACACGGCCACACAGGCCTAGGAGGTCTGATTAATTTTAATATGCACAGTCGTGACAAGTGCCTCAAGGGTAGCTGAGTGAAAAACACATACACGGGCAAATACAGAAAAACCTCCAGCTAGCCTAGTCTGAGAAATCAGTTTCAGAAAAATGCTGTGTCTGTTCCCCCAGATTAGAGTGTTACTATTCAGCAAGGGCCTGAACCTTTAATGTGAGGGAAAAGAGGGCTCAGAAACAGGTGGCTGGCTCTTCCCTCTTGAATAAATGATATCTCCAAATGCTGTGGCAACAAGGAGGGCTGGCACATTCCGCTAATGTTTATTTCTAAATGTACAGCCCGGGTCAATGGGTCTTTTTTAAGTGATCCATGTATTAAAACCGAAAGTCTGGAACTGACAGTTTTAGTTAAGGTCAAGCAAAACAGGGGTGCCGTATTTACCTGAAAGCTTTAGAAAATATTAAAAACATTTGGCCAAAGAGATATTGGAATGGATTACTTATAGAGTCCTCTTAGTAGACAACTTCACCTATGAGAGGAATCAAGTAGAACCCTCATATTCACAGACAAATAGACACCTGAAAAAACAATGCTGGTTTGACTGCCCTCGGGAAGATGAGCATTAAGAACATAATATTAAGTATCATTTCATATTACTAACAAACATCCACATTCTAGTTAAAAAGAAAAATAGAAGTTTTCTTGGCCAAATGGGTTTCTTGTATAGACAATCCTGGATCTCTGCCCAGGGATGCACTGCTTTACAGAAAGGAGACCCCAAAGGTAACCCCTGAGCCTTTATTAACGTTCCAAGTCAGAAGGTCTCACCAGAAGATATAAATTAATTTCCTAGAAGACTTAATGAAATCAAAACTATCAAGATAAGCTGCTAGGACAGATACCTCTTGAAAAGGAGAGGACAGTGAACAAGTTTCCCTTCCGTGTTGAAAACTTACAAGGCTTCAAACTCGGCTAACTGTGCTAAAGTTAAAACACTTATTCCTGAAGAAACAGGCTCTGCGGCATTCGAGGGTGTCTTCTTGTCCTGACCTTTAAAAAATAAACTCTTTTCTTTATCATCGTTTTAGGAGTGTCGATTTCCATACAGTGGTGCCTTTGAAAAGGGTGCCTGGAGGTTAGAGTCTAGCTTGCTCAACAAGAAGAGAGACATTTTCCAGTGACAGACCGCAGAGATGAACACACAGCCACAATGCATTAGGAGTAGCCTCCAACAGCAGCGGGAGTGTGAGGAACAAAACTTAAAAGGGCTCAATTGAAAAGTACCCTTGTTTGTCCTTCAGTGGAACAGCACTTACAAAGCCTCTTCAACATGTACTTTGTCAAAAGGACAGTGAGTAACTAAACAAAAGCAACTCAAACCTCTGCCAATTAAAGTATCTTTAAGCTTTTCTCCTGATCTGTTCACTTTTTATTTTTCCCACCTCATCAAATGTGGTTTTAAAAACAAGAGGGAATTTCAAAGTGCCCTCTTCTTTGCCCAATTAATGGAATGCTTTGGAATAGTGAATTTAAGGAAGTCAATCTCCATAATTTCCTTAGGAAAAACAGTAATTAAAAAGTTGGTAAAATTAGGAGGCAATTCCAAATTTCTATTTCAACTTGTCTGTTAACGTAATATGCTTCAGTTTAATTTCTAAAGGGCGGCTCAACAACAGACACTTAACTTATAAGAACAGACATTGCGATTTATAATGTAAACTCAAACATCAAACATACAATGCCGGTAGGGATGTTCACAAGGCCAAATATCATGTACCCAGGGCCTGTCTTTTCCATAGAATGATTATAGGCAATGCTGTAGCACACCACAGATGAAGATATACTGCTTATAATATGTACTTTCAGACCCCTCAAATAAGTCTTAAAACGGGGAAAGCTTTATACCCATTTAGAGGATCTAATGGCTCTGTAGGTCAACATATTGGTAATAAAAGTTAAAAGGGCATTGGCATAATTATTTCTGGTGGAAAAAAAAGCATAATACAGAAGGGGCAATCAATGAAAGTAAATTATTTTCAATAGGTGTGACAGATGCAAATATCAAAAGGATACATTACAAAATAATATCCATACCTAGCGTAAGTGTGTATGGATATTTTAAAATAATACCCATACTTATTTTAAGACAGGATCATTCATGACCAACAATTTGTATATACTTATTGTTTCACAAATACCTTATTTATAGACTTAAAAGCTCTCCAATCCAAACCTGCAAATGCTACAAATGGAGTTATTGTGTGTTGTTTTGTTTTGTATTTGCCACTGAGAATTTGCATTGCACAGTGTCAGGGTGATATCCACTTAAGTTTCTCCACCTAAGGGAACAATCCCATTGTGTCTGCTGGAGAGAGAGACAAGAGACACAGGGAAAATGAGAGTGAAAATTTCAGTATCTCCTTCACCCACTGATTGTCTGTGGTCTATAGATGACTGTTAAAGGCTTGAAGTATGTCACAATACATACTTTTTCCAACCCATGCCATTGTTTTAGATTAGTTCTCACAAAAAGAAAACTAACTCTTTTTGTGAAGTCTGTACTAAAAGCAATGAACTGTTTCATGTAAAGTTAACACTGGGTGATTTTGGTAATAGGTTGTGCCTTTAGGGTCTTGTAATATAAATTGTGAACAAAGATTCTCTGAAGTTCAGAAAAAAGAAGTTCCAGTTGTGTAAATAATGACAAAGTCTAGTTCTAGTAGAAATGAAATTTCACAAATAAATGCAGTTTCTTACACACAAGGAGTACACTCATCACGGCACAACAATTTTGGAGGTGTGGGCGTCACACTCTAAGAAGGAAGAACACTGACAGATAAGATGCTAAATAAAACCAAGCATATGTGGGATCTGAAAGGAGGACTACACACACGCACACATGCACACACAAAAGGAATGGAAAGAAAAAAGCAGAAAGGGGGAGGAAAGGAAGAATAAATAAACCACATAAAAGAAAGCGAAAATCTTAGAAAATTATGAAACTTTGGCCAAGGGAGCCCTCATTTAGAATCTGTCTTCAGCACACATTCACATTTATTTAGAAATAAGAATATAACAGGTCCACAAATGCCATGTTAAAATGCCTTTCCTACTTTCATGTTGGTTACAGTTTGCAACTTCAGCTGTATCAGTTTAGAAAAGTCTTTCTTTCTGAACAGTAATTCTTGAAGTAGAAAATAGCTTAACCACATTTTATTTAGGGGAATTTATACAAATAAAATCAAAGCGACTACCTATCCCAGGACTTTTGTGAAGGTTGGGTTTGTTGTTTTTGTTGTCAACAACATATCCTAAATTTCCAGAATTTTGCAGGTCTGAATCCTATTTTTTCAGTACCTAAAAGCATCCTGGAAAAGCAACACTGGAAACTATATAATGACTCCAGCATGCCTAAAGTACTAATGCTTCTAACCAGACAAGATGTGGTAATGACAATAACTGGTCTAATTCCAAGTTGGTTATAATTCATGAAGTACTTTCATGTGCATTACCTCATTTGTTTCCTTCAACAACTCTCTGATGAAAGTAGGGCAGTTGGCATTGCCAACTAAAAGCAGATATTCATTATATTAACACAGTCATTATAGCAACTTAAAGGCAAGAAAATATATATTTTTACAATTAAAATAATAAGGAAGATGTTCAGTTTTATACAAGAAATTCTTAGCTAAAATTTAAAAAGTGCATCATGAATCCTGGGTTTGGAAATTCTATCCTTGAGGTACCATGTTGAAGCTTTTGGAAGACTGGAGGGAACAGGGAAGGTGTTGAAAGGAATCAGCCATTTTTCTTTCACCAAAGTCCTCTAACATGAACTACATGTGGGGAGGAGGAAATAGGGTTGTG
Source organism: Procyon lotor (assembly GCA_028646535.1). Taxonomy (NCBI): domain Eukaryota; kingdom Metazoa; phylum Chordata; class Mammalia; order Carnivora; family Procyonidae; genus Procyon; species Procyon lotor. Next base: position 38,545,045 of record CM053611.1, read on the forward strand.
GAACAGAAGACCCAAAATTAAGCTGCCCCCATCTTGAGGCAGAAATAAGAAATAAGAACTCTCTCTCATCCAGGCCAACTCTACATACCTAGGAAAGGGTGCCAGTCTCTGTTGTGCTGACACACTGTTAAATAACCAGTTTTAGCTTGGAATTTTAAAAAATTATTCATAGATCAAACCAATTCACTTTTCACTTTGCCTACAGGAGTGGGAGAGAATTATTGTCTATGGCCACTAATGCATAAATAACACCAACATATTTCCTTAGAGAAATGTGAAATATTATTTTTAAAAATATTTTATTTACTTATTTGGCAGAGAGAAAGATCATAAGTAGGCAGAGAGGCAGGAAGGGGGGGGGGAGAGATGGAGGCTTCCCGCCGAACAGAGAGCCTGATGAGGGGCTCGATCTCAGGACCCTGAGATCATGACCTGAGCCAAAGGTAGACGCTTTAACCCACTGAGCCACCCAGGCGCCCTAGAAATGTGAAATATTAGAGCCATTTAAAAGATTAATGTGAATATAAAGTTTTCATTCTGTGTGTATTTTAGTTTTCTACTTTGCATTTTATAGTATCTAGTTTTGTGACATAAGACAAAACTTTAATCTCTAAGTCACAGAAAGAACGGAAAGTAATGATCTCAAAGATTAAATAATGAGAAGTCTGGAGAACACAGGATGATGAGATAATAGAGAAGGAGGTCTAAGAAGAATCTGAGCAAGACATGAAGAAAAGAGAATTTTAAAACCAGAAGAAAAAGACAAATGAAGCCAAAAAGCCCCTCCATTTTTAGGGGAGTGTTAGTTAGCAAAGGCTACAACAGGTCAATTAGTAGTTAACTGTCCTACCCAGCAAGATAAACAGTCACCTATTATGTGTCAAGCCCATTATTAAGAAACAGACAGGCACAGGTAATTAAACTAACGACTCTTCATTCACAAACTCTTGTGGAAGACAGGAGGGAAGTAAACAATAGTGATAATGAGGTAAGAACTAATAGAAGTGACTTACTGCTAATAGTGTAGACCAAGCCAAATTCTGACAAACATGTGCAGAGAAGGTACTGAGTCTTAAAGGTGAATCAAAATATACTGGGTAGTTAAGACAGGGAATAACACTCTAGGCAGAAGAAGCCACATATGAAAAAGTAGAGTAATATTACAAGTAGGGTTGAGAGAACGGCAGGCACTTTGGTAAGAGAGCACAAGAATGCACCTTAGAAAAGTTGTGAAAATAACGTTAAGGGGAAAAAAGGGTTAAGACAGATTATATATGGTCTTATATTCAATGCCAAGTAGTT
>CM053611.1:38546446-38754454 GCA_028646535.1 Procyon lotor
TAACTTCAGCGTTTTTGAGGATTAAATGAAGTAGCTCACACAATATCTGGAAGAAGAGTTCTATCTTTATTACGTTTTTCCTCTCCCATCTCCAAGACAACGCTCAGGAAGTAAAAGCATCCTTCCAACAAATGTTTTGAATATTTACTATGTGCATATTCCCTCACCTTTAAGGAGTTAATGTAGGGGATGAACTGACAAATATATGGACAATTATATTACAGTACAGTAAGGGTAACAATGGAGGCAAATAACAGGACTTAAAAAGATGACAAAGCTAAATCAGTGAGTACTCTTTCTAACAACAGAGACTTGGAGAGAAGAGGAAGAGAACTACACATAGAGGTGATGGGAATCAAGAAAAAGTAAATTTTTTTAAAATTTTTTAAAGATTTTATTTATTTGACAGAGAGAAAGAGATCACAAGGAGGCAGAGAGGCAGACAGAGGGAGGGGGGAAGCAGGCTCCCTGATGAGCAGAGAGCCCCATGCCCATGTGGTGCCAGGGCTCAATCCTAGGACCCTGAAATCATGACCTGAGCCGAAGGCAGAGGCTTTAACCCCACTGAGCCACCCAGGATCCCCAAAAAACTAAGTTTTGTCTGTGGTGTTTCTAGAAGGAACAGATGTAAATTTCTCTATAAGTTGAAATAGCCATTGCAAAGAGATACAGAACACAACATTGATGTTTATATAGAAAAGTTAAAATAAGAGGCTTGCTATAATGTTTGTATCTAAAGGAATTCTAAGTGAGGTATTTAAAGTCTCATCAAGGTAAAAGCTATTCTCACCTGTACAGTTAATGACCCAAAATTTGAATGAAAATCAAGTTAGGGTCTGAGTCTGACCCACTCAACCTAAATGCTGATCTATATTTATAGATCATTCCTAGCTACTGGAACTTGGGAACTCAGGACATTTGTGGATACCTATCTATCTTGGCTTTATTAGGTAAATTAAGATATCTGGCTGTCTTAGATTCGATCAAATTTAAGGAACAGTGATTTCAATCCTTCAAAACCAAGGTAGTGACATTATTTCTAAAAGACCAAGAAAAAGAGGGGAAAAAAAATGTCTGAATGTCTGTTGCAACTGAACAAAAAAACAAAGGAGACTGTGCCTGTAAGCTGTGGGCTGGATTCTCATGTGGCTTTAACACCAACTACTGTGGGATCCTAGGCACATCCCTGCCTCAGTCAGTCTCAGGCTGGCTCGTGCTGTCTCTGTCTCTGCCTCTCTAAAAAATGAGGATAGGGTCCTAAAGTATGTCTACATTTCATTCCAATTCTGAATTTCTGTTATTCAACAACTATTTTGCTCCCTAAAACAAGTTTTTATTAAGATACTCTCCAAGGCATGCATTTCTATTTCTTTGTCTTTTCTTTTTTCTTTCCCTCCCTCCCTCCTTCCCTCCCTCCCTTCCTTCCTTCCTCCCTCCCTTCCTTCTTTCCTTTCTCTTTCTTTTTCTTTCTTTCACTTTAAACTCAAAACAGTTCAAATAAGCTGATTTTCAATTAAAATTTTCTGGAAATTCGATCACCACGGAGACATCAGGAACTCACTTTGGCAGATAATTATTAAGTTCTACTTTATTGTTTCATATTTCAAAGGAATTTAGGCACACATGGGCTGAAGAGTAACATTAAACCATTACTGGCAAATTTCCTAATTGGAAGAAACAGTATAGCTAGTGGTTAACAGCATGGATTATAGTTTAGGTTGACTTCAGTTTGAATAATGACCCTGACACTTAGTCACACTGTGACATATTTAATCATGTTTTCTCATCTGAAAATGGAGATGATAAGAATAAGAATATTTAGTTCATGTGAGTGGCACTTCCTGAAATTAGGACGGCTATACATAGCAGCCTTGGCTATAAGGTTTATGTAGAGATTACATGAAGTGTTTCATATAAATTATGTAACACTACAATTCACACATGATATGCACTTAATATATGTTACATTTCCCCCGCCAATATGTCATTATTTAATCAATGTTTTGATGCAGGCATTACATGTCACATACTATAATATTAAACTTTGTTGTTATTCTTAGTTTCTGATAGTTAAAGAGAACTGATAGAGCTTAGCTATTATCAAGTATAATGTAACTACATTGGGTAGGGCAGATATTTTGAACTGTGAATTTACTATGAAGGTTGGCATCCCATGTTGGTTAAGAGACACTGGACAGGGCGCCTGGGTGGCTCAGTGGGTTAAAGCCTCTGCCTCGGCTCAGGTCATGATCTCAGGGTCCTGGGATCCAGCCCCTTATCGGGCTCGCTGCTCAGCAGGAAGCCTGCTTCCCTGTCCCCCCCCCCCCCCCCCCGCCTCTCTGCCTACTTGTGATCTCTCTCTCTGTCAAATAAATAAATAAAAATTAAAAAAAAAAAGAGACACTGAACAAATGAATCTTTCATGCCAGACTTTTTTGAATAATGATAGGTAACAATTCTAACGAAGGATAAAGATACAAACAAAAATGCATTAATATATTTTTCTCCTATTTATAACTTTTGAAATATCTTAATTGCTTGAAAAACTAAACTGGTTGGAATAAAAGAGCCCTTTTTTTCTTCAACTCCTAAGCAAATCTCATTTTCTTTCTAACCATTTCACCTCAGTCACCTCCTTTTGTATGACACACCATTCTCTTCTAACTTTGGAATTTTTGTTAGTTTGCTGTTGGCAGGGATGAGGTCGGAAATAATAAAGATTTTCTACTGAAATCTGCTTTCCCCCCTCAACTAGAGGAAGCAAAGGCATGAATATGGCACCCTCATAATGATTTACTTGGGGCTTAATGAAATTTTCATTACAACCTGCTGTTCATTTTAATGGCCTTTGAAAAACAATGGAAAAAATAGCTTGGGGGAAGAAAGGATTTTTCTGTGGAATATATCTGTGAGCTTAACATTTCGTTCCATTCACCCTATCTCAGGTCGCCTCATCCCCATATTGCTGTTCTCATCACAGAGCTGTTACCATGTTTTGTAGTTTTTGAGTATAAGTTCTGCAGTTCTTTTGTTAAATTTACTCCTATTTGATTCTTCTGATGCTATAGTATATCACAGAGCTATGATCATTTTTTTGTACTATATACAAAATAAATATCATTATTTTGTACTATATATAGTATTTTGTACTATATACAGTGTTATTGTCCTAATGTTTAGGAGATGTCAGGTTTTGGTGGCCATTCTCATGGCCAACCATACCATACTCTATGATTATGGAGTATTTAAAGCCGATATAACTTTCTACTTATTGTTGAGACAGACTTTTACACATCTGCCTGGATGTATTTCCCCATGTTTTCTCTTCTTTGCAGTTAAATAAACTATTGTCAACATTCTATTGCTTTCCTATGATATGATTTTCTGCTTTTCTCTATTTTTTCTTAAGAATATAATTTTTATCGAAATACATAAATTGCTGTTTGACATATCTCTCAATTGTTGCAGTCATTAAATAAACATTCTTGCCATGGCAAATTTATCAGTAAAAGTGAGTGTATTTACATTTCTGTATACTCAAAGCACATGTTTAGAAATCTTGTGTACATAAACATAAATGCATGTTAGGAGTTCCGTTTGTATATAAAATAACTTTCTAGAACTCAGGATTTTACGTGTTAGCCATGTTCAATTTCTATTCCTGTCTTCAGTCAAGACTATCACTGTATTTTCTCAATGTCTTTATATTATTCATTAGCAAGTCACTCTTGAACTGTGCATTTAATATATCTGTAGGAGGCAATGTACAAAAAATCTGTGGGCAATACAATAATGAAAACAGTATAATGTCCACATTTAATAGTGATGTTTCTTCAAGTCAAACCATCCTACTGTGGATGCTCTATCTCTGATTGCTCTTCAGCTTGTGCACCTGTTGTTATATATTACACTTTGCTCCTAAATCTCAATACATCTAAATGGTAGGCACTGCCTACTGTCTTCTTTCCTTCTGGGAGTTATTCATTTGGATCTGTCCTATCATGTACCTCCAAATTCAGAGTCTGTGCAACTACTTGGAAGCCAACATGACACACTGGATAAATATCAAGGTCACATACCAAATGTCCATGGAGAATATCATCTAAAGGTACTTCCCCCCAAAAATCAAACTACTTTGTAATCCAATATATAGCATTACATTCTTAGAACTTAGAGCTGGACCACAAACACATCTCAAACAAAAACTAAACAGTAACATGCAAGGGAAACACCTCCCAACTCATTCTAGGAACCCAGCATTATCTTACTAGAAAAATCAGATAAAGACATTGCATTAAAAAAAAACAACTATAGACCAATATTTCTCATGAACATAGATTCTACAATCCTCAATGAAATACTGGCAAATTGAATCCAATATTATATATATTATAAATCACAACTAAGTGGAATTTATCCAGTTTGCAAGGTTGGTTCAGCACTCAAAAATCTCAACATATGAGCACACTAAAGGAGCTAGAGAGTATTATGCTAAGCAAAATAAGTCAGTCAGAGAAAGACAAATGCCATATGATCTCACTCATATGTGGAATTTAAGAAACGAAACAAATGAGTAAAGGGGAAAAAAGAGAGGAAAACCAAGAAACAGACTCTTAACTATAAAGAATAAACTGATGGTTATCAGAGCAGATGGGTAGGGGATGGGTTAAATAGGTGATGAGGATGAAGGACTGCACCTGTCATGATGAGCACTGGGTACTAAATGGAAGTGTAGAATCACTATATCATACACTTGAAACTAATATTACATTATATGTCAACTAACTGGAATTTAAAATAAAAACTTAGAAAAGGACATCATATCAAGAGATGAAAAAAATTTGACAAATTTTTAAAACTATTTATGGTGAAAACTTTCAGCAAACTAGAAATAGAAGGAAATTTCCTCAACTTGATAAAGAACAGCTACATCAAACCCACAGTTAATACATTTAATGATAACTTGAGGCTTTTTCCTTAGATTCAAGAACAAGGCAAAGATGTGTCATTTTACCACTCTTATTCAACACTATACTGGAAGCCAGCTAATGGTGATACAAGAAAAGGAAATAAAACGTATGTATCTTGAGAATGAAGAAATAAAACCTTCGTTCACAGATAACATGACTGTATACAGAAAATGTAAACAATACACAAAAACTCCTGGAGATAATGACCAAGTGTTGCAAGGTCACAGGATACAAGTTTAATATATAAAAGCCAATTTTTCCCCCTTATACCAGCAGTAATAATTGGAATTTGAAATTAAAAATACAATATAATGAGGGGTCCCTGGGTGGCACAGTCAATTAAGCATCCCACTTTTGGTTTCAGCTCAGATTGTCATCTAGGTTCGTGAGATCGAGCCCCAAGTCAAGCTCCATGCTCAATTCAGATTCTATGTAAGAATCTCCCTCCTGGGGCACCTGGGTGGCTCAGTGTGTTAAAGCCTCTGCCTTCGGCTCAGGTTGTGATCTCAGGGTCCTGGGATTGAGCCCCGCATCGGGCTCTCTGCTCGGCAGGGAGCCTGCTTCCCCCTCTCTCTCTGCCTTCCTTTCTGCGTACTTGTGATCTCTCTGTCAAATAAATAAAATCTTAAAAAAAAAAAAGACTCTTGCTCCCTCTCCCTGCTCCTTCCCACTGTTCTCTGTCTTTCAAATCAATCAATCAATCAATCATTTTCATAAAATACAGTATCATGGAAATATTGTGTATAAGTGTAACAAAATATGAATAGGACTATATGCAGAAAACTATGACACTCAAAAGAAATCAAAGAAAATCTTAAAAAAAGAAATCAAAGAAAATCTCAATAAATAGAGAAATATTTTGTGTTCAAGAATAGAAAGATTGAATACTGTTAAGATGCCAATTCTTCCCAAATTCCCAGGACGTAATTGTATAGAGAGCAAGATTAACTCTGAAGTCACAGGGAAAGGCTAAAGAGCCAACATAATACTGTAGTAAAAGTACAAAGTCGGAGGAATGACACTACCCAACTTTCAAGTGATGGCAATTAAGACATCAAGGTGTTGGCAAAAGCCTTGATGTCATATAGAGGACAGAAACAGACCCACAGAAATATAATCAACTAATCTTTGGTGAAGGGAAAAAGGAAATTCAAAGGAGATATGATAGTCTTTTCAACAATTGGTGCTGGGACAACTGGACATCTATCTGCAAAAACACAAATTAGACACAGAACTTAAACCTTTTCAAAAATTAACTCAAAACAGATCACAGACCTAATTGTAGAATGCAAAACTATATGACTTCTAGAAGACAACAGTGTAGAAAATCTAAATGGCACTGGGCTAGACAGTGTATGTGTAGCTACAACATCAAAAGTATGATCAATGCAATGAAAGAGGTATGTTGGACTTCATTAAAATTAAAACTTTTGCTCTGCAAAAGAAAATGTTAAAAGAAAAAAAAATACAAGCCACAACTTGAAAGAGAATATTTGCAAAACACATACCTGATTAAAAAAAAAACTAGCATTCAAAATACACAAAAACTCTTAAAATTTAATTAAAAAACCCCTCAATTAATAAATGAGCAAATGATGTAAAGAGACACCAAGAAGATATCCAAATGGCAAAGACACATATGGAAAGATGCTCCACATTATAGGTTACCAGGAACTACAAATTAAAACAACAATGGGATGCCACTACAAACCAATCTGAATAGATAAAATCCAAAGAACTGACAATGTCAAATGCTGGTGAGGATATCGAGCAACAAGAACTTACATTCATTGCTGTTGGGAATACAAAATCTCACAGCCATTTTGGAAGACAGCTCGGCAGTTTTTATTTGTTGTTGTTGTTGTTTTTTAATAAAGCTAAGCACAATCTTACCATACATTTCAGCAATTACACTGCTAGGTATTTATTCAGATGAGTTGGAAACTTATGTCTATATAAAAACCTTCACATAAACATTTATAAAAGCTTTATTCTTTTTTTTTTTTTTTTAAAGATTTTTTTATTTATTTGACAGAGAGAAACACAGCGAGAGAGGAAACACAAGCAGAGGGAATGATAGCGGGAGAAGCAGGCTTCCCGCAGAGCAGGGAGCCCGATGTGGGGCTCGATCCCAGGACCCTGGGGTCATGACCTGAGCCGAAGGCAGCTGCTTAACGACTGAGTCACCCAGGCGCCCCAAAGCTTTATTCTTAATAACCAAAAACGTGAAACAACTAAGAAGTCCTTTGATAGGTGAATGGATAAACAAACCGTGATACCTTCATACAATGGGGTTTTATTCAGTACTAAAAAGAAATGAGCCATCAACAGCTATGAAGGAAACTTAAATGCACATTGATAGGTTAAAGAAGCCAGTCTGAAAGACATACTGTGTGATCCCATTGATATGGCATTCTGGAAAAGGCAAAACTACAGAGGTAGTAGAAGTTTCAACAATTGCCTGGAATTCTAGGGAAAGAGGGAGAGATGACTAAATGAAGCACAGGGGATTTTTAAGGTCATCAAACAACTGTTCTGAATGACTACAATGGTGGATGAGTGGCAATATGCATTTGTCAAAAAAACATAGAAATGTACAACATAAAGTTTGAATCTTGATGTAAGAGGATTCTATAAGACAATTTAGTAATTTAGTAATTAGTAGACATATTACAAATGTATGGGAAAACCTCACTGAATAAGGTGGAGGAAAATTTACTAAGTCATTTTGGAAATGAAGGAATCTGTGAAACTAAAGGCAAAAAGAGCTGCATGTAAGTACTATACCCTATTGATAAGGATGTTCCCCATGGTATTCTCAGTTAATAATGCTGATACTGTTAGACATATATACTGGAATTGAACGATAGGTAAATGGATGGCAGATGGTTCGATCTAGGTTACTCACAGTTGGGGTGGGAATGAACACATCAGTAAGGAATGAGGCTGGAATGATCCATGTGGAAATAGATTACAGTTGCAGACAGTAGGAAGAACTCATGTTAAGCTTAATATACAGATAATTCGACATAGAAATATTCATATATATGTATGTATACAGGTTACCACACACATATTTCTTCGTTTTGTCAGGTAAGATGCCCTAAAATAAATGATGCCTTATGAGCAAAGAGCACACCCTGTATCCAGATCTGGCTTTCTAATACTATTCTCTGAAAATAAAAACAGGGTATCTTACAGAAAGACTGATTCTTGAACCAGAGCATGAGATACACAACATGAGTCTGCAGCACCTTACAGTGCCAGAAAGTAAGAAGTGCTCCAGAAAAAATTACCTCCGATCATGGTGGTATGTCAAAATGACCCAGCAGTCAATAGAAAGAGTTTCCAATGTCCAAAGCTGAAACAATTTGAGCAACGAAATAGAGTTGTATTATAAGTCAAAGTATAAAATATCCATGCTGTCCATACTGATATAAATAAATGATTGAATAAATTAATGAATGATGGAGATAAATCTCCCATGCAGAAGAAATCCAAATAAATTATGTAGAAACTCTACTCTGAAGGAGGGGGACCATAACTTCCTAACTCCTTAAATATAGGTTGCACATAGCACCTTTCTTCCAAAGAGTATGATATGGAAAGGCGGCAGGGAATACCTTTACCGTGGAGTAACCTGACAAGCACTGTACCAGCCAGGTGATCAAGGTCAACATCAAATTCATAAATCATATAGAATGTATGTACCCTTGATATGATGTGACAAAAAGATACTTTACCTTATGATCTTCCTCCCCAAACCTATAACCCCAGTTTAGTCAAGAGAAACTCACCAGGTAAATCCCAATAGAGGGACATTCTACAATATACCTGAACAGTATTCCTCAAAACTTTCAAGGTTATCAGAAACAAAAACTGTCTGAGAAACTGTCACAGCTAAAGGGAACCCAAGGAGATATGACAACTAAATGTAACATGTTATCGTTGAGGGCATCCTAGAACAGAAAGAGCACACTTGGTGAAGACTAATGAACTATGAATAAACTGTGGACTTTAGTTAATGATAATATATGACAATATAAAAGATACAAAATAATTTTAAAAGCATAAAATTAATCACATAAAATGAACAGAACATGTAAAATTTAAAGAAAGAAATGCATCATAAGGTTAAGAGTTGTTATATCAGAAAGCTACAAAATTAAGCAATTTTTATTTTCCTTTCAATTTTTATGGTGTTAAACAATTCTTAAATAAGAGGATAGTATTTTTAATATCAAGAAAAATTCCAGCACATTAAAAAAATTGTCTAGGTCCTCCTCAAAACCCCATTTTTATCTCCACATGGATGAAAGCCAAAAGTCTTTGGCTGACTAGATTATCTCTAAAATTCTTTCCAACTGTAAGATCATGTGAATTACATAAATTATAACTAAAATCCATGTCCCAGCTATGCATCTGGTAGGGACCCAGAAATATTTAATTACCATATGACTCCCAAATATACTGGTTAACATACATTTTGTGCCATATATACTCATAATTTGCTAGTGTCCTAACAACAGACTAGAAATGAGCCCAACCCAGTGTTACATAGTATAGATGCAGTATATTTTTGTTGTAAAATATGCCTTTTTATGTCACTATTTTTTGTTTGTTTGTTTTAAATTTCCATCTGACTTTTAAATAGGAGGCATGTTCTTATGTGCAATGTGGCATCCAAACTTAGGAAGAATACAGGTTTAAGTAGGAGGTAGGAAACATCCGTAACATAGAGGGTTTTTATCAGTTATGCATAAATTCTGTAATTTGCATCAGTTGTTTGTTTGCTTTATTTATTTTTAATATTTTATTTATTTGCTTGAGAGAGAGAGAGAGAGAGAGCACAGGGAGAGACAGAGAAGCTGATTCCCCACTGAGCAGAGAGCTTGATGTGTGGCTGGATCCCAAGTCCCTGAGATCATGACCTAAGCCCAAGACAGACGCTTAACCAACTGAGCCATCCAGGTGCCCCTGTTTGTTTACTTTAATTTTAACAGTATTTCACGTGCATATGACCTATACGCTACTATCAGTAACTACTGAAGTGATTTAGAAAATGAAATCCTAAAAAGAAAGGCATCCTGGAAGTTAAACAAAACGGGAACTTCAGCATGGCTAACAGAATTAGAGAATCAATAATTTGTAAATATAGAACAGGCCGAATCATATTAATTTTGGACTATACAAGAAGAAGACTGAACTAAGGTAGCGTTAAGATGCTTTCATGTAATAATAAGGTTATACAATTTAATAAAGTTGTAAAATGGCCTTGGGGACAAAAACTGGAGATGAACAAACTAGCCTGCAGATATTTGGGGAGTAGGTGGTGCCTATTCTGGGCTCCGCTGTCACATTCTATTCTTGAATCTTTAAGTTTTACTCAACCACAACTTACCCATGTGTGAAAATGAGGAAGACATCACAACAGAAAATAATGATTAAAAAAATCGGGACAGACATTGGAATGTTTCCGAAAAAAAAAAAAAATCTATCCATCTTCATAGCATTAGGTTTCCATTTTGTCCAATTTCACTTTGAGTATAAGACAAAAAACAGATCTAGAAGTTAAACTCTGACTATCAAAAATCAGGAGATGGCAACCACTTTGTTCCCTTTTCCAGCCTTTACCTTCTGGCTCATTTTTGATGAGCTCTTCCATTTTCCTCTGCTTCAAGGTGTCAACAACATCTGCTAAGCTGCCTTTGCGCCGTTCGGGAGTTCCTAGGGCCGTGCTCGACAAGGACTCACCACTCTGCCGCCCACCTTCTTCTGCCTTCTGAGGTGAGGTAGATGAGTTGTGTGGGGCAAATGAAGACATAACTTTATTGCCATCAACTTCCTGAAAGAGAAAGCAATGGAAAAAAACTGTTTAAAATTCAGCGAATTTTTTTTTAATTGCTTACGTGGCTTATTTAGCTAAAACATGAAAAAGTGAAATGTCACTCTGCAAGAGTTAAGATAAAGAAATTAAAAAAAAATAATGTATTAACTTTACGGGATGGCACAGAGTGAGTCAAAGATTAATTCATACAAGAAATAAAAATATGGAGACTCTCTCCCTTAGACTGAGGACAAATGCAATAAAGCCCTATACAAAGCCTATATCGATCAGATGTGTTTTTCTGCTTTTCTTTGAAAAGTCTTAGATTTTCCTACGGACATTAAATGCATCCACTATCTGGCTTAAACTTCTTCATGATATTGTAATATTTAAACAAGTAACATTATGCACTTCACTTTTCATTTTAACCGGCTGCCTCTTCTTGATGGTTGCTCCTAATTAAAGCAGGGTCCTTTTTTAGTTCTCCACCTACCTCTCATGCTTTTAAGAAAGCATCAGCCACACAGGTTATTTTGACATCAGATAGGAATATTAAAAGTTTATTTCTGCTTATGCCAAAGATACTTCCAATTCCATTTGTTACCCCAAGCATTGTTTCTGTCAATATTCTTCCAGATTTTGCACATTAAGCCTCACATGCCCTATAAAATAAAGTTCCTGGCAATCTTTCCCTCTTCATAATTGCATATGTGTATGAAAAGAATTTATTCTATAATTCTAAAATTTAAACACACAGTTGGTGTTCTTTTTGTCATTATTTTCCCCATTAATTTTTTGACCAACTCTAGCCATCTAATATTTGGGGTATCTTTTGTATAAAAGGCACTAAATTGATTTTTCAGATATCTGTGAGAGGAATGATACTGAAATGATAAAAAAAATAATTTTTTTACTTAAAGGTTTTCTTTTTATAATCTCTTACTTCTATAATGTTCCGATTTCCCACAAAGCAGATCTCTTCTTTAAAATTGTATCCTGGTCACCTAGGTGGCTCAGTCAATTAGGCACCTGCCTTTGGCTCACGTCGTGATCCCAGGGTCCTGAGAGCGAATCTTGATCAGGCACCCTGATCAGTGGGGAGTCTGCTTCTCCCTCTACACCTCCCCCCACACCCTCACTTGTGTTCTTCCTCTTTCACTCTCTCTCCTCCTCTCATAAACAAACAAATAAATAAATAAAATCTTAAAAAAATAAATAAAATTGTATCCTAAGATCTCTGAGGAAGTTAGTCTCTCTGTAAGTATATTTCTTAATTCTACAGTATTAAAAGTTTCCATTAAAATATATTTGTATGCACACCTAATATTCAGGATAATAGGTTATATCCCTGTTCATACATTTCTTCTCTAAGATGTATTAATAGGATCTCATGACCCCAGAAAAGTGACAGATCACACTGATTTGATACCTAATGTTTTTAAGATTATTTCTAATATATTTGACTAGTTTAAAAATATACTAAAAGACTTGATAAAACTGTCAATTTAATTTTTAAAAACAGATTAAAATAAAGATGTCAACCCAAACATAATCATAATCTGTTCATGTGATTTTTTTGTTAGTGGATAATAGTGAGTTAAAGGACATCACCTATGGTGCAAGTGTCAGTTTGTTGGGTGGTACTAGGCGATGTGGAAAAAGTCAAAGTAAAAAATGTGTGCAAACAGAATCTTCAAAATTATAATTCTACACCCAAAATGGTTTCCATTTCTTAAAAACATAGAATATGCAGTAAATATTACCACGTCTTTAGTGAATATTCTATAGACAATACATTCAAAGATGAATCTTAGCTTATTATGTACTTGGATTTCGAAATCAATATGCATAATGTAATCATTACAAACCCCTGCAGGCTAAATGAAAGTCTACTACTAGAATTATTTATTTAAAATCTACACATAAATACAAGCAAACCCATAAACATGCATGTGCATGCACACACACATGCACACACACACACACACATGCACACACATACACACATGCACACACACACACACACACACACCCCTTACAAGAGCAATCACAAATTCATTCAGTAAACTAAGGAATGTTTTTATGAATGACCCATAATACACATTAGCTCAGTTTCACATTCAAACCAGAATATAGTAAAACTTCTGTATTCATTTTCCACAAATCTTTCTTCTATTTCCAGGGTCAAAGCAGAAAAACCCAATGTTGAACATTTCTATTCATACTCTATTTTCACATTATATGATGACAAACTTAATAAACAAGAATTTGGCTGCTAAACTTCATTTTCCATAGTTGAAAATTACATACTGAAATGTTTTTGAATTTACATTACATACATTCATGTTTTTGAATTCAATTACATATTGAAATAATTTTTGTAATTGAAAATTACAAAATTACATATCTTTCTACAGCATCTTCAGTAGAGGGAAGGATACCCAAATTGTATACAATAGCATCTATTAAAATATCAGAAACTATTTCAAAATAAAGATAAAATAACATCCCATCTTGCATGTCTCTAATCTTCTACGTCTTGCTAAAAGACATATTTTAAAGAGTTTAATATCATTTCACAAGTATTCTAAACTCAGTTACCACAACACTATTAAAAATTATCACTGCAATTTCATCCACAAATATTTTATCTTATCACTATTTTACCTGTCTGATTACATTTCAGCTTCTAGCACTGTTAATCCCTTTAACAGTTTTATGTAGTTAACAGATGTTTCTGTGTGGGACTCCACTGTTCATTTGCATGGTGAAGAGCTTGTTAAAGAATGCTGGTGCAGTCTTCAGTCAAGAAAGACCTTTAGATTTTAGTTTCTCCTCTAGAAACTATATACTATATGTACAGTCATGACTGCATTTTCCTCTTCATTTGCTGGTAGGTGAACATCCAGAGAGCCTACTAACAGAAGTATTGTGGTCCAAACCAGCAAAATATATTTCATCAAGTTTTTGTGAATGCTAGAGGCAGGCTTCAGTATTTTGCCAGAGAGCTCTTACAACTGTGATATTCGATTTCTAAGGTCTAATGATAAAAGAGGGTTCTAAACTTTCAGAACAAAGTTGGTAATCTTCCTTTGTTACACTTGAAAAAGCTTTACTTAATCCTGCCCCCCTTTGTCACCTCTGCAACCCTAAGACAAAAGGAGGGGTCTGCCTAGTGTATCTATCTTTATTTAAGTAACTTTTTAAAAAATGCAGTGTTAAACTGGAAGAAGCCACTCTGGAAAACAGTAGGGAGGTTCTTCGGAAAGTTAAAAATAGAACAACCCTCTGACCCATCAATTGCACTACCAAGTATTTACTCAAAGAATACAAAAGTACTGAGTCAAAGGGGCCCGTGTACCCCAATGTTTATAGTAGCATTATCAACAATAGCCAAACTATGGATGTATGGAAAGAGCCCAAATATCCACCAACTAATGAATGGATAAAGACACACACACACACACACACACACACACACACACACACACACGGAATATTACTTAGCTATCAAAAAGAATGAAATCTTGTCATTTGCAATGATGCTCTAGTGTATTATGCTAAGCAAAATAAGTCAGTCAGAGAAAGACAAATATCATATGATTTCACTGACGTGCAGAATTTAAGAAATGAAACAGATGAGCATGGGGGACAAAGAGAAAGGCAAACCATAACATGAACTCTACTAAAGAGAACAAACTGAGGGTTGCTAAGGGGAGGTGGGGGGATGGATTAAATGGGTAACCCAGTATTAAGGAGGGTACTTGTGATAAACAAGAGTGCTATATATAAGTGATGAATCATTAAATTTTACTCCTGAAACTACTATTACACTATTTGTTAACTAACTAGAATTTAAATAAAAAATTAAAACAAAAAAATACATTCTTGTTAATTCAATTCTAAATATAGCACTTTGTTATGAACACGTTGAGAGACATATTTCAACATCAATATTCAAGTTTTAGTTTAGATAATGTGTGATTAAGAAGAATTAATTCATTTGAAAAAAGAGATTATGTGTGATTCAACCAGATATATATGTTCCTTTCAGCATCCAAATGACACTTCATCCTTGACTTTTGGCCTCAAGGAATACATTACCATATTTACTTTTCAGTCCTATAAACTCAAGTTAAATTAATACAGGGTAGCAAGAATATTACATTTAATAATCTGTCTATCCAACTCTAATTGGTAAGAATAATAGCTAATATTTACTGAATATTTACTTTGTGTCAGACACTGTTTAAAGTGCTATATGCATTAATTCATTTAATTCTTCTGGCAAGCCTAATTATGATTTGCACTTCATAGCTGGAGAAACTGAAGGATATGGAATGAAGTAAATGCCCGAGATTGTATGATTAATAAAACAGTAGGTAATCAACTGCAACCTGTTGGGCACCAGAGTCCTCAACCACAGTGCTAATACTACCTCTTTTAAAAACAACAATGGGGGACACATGGTGGCTCAGTCCGTTAAGCGTCTGTTTTCGGCTCCAATCATGATCCCAGGGTCCTGAGATCGAGTCCCATTATCATACTCCCTGCTCAGCAGGAGTCTCCTTTCCCTCTGCCCCTGCTTGTGATATCTCATTCTCTCTCAAATAAATAAATAAATAAATAAAATCTTTAACAACAACAACAACTACCTAAGTATGTCTATGTTAATGTTATAGGTGAACAAGATACACTGTCATTTGCTTAATTATGAAAATGAGAGGGTTTTGCACCAATATGTCCAACTCCTAAAGGAAAAAGTTATATAAATGCATTGCAATTAACTATCCAACTATATTCTAGACTTATAAATCTGTCTCCATCTAAATATCCATTGGTTTATGCCATATTAAAAATAAAGAACCTTAAAATTTAAATAAGTCTTTAAACCAAACACATAGATTTGATCTCTAAGTGACTATTCAAAATAATGATGCTCAGTCATATATGATTTTTTAATCTATCTTTTTTTATTTTAAAGATTTTCTTTTTAAGCAATCTCTGCACTCAACATGGGTCTCAAACCCACAACGCTGACATCAAGGGTTGTACATTGTACATTCCACTGACTGAGTCAGCCAGGTGCTCCTTAATCTAGCTATAAAAGGTGTGGGCCCCTCTAGCATCCTTTCTAATACAACAAAGTTTTGAACTTAAAAAAAAAAGCAGCAGAAAGTTTAGACTCTAAATGCTCATTAATGCAAGTTCAGGAATTTTGGTATTGCATAAAGCTAGCATATGATACATACAGAAGGTGCTTCGGTGCTAAACAAGTTTTAATATGGTCACATTCTTCTAATAATGTGCTGCTTTTCTAAATTATCAACAGGACAAGGCAAAACAAAGCTTGAAAAGTATCTTGAAAGCCATATTATTTGGCTAAAATGGGAAAAGTTGAGCAAATGTCCTGTTACAAAACAAATAAGTCCTGGCTATGTAACGTTCAGCATGGTGGCGGTGGTCAATAATACTGTCTGTGTATCTGAAAGTTGCTAAGAAAGTAGATTTAGAAATTCTCATCACAAGAAAAACTAGTTTTGTCTCTACTTGTGGAGATGAATGTTAACAGGACTTTCTGTGATCATTTCACATTATATATAAATATTAAAACATTACATTATACGACTGAAAGTAATAAAATGTTGTGTGTCACATTTCAATTAAAAAAAAGCTGTTATCATTGGTCATTCCTTAAATTCTTTAAAGAATGGTTAAAAAAGGGGCGCCTAGGTGGCTCAGTCGTTAAGCGTCTGCCTTCGGCTCAGGTCATGGTCCCAGGGTCCTGGGATCGAGCCCCGCATCAGGCTCTCTGCTCTGCAGGAAGCCTGCTTCTCCCGCTACCATTCCCTCTGCTTGTGTTCCCTCTCTCGCTGTGTTTCTCTCTGTCAAATAAATAAAATCTTTAAAAAAAAAATGGTTAAAAAATATATTATCCCAAATGTTTCTCTTGAAACTAAACTGCACTACATGTAACCTACTCTGTCAAGGTAGGAGATGCCAAATCTAATTTAGTCCTAAATTGGTAAATTTAGTACTAAAACAGTACATGGTGATTGTGTAAAAACTCAATTATTTTTAAAGTCTTATTGGTTATGGTAATTTTTCATAAAAGTTCAGCATGATACCCTAAACCAGGAATCCTTTTGGAGTCTAGATCCGTTGATAGCTATAGACGCTCTCCCAAACACACATGCACAAACATACAGGCAACTGCACACAAAGTTACACATACAGTTTTAGAGTTAGTTTTCTACCTTTATAGTTCCAAATGTGAACTTCCTCCATGAAATTCCCTAGGAACTCTTATAAACCACAGATTCCAGGTTAGGAAGCTCTGACTGAAATGCATATCTTCCCAGAATTATACTATAAACTCATTAATATATAACTAGGTGATTTTAAGATGACCAGTTAATACTTGCAAAAAGAGCTATAGATTTCAATGATGCTTTATTCAGATAAACTTAGCTAAAGATACATATGTTAATGAATTAACTTTTACTGTTCCTATGATAAGCATTTAGAAAGAAACTAGTATTTTAATTATATCTTAAAGAATAATAAACATATTGAGGAAGAGAATGCATTACTAATGACAATCACTGTCTTCTTACTCAGTATTCACCTTGGGATAATGCACCTGTAAAATGAAATAGAAAGCAGAACAAATTGCTAACCTTTATAAATGAATATTACCATTTTTAAAAAGCATACCAGTTCAATTTTCAACTATGAATTTTCCTGAAAACAGAATGTAAACATGTGAAGGCTACACTGAGGCAAAAACCAACCCTTAAAAGAGCTCAAGAGAGAACACTAAGAGTCTTTCTTTGGTTAATATGATCAAATTCAGTATTCTGGGAACAGGATATGGTCAGTTCCCGAGACCTATAAAACAAAAGTGAGCACTTACAGAGAGATCTCTGAAGGCTGTTATGCTTGTGGATTACTGCTGGTGTTAAAGCTATCCAATTTAAAACCTTTTCTAAACTTTTGCTTAAGAAAAAAAAAAGCTGCCTGATGTATACTTAAGTCCAGGGGTTCACAAAATGAAAACTGACAGAGGCACTTTTGTTTGGGATATTTTCCTAGTTAACCTACAGAGACAGGGTTTGTTAGAACTTCTCACCTTTCTATACTGGAAAAAGCCACTGATAGTAGCTTTGTAAAATGTACTGAATTTTATAAGATCAACGATTCTTAATGTTTAAGTAAGTGCAAGATAGTAGACTAATTGAGATTCCAGATATTGGGAGAGTAGTTCATAACTCTATCCAGTGACAAGCAAGCCATACACACACACACACACACACACACACACACACACACACACACACACACACACACGCTTTTTAAAAGCTTCTCTAGGGGGTTGTGATCATAAGATGCTAGTCTTGTAAGAATCCAAAGTCAATTTTTAAGGAATGCTTATATTTTACACATTTTAACACTTTATGAGATATTGAAATTCCCTGAAAATTATTACTTTCAAACCTTAAAATTATTAAATCATCACAATTTTAAAAACAGATATTCTAAATTACTCAAATAGGGATTAGCATCTTTTTGCTCTGTAATATATGGAAGGTTCTATACTCCATGTTCTGCTTAGTTCTAATTTTTAAAGACTACTGCAGAAACCTCACAAGCTCACCTGTCTCTGTAACGCAGACATAACCCACTCTTGGGGCTGATCTAATATTTTAAATAGCGACAGGCCTCATCAAGTTTGGGTGAAAGATTATTATTATATAAAAATGGCTCCATTGCATTTCAAATATAGGATCTAGTCCATATTTCAAAGATTTTCTATGTATTTTGGACAGTGCAAATAGAAGAAGTGAAAGCTGTTTGATGTTTCTTCAAAGCCTAAAAATATGGAATCTTTTAAAGATTCTTTCCCTGTGCAATAGGATGGAAATTCAACAAAAGTCTAACTTGGTTTGCCTTTTTTTGCCAAGCACTGAGATGAAATGTTAGCTTAGGCTCATATTTAATTATTGATCAGAAAATTAAATAAACATTTAAAAGCACATTTTATCTTAAAATGCATTCGCCTGGGACTAAACAATACAAGATAGGTGATTTATATAAATATGATTCTCAAATGGTGGTCTGTGAGCCAATATCACTGGCATCACCTGAGAATACTTTATACATTTTTCTCGGGCCTCACCTCAGACTTTCTGAATCAGAAACTCAGAGGGTGAAGCCCAACGATGTGATTTAACAAGGCTTCAAGGTGAGACTGATACTTTGTAAGTTTGTGAACTGTTAGTACAGGAAAAACTGTAAGAGTTAGGGGGGCCTGGGTTAAAGCCTCTGCCTTTGGATCAGGTCATGATCTTAGGGTCCTGGGAGAGAGCCCCACATCGGGCTCTCTGCTCAGCGGGAAGCCTGCTCCCCCCCCCACCTACTTGTGATCTCTCTCTGTCAAATAAATAAATAAAATCTTAAAAAAAAAACCTGTAAGAGTTAGAGAGGCAAAGAGGGAGATGACGAAAACCTGCAGTGGTGAAGAGAGCCATCACAAAAATGATGGAACGTAATGGTTTTGAGAGGAGAGCTGAAAGATAACACATTGCAGGGGCAAGGCAGGTGGTGATGGAGGTCAGGAAGAAGAGTCAGCAAACATGCTGGGGTAAGAATGATCAACACATTTTGGTGGGAAATGACATTGACTTTATTTTTTAATAGTCATTTTGGCAAACGTTGAAACAAGCTTCTGTTTGCTGATCTCCTACTAACTATATGGATTAGGAAACCTGAGATTTATGTGAAAATTGCATTGTGGAAATAGATTATTTTAAGAAACGTACTAGAAAATGTGGTTTGAATTTATTAATAGTTAAATCTGATTTATAATATAAAAATAACACAATAATAATAGGTTTCCTTTGTTGTTTTTTAAACCAATATCATATTTGCCATCTAATTTAATTCTAGTGAATAAAATTGAAATTTAAGGGCAAATTTTTTGATTCATTAAGAGACTACACAAATAGGAAAAACAGTTTTGGAAAATATCTTCATTTGCATGTGGATGTTACATGGGCAGAAGAGCCTAATGGTTGTTTTTTAAATACAGAATCACATTTACCAAGAATCTCAGAAATGCTGCATTCAAGAATAAACTGTATATTTTCATGTGCTCTCAAAGCCACTTAATAAGCAAAAGTGGCATTTAGAGAATTCTGATACATTAACTAATAGAACCTGTAAAAACAAAGAACATTTTGTGCTGTGACAGCCTCATTATCTTCCTGATGATGATTCGGCGCTGTGTCTTACTTGTGTTTAAGCAATACAGCAAGTACACTTTAAGACGTTTGATGATCTTCCCTGAGGGCTCAAAGGTCAACCATAAGATGTTTCTAAATAAGAATTAGGCTACACATCAAAACACTTCCTTTTAACACTAGAATTGTGAGCCATATAACACTATTTTAAGAAATAAAGAAAAAAAACCCTGTATTTTAACAAACCACTAATTATGTATAATAATTCATCTATCATTTTCCTAAGAAGCCTCCAGAACATCCTTACAATAGTTGTTAATAAACTTGACTAAATGCTTATTCACTCTGAGTCTGACGGAAGAAATGAAACGTGAGGAATCTTCAAATTGTGATCTGTTTCAGAAATGACTCCTTTTTATGCCACAGAGCAATGAACACAGTTTCTTACGCAGAGCAGACGCCCAGCAAAATTAATAAGCTAAGTGTTTGCTAGCATCATTTGTAATTAGGAACTGACTACATATTCAGGGGTAAGTGAAATAAATTGTGATCCTCCATGCAGTAAAATATGTCAGCAAAGCCGTAGAAAGCAGTGGTTAAGTAAACTGTAGCCAGGAGTCAGGCTGTTTGGATTCAAATTTAGGCTTGTCATTTACTAATGATACAGCTTTTGGCAAGTTATCTAAACTCTCCAAATCTCAGTTTCCAAATCTATAAAAGGGGATAATAAATGATAAGTAATTCATAGGTGCTATTATATAGTATCATTGATCTCTAGAATATGATAGTAATGAAAGTATTTACTAAAAATTAAGTATTATTTCATTCGCTCAGTTTTCTCTTTCATTCTTGTAATAAAAATGTTTTATATGCTAACTTGTGAGGCAGTTAATGATGATGGCATCTAAGCACAGAGAATCAAGCCAAATAGCTATGGTTCAAATCCTGGTTCCACTATTAACTAGCTATGTGACCCTTGGAAAGTTATTTCATCTTTTTTGTGCCTCAGTTTCTTTATCTATAAAATGGGGACTTGCTATTATCTACCTCATTGGGTCGTTAGTGGATTACAAGTTACAAAATAATGAGTTATAGGAATTAGGAGACTACATGAGTTAGTACATGTACTACAAATTATAAAACTCATAAAAATGGTAACTGGGACGTGGCAAGAACTATATAAGGGTTTGTTAAAATAAGTATGCTCCAGGCATTATATTAGGATATAATCATGAACAAAACACAGAATATGTAAAAATACAGAAAAAGCCAATCTCTTTACTATGAAAGTAAAGAAGACATTAATAAGAGACAAACCCCTTTCCACACCTACCCACCAAAACAACAACAAAAACATCAACAAAAACATATTTGCACATTCAAGTAATTTCATAGTTCTTTCTACTAAAATCAAACTGCATTCATGGAATCAATTTTTTAAAGATGAAGTTAAACTTTTTTAAGGTGGCTCATTTTTAAAGATAAGCTAATACAAACTTTAAGAAAAAAAAAGTAGTCTACAAAATGTCATGTGACATTAGTGCGCTTTTATCTCTGTTGCATACTTAATTTTCAAATTTCACAGTTTCATGGTTCTCTACAAAGTGATAACTCAGGGAAATGATCAAAGAAAGAATGTTCAATTACTCCTCATTATGAAATAAAACTTTTTAAAGTCAAAGTCTGAAAAGAATTAGAGTAATGAATTATTTTTCATAAATACATGACACCAATTACTTATTATGCCATATTTCTACTTTTCTTTCAAATTTCTCTTTTTTCTTGTGAGACATATCGAGACTATCTTTCTTCATAGAGAACATTAGCACTATCAGATTCTCCTGCAAACAAATCTTTAGGTTCCTTTACCCTATAAATACAAAAGAGCAACAAAGGTAATATGAGGAAGGATAGATTAGGAGCTAACTCTCCATTTTTGCTAGTTTCCCTCCTCTATACTCTAGCACCATCTTGAATAGAGTCCCTCACCAATACATCTCCTCGCTAGATCAGGCTGATTTCATAGCTCAGTGTCGGTAATTCTGTCATGTCATTAGAGTAATCCCATCTTCCTATTTAAAAAAAAGAAAAAAAGCTAAAGGCCCATTTTTCTATACTAATTAAGACTCTCAATAAAGCTCTATGTTTACAGCAAAAGTAACACTTTTTCCTTGAAAGGGACCTTTAGCATAAGCTGACCTTAAGCAGTGATTTGAGATAAAAGAAGCACAAGCTTCAGTTCTCATTCCAAAACAAAGATAAGGCATTAAGCAGTCTACATACTCATAAAACTTCCCAGCTAGCCAAACTATTCATAGTATAAAACAGAATTTCCTGAGCCTGTTTTAGTGGGCATATAAAGACCATCTTGTAGCACACACAATCACTGAGATACTGGCATTCTTTACGTAAAACACTGGGTTCTTTGCAAAGATTATTTTCACACAGTTTATATGAGTAATGCTATATATAAATTTTGTCATTTTAGTTTTATAGTTGTGAAGACTTTTAAAAATATTTCTAAACTATTAGGCAGATTACTGACCAAATATATAAAATCTGTTGAAATTCACTAATGTTTGCAATAAAAATATAGCTACCATGCCTGGAGTTCTTAAAGACACTGTTCTAAAAGTTTTATGGACCTATCTTTTCAAATTCCCAGATAAGTTCCATGAAGACTATTATTCCTATTTAACAGATGAGAATACTAAGCCCCTATGAGTAATTCACCCCAAGTAATAGTAGGAGATGGTAAATTGAAGAATTAAGACCAAGATTATGTAACTTTAAGATCCCTGCTAGTCATCATTAAGTTATACTGCCTTTCTCAACTGATTCAGGTGTTTTAAGAGATGCCACAGGTACGAAAAAATAAATCTGGTTTTCTCTCCTCTAAAAGTTTAAAATTAAATTTGAGAGGCATTTAAGTACACAAAAAACAGTTAATTATAACTAAATTATATAGTAGCAAATTATGTATGCAAGAGAACTTTAAAGAAGAGAGAACCCTGGAAATCAAAGGTGGAGACTTTTTCATCATAGCATTAGTACAAGGCTTTGGGATCACTTATTTAACTTTCTTTATATACCCTGAAGGCAGAAAATATGTCGGATTATTCACCATGTACCCCGGCTCTATTATTCAGGTCTAATAAAAACATACTGAGTCATTCAATTTATTCAGTCTTTATGTGTAGACAGTCTTTTAGTCTAAGCCTACAAAAGTAGATAGAGAGGAAAAGATAGAGTACTCCCAGAGGATCAACCAGAAGGTATTATCATTTTATGAAGGTTTATGAAAGTCAAATAGAATTGTTTACATTTGACCTGACAGGCAATGGAGAACTATTCTAGATTCCATACCAGATGATTCTCTTAAAGTAGGTTGTTAAGAAGATTAGCAGTGGTATGGAGAATGAATTGGGTAGAAGAGAAACTAAAGATCCCCACGGAATAGGAACCATTACCATGCCACAAATGTGATGATCAAAAGCTTTCCATTAGACTGTAGCCATGAGAGAGTTGAAAGGAACCATCAAATCTTAGCAACAATTTGAAGCAAGTAATGATAGGATTAGATAACTTGAAAATAAGGAAGAGTCAAGGATAAACACAGTTCTTGTTTGGGAGGTTGAAATAATGATTATGATATAGACAGAAACAGAATGGATAGCCAATAGAGATGATTATTAAAATAGAATCAATATATCTAAAAAAGTTAATAAATCTTCATAATTACATTAGTCTATAACTTGAGTGTCAGCCTTAACTTCTGGCTCCAGCACTGTAAATAACAGGTGCCATACTCTCGCCTTCAAGACTCAAATGATGAGCTTACTGCTTGAGATCTTTAAATTTGGATGTGGAGCATTCAAATATAGATGAGCCTCAAAATACACGAAGCAGATAAAGAAATAAAGGTTGTAAAATAATGACTTAAGAACCATTTATCTCCAGCAAATGGTTAAATCCATTTTAGTAAATTAGTCCTCAGAAAGTGTCTTCTACTGTATGGCGACTAACATAACATAATAAAAATAATTTTTTTTTAAAAAAAGTGTTTTTTGAGAGAAAAGAGCAAATGGCTAAGCCCCCTTCACGTATGTCTAAAAATGACCGTTCTAAGTATCATCTTCTCTTTACTCGGGTTTACCATGTAAATTTTTGAAACTTTATAGTCATTTTTAATTAGAATGTGGAGGATGAAAGATGTTTTGTAAAGAAAAATCCACACATGGAAATAACAACAAACGCTTATAGAATATGCAAAACAGAAAACCCGAAAAATGAAAAAATTCTAGAAGAAAATTGCCAGAATAAAGGATTTGGGGTATTGTAGGAAATAAGGCTAAAAGATGACAAAAGGGGAACACTGTAAAAATAAAGGAAAACATGAGAAACTGACACATCTTTCCCTTATTTATAATGAATGGGATTTTAAATATTGAGTTCTTAGTGCCAGATGCTCAGCCTTAAAACTCTTGCCATATACATGTTAGAGTCAGAATGGGGGGAAAATAAAAACTATTAACATCGAAAAAGTTCTGTCGGAACCTCCTGCCCTGAGTACTTTACTGAGTTGTGATCACAGGTGTAAATAAAAGATGACTGTCAAGGGAATTTATTGGGATATATGTCTAAAAATTGAAATTGTATTTAGGTTACACTAAATCCTATGAAGAATAGAGAAGACATGCAATATTTTGATTTGGGGCAGATGCATTCTCTTCCACAATTCTATTTGAATTCCTGACTTCAGAGTATCCTTAGATATTGCTGGTATCTCAAAGTGATTCTGGCTTGGTGCTCAATAACCCACAAAAATGCCAACCCAAAATAAAGGCATGTATTCTTTATATACCCCAAGAAGAGAGTATAAGCTGTATTTGTGTTACAAAGCTACATTGTTTGACTAATGAAACTCAAGTTAAATAGTCATTCTCTTTTAAGTTTAAAATACATATACTAAGACTAAGTCTCAGGATGGGAACCAAATGGGTATTTCTATGCTTGCCAGCTCTAAGATGGTACAGATGCAGAGGTTTCTTACAAAAGTGCTTAGCTATCCATTCATTCTACTTAGCGACATCAAAAAGAGAAAAAATGATTTAAAAGATCTTATGGAGCATCTAGACACCTTCAACATAGACAGGGGATGAACACAAAGAATATATGGTTACAAGAATCACACTTCATCTTTTTAATTAATTTTTATGGTACATTTTTGGTGTTTCCATTATTTTTCATCTATTCCCTTGGTTCCAACAGAAGTATACACATACATGTATATATTTCATTAAGAGGAAATAAAAGGGTTGTCTTTAGTTAAGACGTTTCCATTCACAGGGACTACACATTTAAAAAATAAATTGCCTGAATAAATTCAATTATCTAGAGAAGCAAAGGAAATCACATGCAAATGACATTATATGCAGAGGCCATTCCGACAGCTTCATGTTTCTTTTTATTGTTTCAGTCAGTGGAAGGGAGAAGCTGTCAAAAATGTAACATCTCTTCCTTTTAAAGGTCCAATGTCTCTGGTACTGAAAATTGCATGAGCAATAATATCAAGAGAAGAAATCTGTCTACTACTGAAAATAGAAGGTTCAGACTGCCTCCAACTTAATGCCAGCATGCAAGTGGGCCACCCTACACACTCTGGGTGTATTTTGCCTACAAAAAGCAAAAAAAAAATAACATTTAATTTGCAAGAAGTCAGGTATCAATTCAGCCAATTAAGATGGTCTAAAAAACAGTGTATATATATATTTTTTTTTCTTTTTTTAAAGATTTTATTTATTTCTTCATGAGAGACACAGAGGGAGAAGCAGGCTCCCCACTGAGCAGGGAGCCTGACACGGGACTTGATCCTAGAATCCTGGGATCATGACCTGAGCCGAGGCAGATGCTTACCCATCTGAGCCACCTAGGCGCCCTAAAACTCCATTTATTTAAAAAGTTAATAAATGCCCATATGTTAAATTACATGATACCAAGACTATTAATCCTGTCTTCTTTTTATTTATTTTTTATTTATTTATTTTTAATCCTGTCTTCAGAGAGCAGTATTGTAAATAGTAGGTGCTATCTATGACTTTATCCAGAGATACTCTTCAGACTTTTACCTTCTAATGAGGAGTAATTAAATATGACATTTTTGCCTTGTTCTTTGAATATGACAAAAATACTTGGGGAAGAGCTAGGCTGACTTTTTTAATTGTTTCTTGCTGAAAATCTCTGGCTCTTGATGCAGAATTTACGTGCTACCTGGGTTCTCCTGAGGCATGAACGTACCAAGTAAATGTGGCATATGTTTGTATTTTCTTGCCAACTCCAAATTCATTCATTCAAATACTGATTGTACGCCAAACTCTTCTCCAATTCCACAGAGCCACTGATTTTCCTGGAAGTGAAAAGTGAATAGCAGCTTTGTGCATGGGAACAGGGAAGTCAATAGCAGGTCTGTGCACGGAAGAACTATGCAACTAGTGGAAAGGATAAGAATTTGACCACAGGATTTCTTGAGTGTGGTAGAATCTAGTTTGAAATGACCTAAATGATGAAGCTTTCAACACTTTCACTTGGGTGTCAATTCTAAAACTTGACAATTTGAGTAACTGTGAGTTTTTATATGGCCATCTTACCTACCACCCTGATTGCAATATGTGTGAGGATAATTCTTTCATTTAATATATATTTGTATTACGATATTCTTTATTTATTATAATTAACCTCCAATTTCATTCAGAGTCTGAGGGCATATTCTTAGCAAAAACAATAAAAGCATCATCTATTAAATCTAGTAACGTGCCAATCACTGTATTGGGGCTTTTAATGGGGTATGATCCTTCCTGAGAGACCTATGAAGCAGGTATTATTGTTTTCACACGCATAGAAACTGAGTTTAAGCCATGAAACTCAGTGTAAATCATTCAAGTGCAGTAAATATTTTAAACCCATCTCCGGAATCTTTCAAATGTGCTTTTAGCCATTTTGCAATACAGTTTCTCTCAGGTGTTCTGAAAACACCTAACTGTTCTAATTTTACTAACATTGATCTAATTTTCTAGTCAAAGCTTGTTTTATCTCCATATCTGTCATCTATCTCATATGATATTTCTA
Source organism: Procyon lotor (assembly GCA_028646535.1). Classification (NCBI taxonomy): domain Eukaryota; kingdom Metazoa; phylum Chordata; class Mammalia; order Carnivora; family Procyonidae; genus Procyon; species Procyon lotor. The sequence goes on from CM053611.1 coordinate 38,573,611, forward strand.
ATATGCCTGTTTGGTTTCATAATTTACTTTATTAACATATTCCATTTTCTCTATTTTTAATTAGCTACATCTTACATTTCAATTTCCTTGACATGTATTTCCAAATGAAAATTAGGCAATTTTGTCAAACTCATAAATAACATTTTAAACACACCCCAAACACCCCCCAAGACATACACACCAATGAAGCATGCACACACAATTTGTTAACCATGTGCCTACTTTTTGAAAAGCATTACTCTGCATCCTGAAGGGAATACAAATAACATTCTAATAGTGAAATACAGTATCTTTCATGACTTCTTCAAACTATTTGAGACTACTGAATAGTTCTTTCCTCAGCTTTCTGATGGCCCACCATCTGCTGTTCATTCTTATCCCAGGCATTGCCTGTTTTGATCTTAAATCCTCTAAAGAGTATTCAAAAACCATAATAAGTTCCTACTTCTCTTTCTAAACTCTCTATCTTAGGAAAGTGATCTTAATGCTATGTATTGAGAATCTCTTTGTTGTCTGCACCTAAGCTTTCAGGAAAAACTTATAACTCCTTTAGGTGATACACAAACTTCCTTATCATTATTCTCTACCCCACTTTAGTGATATGACCATAATTTAACTCCTTGCTTTGCCCCAAGGGGGATATTCTCCTTAATATAAGACATTCTCCTTAATATCTTACTTCCCTTCCTTTCAAGATAACTGCAAGCTTTAAAATTCGGCTTAGGTTTACTTCTTTGGGGCATTGTAAATTCTCAACAAATTTTTGTGGAATAAATGATTCTTCTTAAATTCACAATTTCAAATCTTGTGTCTGTGCAGGTAATGTTTACATTCCCATCTCTTGGTAGAGAAGTTTCAATCACATATTTCCAACAGTTGGCTTTCTACCTAAATATTCCAGTACCTCAAACCCAACATATACAAATGTGAACTCAGAATTCTGTCCCCTAAACTGGCTCACTTCTGTTTTCTTTCCTTACAGTGCCACAAATATTCTCATAGCCACAGAGGATTAAAGTAGGGATCATTAATTTTATCTTAAGCAAACTTAACTGCTATAAACTTTAATTTTTCTATGTCACAATAAGAGATGTGAACTAAAAGAGTGCTAAGATCTAATTCCAGGTTTTAAGTTCTATAGGTCTGTGACTGGAAAATACACAAAAACACAGCAGATAATTGTCCTATCTACAATCTATATTCATTTTAAAACCCTTTATCATTCTTTCTTTTCATTGTCCACATAAAAAAATATATCTGGATTTACAGTAAGATAAACTAGGAATTTGTATTACTTGCCACCAACGAAATGGATTAAGTGATCTAAGTTCATCCCTATGGAAAGAAATAGGTTTTTCCAGGCACTATGCCACCACTAAATGGACAGTAATACCTCTTACTGTGAAAAGCAGATCTGTAAATTAAGCTCTAGCTGGGTGTAAATAACAAAGGAGACAGTTAAAAAAAAACTCTATATTAAAACATATAGTTACTATAAAATTATGGCTTTATGCTAATATGTATGTATTTTACATATATACACATGTATAATAATAATATGTATTTTTAGCAAATAGGCTTTCAACAAATATGTTAAAACTTTGACTATTTTTTATATTAGCTGGCTTAATCAGCTTTCATATTTTGCTTTTACTGCTTTCGGTGAATTGTTCTATTTCATGGGTCTACTTAGTATTTCTAGGAACAAGACAATTAATATTTCTTTTTGTTGATCCCTCTAAAATGCTTAATTATTCATCTGACTTTGTCACATTCTGACTGGCCTGGTAGAATAAATCATGTTAAAAGCTGGGAAGAAAATATATTAGAAGTATTCCAAAGCAAGTAAAAATTATTTTTTTTCATATTTGAGCAAGAAAAGTAAATATAGATACTCCTAGTCATTTCTTACACTCTTCACAAAACCTACCTGCCCTTTTTTGTGGAAATATCTGTATAATCCAATCCTGTAAAACCCATGTAATGGGTTTTAGCTTTCTCATACAGAACTCCCACCCTCCCCCCAAAAAACTGTTTGGTCTTGTTTCACAGAACTTACTTAGCACTTTATATGCTTCTCTAAACTAGAAACAAGCCAATTACCAGCCAAAATATTTGACGGTTTTTCTAAAACAGGACACCCATTTCAAATCCCTTATTTTTACTCCATCTGAGATTGAACCCTGGTTCCATTTTGTTTCCATGGATCTGGTCCAGAAGCAAACCAGAATTAAGATTTTTAACTTTTTTTCTGAGATAAATAAAGTTTAAACTAAATGATGAATTAATATTTAGTTCATGACATGGGATTTTTATAAGGCCATTTCTATATACACAACCTTTCATGGTTTCCCAACAATTATAGATTATAAACTCCAGTCTTTTGATAGCATTCAAAGCCACATACAATCTGGTCTTAATCTACCTTTACAACTTTTTTCCATTAAAACGTGGTCTTTTGAGTCAGGCCCATTCTCACTGGTTGTGTGACTTTATTTTATTTTCTCCACTTTGGTATCCATATCAGTAAAATGGAAATAATGATATTTCTTTTGTGGAAGACTGTAAAGATTACAATACCTGAGGAATAGAAGTGCTTAGCATAATTCCTAGTCCAGGTTTACTGTTTGATAAATGTTAGTGCCTTTTTATGAGACTTCTTAAAGGCACGCTCTAATCAAATCAACACAGATACCTAGAAGTTCCCTGAACAGATATAAATAGTAGTACCATTTGTATGCAACATAACTTTCAAAGCCATACCTAGAATATCAGCTCCTTATTGAGCTCTTCTCCTTCAGTCTTACACTATCTCCTTCCGTTCAATTGCTTTCTACCTCCTCTTGCATTTTCAAATCATACCTATCTTTCAAGACTCAGCTGAATTATATTTAAGGAAACTTTTCTTCACTTCCACTCTCTCACTGAAACCCCTCCAGGAACCATCTACTGTCCCACTTTTGGAACTGATCCCGCTCATTTCTGATTATTGCAATTTGCACATACGTAGTGGATGTGTGCCACGATTCTCTTGAGGAGTGGTCCTAAAAGCATCAGTCTGCAGCAAGACAAGAAGCTGCCCCAGAACAGAAATCCCTTTTATCACTAAGCACCTTGTTTAGTTCAGCTGGTAGTCTTTTCATAATAAGACTTAATGAAGGGAGGCACACCGACCACATTTGGAGTAGTACTGCTCTAGAACCATTTGCTTAGAAATCTGCTCTTCTCTCTCAGTCAGAAAACACTGTTCTTCCTTCAAAAACTCCCATAACATACCATAAACCCCTCTATCTGCAACACTCACCATAATATTATCAAATCCTTAAATAAAAAAAAAAAAATCCTTAAATAGATTTTATCTGTATATCTATTTTTCTCCACCTGACTGTAAGTTCCCAGAGGATAAAAATATGCCTTTTTCATATTTGCAGCCAATATATTTCATACATAAGAGATATTCTGTAAATGTTGGTTTAATTAAAATGACTTCTTTCCCCTGTCATTATACTGAAAAATGAGGCATTTAAGATTTAGGTGAAACATGACTTCCTCCTTTGTGATAACTTTCGCCTATCATACTGGTACTACTCGTGATGCACCAAGGAGGAAGACAGTATTAGAAAGAGAGAACTGAGGTAAGGGTTAAATATAGAAGAAGGTGCTTGGAATGAGACAGATATTAAGGGGAAGAAAGTAACTGAAAATAGAAGGACAAAGAAAAGACTATACAGAAGTCTATGCCATAAGTAAAAGGAAAGTTGAACTATTTCTCATGGACTGAACACAGTATTGAGAAACCACCTATATTTCAACTAGAATATTATGGAGACAGGGATGTGGGGAAGAAGCGTAAGAGAGGATTATACCTGTCTTCCAAACTTTTTTCCTATACCAAAGGTTAGAGACTTTTTTTTTACTCTCTGTTATAAACATAGAGACCTTTCAAATGCTTAGCTCATTTCTCCAACACATAGAAATTCTGTAACCCTTCTATTTCCAGACAAGAAAACATGTAATAGTGCAAACTGTAAGGAGTAATGAAAATGAAAAGATACTACTGAATTCATGTATACATTTAAAACTTTACATATAACTTTTAAAATTAAAGAATGCAACATTTCAGAGTGCCCAGATGGCTCAGTTGGTTAAGCCTCTGCCTTCGGCTCCTGTAGTGATCTCAGGGTCCTGGGATCGAGCCCCAATTCGGGCTCCCTGCTTGGTGGGCAATCTGCTTCTCCCTCTCCCTCTGCCACTTCCCCTGCTTGTGTTCTTTCTGTCTCTCAGATAAATAAATAAAATCTTTAAAAAAATTAAAAATAAATAAAAAATGTAACATTTCAATCTACTTACATGCACCGGAAAATCAATGTAGATTCCCCTTGGATAACCCCACACTGCAGCTGAGCCTATCTGTAGCTAAGCTACAAGGTCTGAGTTTCTTATCACAATCCCGGTAACTAGTCAACCTACTTTTTCCCTTTAGCTACGTAGACAGAACATGAAAACAGAACTTGGTGCTAAATTTTATTCTAAATTGGATTTGTGCCATTCCCAGTGGTTTTGCTGTGTTTGTTATTTCTTAGTTATGGCTTCTGGTTGTACTGATCTTTCAATTTTTTCACTATTGCTCCTCATGTAAAATTTATTATGATATATTTTTTTCTTTTTTCTTTTTTTCCTTTCAGTAGAGGTGCATAAATGAGGCACTTCACTCACTAAGGAAATCTCTTTATAATTACAGAGATCATATAAAAATCCCCTTATCCACCATGGAAATCTGGTAGCTATTTGAATGTAACAAAAATACTTAACTACTCAAAATTAGATGAAGAGACTACAGTGACTTGTTTAAATGATAAAACCATAAAGGCATGCATTTTTCATCAAAAAGTACAAATAATTTTGAGGTAAATATTTAGAGAAACCAAATGCTTAGGTATACCTCATATATTAAACTAAAAGCACCTCAATTACAAATAATCATAAGTCTTCTTTTTGATGTCAGCTTTTGTTTCAATTATATCTGAATGAACTACCCAACAAGTGAAAAAGAAATAAAAAAGTATAGAAAGAAAAGTATTACTAAATTAACATCTTTTTGTGTGTTTCACTGTTTATTAACTTGTTTTGTCTCATACCTTCACTAAGTAGAGTTGATAAAAATCTCCACCTATATGTATAACTGTTACATTTTATTATCAAGGGTGAAAAGCAACTTGATCTTTGAATTGGGCAGTAGATCAATATTAGGATTAGTTGGTCAATATTACAATTCAAGCTACTAAAGGACTGAAACAAAGTGACCTGCACATAAGAATGCCATTCCAAAATCAGACCCAGGATGATAAAACATGGAATGTAAAAAGACTGGGTAGTAGCCCTGGAGAGGAACAAGAAGGGAAATGTTGGGAGCTCTGTATAAAAGGCATCTTTGTAAGATTATTTAAAAACGGTTTTCTGTGTTTTACCACTACCTGCGCCACATCATCACTTCCCTGGGCCCTAAGAATTTTTGCCTTCATAAACACCTTCCTCCATAAAATAATCAGAATCGGAATCAGAAGATTAATTGAAATTATACGGCTCCACTGGTATAAAAACAAATATATTAGTATTAAATATTAAAACATTTTTTTCAACCTAAAAGTTGATTTGTTTTTCTGATTTTAAAAGAAATCGAAGCATTTTCGCGGGCCCCTAAAAGTACTGTGGCCTCCAGGTACTGTACTTAAGGTGCCAAATGGAGAATGTGGCCCTGTCTATGACAAGTTTCTCCCCACCTATTTTCTCTTTCTTCTGCTTATTAGAAGAACATTGAGCAGTGTAACATCTTTACAAAGTTTGATTTCACATAGCATTATATTATATTTATTCTCACTGAATCTTTTGTACGTTACACTTATGAACCTGTATATCTTCAACCTGCTGACTCGTGATTTTATGAGCTCTCTTCATAAATGTTCAAAAATATAAGCACAAACATACACACAACCAGACTGCTATTCTTCCAGAAGTTATGTTATGTCATTAAAAGACCTAAAAAATAAAGTTTCTCTCACAGTTTGATATGAGACAAGACATTCAAAAACTTGAAAACTATATAGAGAACCTGTATTATAAACTTCAAAGTTCTAAGAAACTAGATCTTAATTGTTCTCACCATGAACAAAGAAAGGATAATTATGTGCTGTGACAGTTTTTAGTTAACACCATGGTGGGAATTGTATTACAATACAGAAATCAAATCAACACACTCATACAATATTATGCGCCGATTGTATCTCAATGAAAACTTAAAAAATAAGTAAAATTTTAAAAACTGCATATTTGTTCTATGTACGGAATGGCAGAACTATAAAAACTCATTAACTAATTCACATTTAAATTTTTTATTACTTTATTGGACTATGAAATCATAGATAGTATATACATTTATGATCATATTAGTATAGCTGGACTATTTGGTAACTAGTCCACTATATAATTTGGGAGTCCTATCACTAAGTTATTAATACATCCTTGATTTTACAACAATTGGAAAGATGGCTGTCTTCAAAAGAATTCTGAAGTCTGCCTCTGGAATTGTGCAAGAAAAGGAGGCACAAACCTAGCCAGCTATGTTAGCCAGATGCACCTTGGAAATCAAAGCAATGACAAATATTCCTTAGAAATCAAAGAAATGAAAAATATAAAGATTGCCTTCATATTCAGGGACCAATGAAAGCCAAACCAGTAGAATAAATCGTTTTCACCAAATGCATAGACAACAACATGACCTTTGCTCTCAAACTCTCTACACCTGTAAAATATTAGCAGAGTTCAGGTTATATCTTACTTTTTTCACAAGAGACAGCTTTAGCAAATGAAAAATATTTGTAAAATTTACATTATTTTTAGTTAATAAGCAAAAATGTTTTTTTCACTGTAACTCAGGTTTGATATTCATGTTCCTTATTAAATCAATATCTCTGAGCATTTGATTCCAGGGCCAAGAATTAACTGCAATGTCATTGCTGACACCAAAAATAGACCACTTATTTACATGTTAATGAATCTTTATTATAAAGTACCAGTTTGTATGTCTGCCAGCCAAGCAAATCATTCTCATTAACACCTCAATTACAAATTCTTTGCATATACTCTAATTTCCATACTATATTTGTTCTTATATCAAATAATCTATTATTTCTGCTTTAGATTCTATCATTTTCTTTTCTTTGCCACAAAGGACCTATACGAGTCTAGGTAAAGGATTACTACCACCATGGAAAGGGCAATATAAAGCACCTGTGGAGGGATTTTGTTAAAGGATTCACTAAGTGAGTTCAAAAAGTCATATGTAGTTAACTGGTCATTGTGCTACCAATATCTAACTTATTATTTAATAAAGAACTTTCTGATAATTTGATTATAAAAGACTTTCAGGATTGAGGAAGATGGCATCAAAGTAGGAGGACCCTAGACTCCCCTTGTCCCACAAATACAACTAGATCGCTGTCAAATCATCCTAAATACACCAGAAATCAACCCGAAGACTAGCTGAATAAACTCCACAACTCAAGATTGACAAGAAGTCACACTGAAGATGGAGGTCACAAGAGCTTTGACAATTTTGATGAAAGATGCAATAAAATCAAATCTGACACACACAGAAACAAAAAGAGAGAGAGAGACACCTTTACCAGATGGACTTTACCACTGAGCTAAAGGCTTTTTGGTAAAAGTATGGTTAGCTATGAGGATTATTTAAGTAAAAAAAAAAAAGAAGAAGATTGACTATTAGGTACTTATAAGATGATGATTCACAAAACTACATTCTGTTGTATAATAAGTCAAGAATGAGAAATAAGCATAAGACAATGTATAAGCCCAAATCATATGGTAAAGAAAATGGAAGGATGAGAATAATTTTTCCCTGGTCTAGAAACTTGAGACAATTCAGTCTTATTTCCAATAAGACTGAAAATGATACATCCATATCCAAATCCTTAGGCTAAAAAACTCATGAAAATGGTATTTTAATGTTAATTTATTTATGTTTAATAAATTGACACCACAGCTACTCAAAGAGGAAATCAATCCCAGTGCTGCCTTTTGTCCAAAGGGTAGTCGCTGCTGGTTGTAGACTCTTGGCCTCAGCAAAGCAATCAGATTCGGCGAAGAACTATAAAAGAGAGGACTACCCCCTACCTGCTTTTAGAAATCTCTATGGCGTTTAACAAGGAGCCAACAAAACTACTGTCTTTTTAAAAATTCCCCTGAAATAAAAGGTAACAGCAAGAGAACATTTGGTAAAAATACAACAGGTTTATTCCAGTTGTTAAAGACCCAACTTGTAGAAATTAGAAATATTTTAAGTAGCAACTTAGAAGAAAATTTAACCCCAAACTAGGGTTATAAGAAGGCTGATAGAGTGAAAAGATGATTCCAAGATAATCTAGAACCCAAGATGAAACCAAAGAGGCATGATGTGAAGTCCAGGGTTACAGATGAGTAAAAATATCCTTTCCAGGGTGACTAAACCTGAACCAAAATTGAAATAGTCCTAAGGGAAAGGATTGGTCTTCTAAATCATGAGAAAATGCTCTGAAAAGGCAACTGTGCCTAAAGCAAACTCCCAAAAGAGTCCTATATTCTAAACGGTTTTCCAGCTCAAACCACTGAGTACCAAGAGGAGGGAAAAGGCCTATGAATTTGTTGGGTGCATACTCATTTAAAGTTCAAAAATCTCAGGGTTTACTTCCTTTAATCAGGCATTTTCTAGTACAGTGAGGAGTTTAAGAGTGAGCCACCAACCTCCATTCCACCAGGGTCCCAGCTCAAGGTTATGCCCGGAGGAGAGTGGATTTTCTTGGCATGTTTTATTATTTTTTTCTTGGAATGTCTTAAAAATTGGAAATATGTAACTTATCTAGTGTTAGACCTGTAACAAATAAGAGGGTAAGAGGGAGTTTTACTCTGTCCATGGAAGTGAGTAACCCTAAAACAAAGCAGGAAGTGTCTGCTCAATAATCATGAATTAAAATCTTTTGACTTAAAAGCAATAACACAGAAAAAGACATTATCAAGAGAAACTGTAAATCGATTTTTCTAAAAAAAAATCAAAGAGCATAGAATCAACTGTTTGTTCTATATCATTAAGAAAGCTGTCTGATGAAAAGTTCTCCTTAGGATACCTAAAGGCTTTAGATCATTTTCAGTTCTATAATTCTGGAAAAATCCCCCTACTGTTTTCTTCTTGATTAAAATTTCTTATAATTCTGAGAAAATTTCCCACTTTTTTTTTTTCCTTGAGTTAAAAGCACCACTATTTTTTCTTGATAGAAAGAAAGACAGAAATAAGGGAGAGAAGGAGAGCAGAATGAAAGGCAGAGAAGAAGGAAGGGAAGGAGGCACGGAGAAACCGGATAAAGTAATATTAAATGCAAGTTGTGAGCAAGGCTGACGTGTCCCTAACTTGAAAGGAAAACTAGAGAATTTCACCATTAAGTCTGAAGCAGTTGTTAGAGATTGCACAAGTATTCTATCAACTATTTACAACGACTTTATATAACCATGGATGCTGAATTTTATCAAACATCTTTCTGAGCATTTGTGTCCAAGATTTCTTCCTGAGCCACTGAGAATATAGACAAGGGGCTGGTAAAACTTCTCTATAAAAGGCCAAAAAGTCAATATTTTCAGCTTTAGGGCCACAGGGCCTCTGTTGCAACTAGAGTACTGGGCCATTGACTCACAAAAGCAGTCATAGACAAAGTAAAGAAATGGGCATGGCTTGCTCAATGAGGCCTTTTTTGTTTGTTTTTAACACAAATATAGCCAGCAGGCCATATTTGACCAGCAAGCCAGCTTGACCCTTAATACAGATTATGATAATATATATTTATCTCTCTGAATTCACCAAAATTACTCTTTTTAAGTATGGTCTATCAAAAGCATAGTAAAAGGGACTGATGACTTTCTCTAATATTTTATTTAGAATTTCTGCATTTATATTCAAAGTGAGATTGCACTTATTTTCTTTTGCGTTGGTTTGGTTAGTATAGTTATGCAAAGTAGAAAATTTTTTTGTCTTTGTTCTGCTTTGTTTGTTTGCTTTTTTTGGCTCTAGAAGAAAGTTTTATAAGGCATGGGATTTCTCAGTTTCTTAGAAGTTGAAAATATTTGGCAGGTTATAGGTGGCATTTTTGGAGATTATTCTTTGACTTCAAAAAAGTCTTTTATGGAGTGTTTAGTTTTCTTACTTTATTTGTAGTCCTATAAAATCATATATTTCAACCAATTTCTCAACTCTATTAGGAAATAATTTTAAACCACATTTGCCAGTATGTGTTCAATAGAATATTACTTTCCAGTGATTGATGCAAGAAGCGATATATTAAAGAAGGGTTCTACAATGACTAAGCATGGAAAATACTTGGCAAGATAAAGCTTATTAGCTCTCTGAACAACAAGGCTGACTTCTCGGAATCTTTAATATACCATGTGAGATCTGAATATCAAAAGGTGGGATTATGAATTATATTACGAAATACTTCCCTAATTGATTTGACTACAGAATCTTTGGACATTGTATGGTTCATGTGTTCTTTAGGACATAATTTTGAAAATCCTGGAATAGGCTACTACAATTTATAATATCTCTCTAACTGTAATAACATTACCCCTTATCACATATACTTCTGTGCATTTGCATTTATTCTTTTTCATTTATTTTCATTTTTTAAAGATTTCATTTATTTATTTGACAGAAAGAGAGAGAGAGCACAAGCAGACAGAGAAGTATGCAGAGGGAGTAGGAGAAGCAGGCTCCCCACTGAGCAGAGAGCCAGTTGGATGCAGTGCTGGATGCTGGGCTTGATCCCAGGATCCCAGGATCCCAGGCTCATGACCTGAGCCAAAGGCAGATGTTTAACCGACTGAAGCACCCAGGTGCTCCCTTTTTCATTTATCAATCTAAAGAAAAGTTTGCCTAATTTTCTCCCAGTTCATTTATTTCTTTCCTTACATCTGTCAGGCTCTGTTCTGTGCTTATATTGGGGTTATCTTATTATAATGCTTCTCTGCCTCTAAAGATAATTTTTTTTTTCCTGATTCATTCTATTTAATGATAAGGGCACTTGGGGGTGGGGTACAGGCCTGTACAAGGTACACTTGCCTGTGGGGGTACAGGCAAAATAGGTGAGGGGATTAAGAGGTAAAAACTTGCAATTATAAAATAAATAAGTCACAGGGATAAAGGGCCAGCTTGGGAAATACAGTTAATAACATTGCAATAACTTTGTATGGTGACAGATGGTAACTACATTTATTGTGGTTAGCATTGCATAATGTAATGTAATTGTTTTATCACTGTGTTGTGCACTTGAAACCAATATAACATTGTATGTCAATGATAATAAAAATAATAAAAAGAACAAGAGAACAAAAGAATGAAAGAACTAACTAAATAGTGGAGGAAACTGTAACTTAAACAAAAAGTTAAAACTATTAATGTTCATGTAAAAATGTTTAGTTAAAGAAGCTGAGATGTGCAAAAAAAAAAAATGAAGGTACTCGAAGTTATAAATTCACCTATTATTAGAACTTTCATCATTTCACCCAATTTTGATACATAATACTCATGATATTATTTTAAGTAGCTTAGAGTTTTGATTTTTTTTTTTAAAGATTTTATTTTTAAGTAATGTCTACACCCAACATGGGGCTCAAACTCAGAACCCTGAGATTGAGTCACATGCACTTTTGACTGAACCAGCCAGGTACCACTGTAATTTTGATTTTTAACACAAGAATTATTTAGTAGTGTACTTTTTAAAAATTTTCAAGTGATCTACATATAGATAGTAAGTCAACCTTTTCTAATCCATCTGTGAGAGAAAAAAGGATATTTTAATTTCTATTAGTATAATTATATTTTTATCAACACCTATTTCTAACATTTTTCTCTTTCTATAATAATATATTAAAATAATATTTTTCTTTATACAGTTTATTTAATGCAAAATACTCATGACATTTTATCTCTGTATAACATAAAAAGACTCTATCCCAGAATTTTGACTCAGCTTGGTCTGGTCATATTAACACTACTTCTGATTTTAGCTGTGTATGTCTACTATATTTTTACCTTTCTTTTTAACATTTGATGTCATTTTTGTTTTATGTCTGACTTTTTTAAGGAGCATAAACTATATTTAAAGAAATCCAGAAGAATACTAATCTTTTAAAAGGAAAGTTTACCCCTTTACATTTAGTGTGATAACAGATAACGTTTTGCTTCTTGTTTTACAGATTTTCTTTTTTTTTTTCTGTTTTTATTTTTTTCTTTCTTCTTTCTCTTGTTTTCTGCTTCTCCTGGAGAATACTAGATCACATTGATTTTCTGAATATTAAGGGTATCCTAAATACTCTACTATTCAACTATTTTACTAATTTCAACCCTAAAATAAGGCTTTCTATCATTCTATATTTCTGATGTTTATGGCTGCCTCTTAGCCAGGTCTCTACCTCCTAGCCTTGGATCTGAGTCAGGAGGTGATACTGAAGTTTGCCAGAGTACCTTCCTGTTACGTTTTGACCTGTTGCTATTTCAGAAGACATAAAATGACACCTGTCCTCCATGACTTCCTATATCAAATTCACAATTTATCTGAAAGAAATCCTTCAAGTTTTAATACATAAGTGTGCAGAGTGCTCATTAAATATAAACAAATAACAGGAAATGGGAAGTGAGGAATAGCGGAAAGGTTAATATTTTTTGTAACATATCAACTTACATTTAAGTCCTGAACTTAACTAAAAGAATTGCTTCTAAATTTTAAAAATAGTTAAACGTAGAAAATAGATACCTAGTGACCTTCTATTTTTAAAGAGTTGCTAATGCATCTAACCTGATGAAAAAATTCTAGGGAACAAATTATCAATGAAAAGGAAAAGGAGAAAAAGACTGAGTTCAACAGTCACTCTTTATTCCTAGCCCCCAGATAATATATAGCATACAAAGACAACTTGGTATAAATTTTGATCATTTTCTTTCCTTTCTAAATTTTTTTTGTCTTTTACGTCTTTGAATAAATACCATGTTTATGACAATATTGAACATAAGCAAACTACCTAATATTAAAAATTCTGTGTCCATCAAACAGTATGATACCAGGACATCGTAGGAGGAATTTAACTAGTCAGGCCACTCCTAAATTAAAGTGTATGTTCTTTTTCACAGGTTTGACAACATGCTGACTTGGGAAAAGTGGGGAGCTAGGTGAGGGGGCATGAGGAAGCAACTTACCAAGAAAAAAGAAAAAAAATGCATTGCCTCTGTTCCATATCCCTTATAAGCTGAATGGTCTTTCTGTGTTTCCAGGGTTTGGATTCTGGATCTGGAGTACTGGAGTACTGAAACTCATTCTTATACAAGAATTATAGCCAGTCTATGGCTCAAAATGTGGACCCAGGAAAAGGATGCTAAGAGGAACAGTTTTAAGTAGTCAGGAGCAATAGGTGGACTCCTAGTTGAATTCCCATGTGGCAGCCCTGTGAAAACTCTCCAAGGCAAACTTGGTGAATACATATCTGACTACAAAATAAGCACAATCATATCTGTATCTATAAGTCAGCATCTTGCTTGCTAGATATACAGCCCCAGTGTGAGGATGTACCCTGGTAATACTCTAAGACAGAATTAAGCTCTAAACAAGTAATCATCTATTTTGGAAGCTCAGGCCCTTTGGAGAATATAATGAAAGAAAGCTATGGGCCTTCTCTCAAGAAAAATTTGTGAGTGAGTATATCACAGAGTTTGGGGGGAGTGGGGTTAAAGATTCCACAAAGCTCAGCCTACAAGCCTTAAAGCGATTTAACACACAGATGGAAAACACTTGCTCTCGAGATTAGTGTGGAAGGAGTTCATTGGGTTGCATTTTAAAAATGGAGAGTCCTCAGCTGGGGACATTGAGGAATAGACACTCATGTGATTTTGAAGTTTTACTTTGCCCTTTCCTTTGTTTCAAATTTCAATAGCACATACCAAGCACAGAACAAAATATATATACACATTGGATTTTGACTGATTTATCAACATTTTAAGATAGGAGGAAGATAGTGTATTTCCTATATGTTGGAACGTAGAAAATACATGAAGGGAACAGCTGCAGGCTGGCAGAGGGATGAAGCAAATTAATCTTATGACCTTCTCTCTCTCTCTCCCTCCTCTTTTAATAAAGTAATTTTAAAAATCTGAAGAATGAAGCAGTACCTGGTAAGCTCTGGGAAGAAGAGATAACTTGGGTGCTTCTATTTAAGACATAATCCTCTTGCTAGTTCTCTTGGGCTATCCCTCTACCTGATGAGTGGGAGAACCAGAGTCTGAGCCTTATTTCCCCCTATCTCTTTGGCACCCACCAATTCTAATGGAAAGTATAGAAATTAACTCTTCACAAATTAATAGGCTATTTATAGAATAATAAGGGATTAAAATGACAAGACAGTGAATATATTCTTAATTCCAATGGATAAAGATGACATGTCATTTTTAGAACATTGGATAAATAAAATCTTATTATTCTACCCCAAATGGCCATTTGATCTAATTGCGCCCTATCTGTTGTAGCCTTCATATTCAAAAATATTTTTTCTATCATAATTTTAAAATGGCTACTATCTAACCCCCAAATGCTTTAAGAGTATAAGGGGGGAGAGAGAGAGAGAGAGAGAAAGAGAAAAAGTGAGTGAGAGAGAGAGAGAGAGAGAGACTTAAATGCCATCTCTCTTCTAGGCAGCAATTTCCCTAGATGAAGAGGTCACCACTGTTTAACAGTGTGCTGCCATGTTAATTTAGTATGACAAGATAAAGCAGTAATCTCGGCTCGCGGAGACTGTAAACTGTCTGCTATCCGGGGACATGCTCAAGTCGATTTGCACTGTATATCACTTTATACAATTGCCATGACAAAGCCCCCTGAGTTCTCACATGTAAATCTCTCTATCCCTCTCTTCCTGTAGCCCTCTCTTTTCCATTCCCTCCCAATTTCTTTCTCCCCAGCTTCATATCCAGGTAGACCACAACCACTCAGCACTAATCTCTGAAAACGTAATGTTCTGCCCCTGACAAGGGACACACCACACACCCCTCTCACAACCACTCTATCAAGTCCCCCAATTTAAGAGAAGATGTTCAGGGACTTAGATAATCCATTGATCCCACTTGCATCGGCTTTTATATTTCAGTCTGCCGTGTTAAGTTGTCAAGGGGAGCGATTAAACTGATGTTCCATGATTCGAGATTTACTTTTCTAGGAATGATAGTTTTCAAAGCTTGTCTTACTAATTTCTGCTTAAAGATTATCCCTAAGAAAGCTGATGTATCTTTACTGGTATAAATCTAGTAATAAAACTCTAAAGTGTTTTAGGTAAGGACATTTTGGAGATATTCAGGGTTATAAACATAAGAATGTAAAACTGAATTAAATTTGGATTTTTAAAAAATGTCATCTGTGTAGTCCTCTCTGCATGAAGTAAAAACACCATATGTAAAAAAGGGGGAAAAACATGTTTCTATCTATGTAAAACAAAAATAATTATAGAACCACTGAAGAGGACATAAGCGAACAGGAAAGAGTTTACATGATAGGAAATAAAAAGATCCCATGAAGCGCATTAGGAAAGTGACAAGTCAAAGTTTTATCCAATAAAACAAAAGCAGAGATACATGTTTAATCATCAAGAATTAATGGCTAGAAATATACATATTTTGGTTAGGTGTGTTAGTTTTAAATGTAACAAACCCATTTGTACAGTGTCTCTTATTCATATCTCAGCTTTTTTTTACATCATCTCAAGCTGCCCTTATGGGTAAACAGAACTGAGAGATCAAAGGACTAAAAAGCAATACACACAATGCTAATTAACAAAGGACTGAATCCCCCTAGAGGACCTCTAAAATTCCTGAAATCAAATAGGAATTTTAAAACATATTGAAATTTAAAACAAAACAAAACAAACAAAATGAATATGCTAATAAAACCATAGTAACAAACATGAACCTTATTAACTATGTCCTAAAAGAAAAATCATTATGTGTATTCAGGATATTCATGCAAGAAAAACCAAATAATTTTGAAATATATTCTTTTCCAAAATATTTTTGCTGGTTTGTGTGTGTGTGTGTGTGTGTGTGTGTGTGTGTGTGTGTGTGTGTTGTGCAAGTTTGTGTGCACGCGCAGGTTATGTGTGTGCATGCTGCTCTTGCTCTCCTCAGGTAGACAATTTGTAGAAGTGTAACAGGTGAAGTCACAGACGAATGCTGTGATCTGTGAGTTATCTGCACAGCAACTGGGCTGAGAATTAGAAAGGTGACAGAAAAGGAGATCACATTAACTAAATATTCACTACACAATAAGCACTGTGGTAGGTAATTACTGCATTTACTTGTTACATCATCTGTCTATGTGTTAAGTAGTATTTCAACATGTACATAAGGAAAGTGGCACTCAGAATGTCTTCTATGAGCCCACGTTTTGGAGACACTCATTCATCCATTCAACTGTTTGGAGACACTTGCTGTGTATCAGCCGCTAAGCTAGACTCTAAGGACCCAGGGCTGAACAAGACAGACATATGACCCCAAAGATAACATAGAGCTTTCTCCTTTAACATGAGCTTACATCTCATGTTCAAGGCAAATTACCCCCAAAGATACTGACAGAACTTACTGGTAAGAACACTGAGCCTGTTTAAAAACAAAACAAAACAAAACACTGAACCTGTTAAAATGGGATCCTCCAGCTTACTACAAAGAAATTATGATTACTGGGAGGCCCCCAAAACCCGCAGTGTCCTCTTCTGGTAATCCATACTCATTAGTCAATGGAATATAAACTACTCAAGAACGATAGTATCTATTAAAACCTTGCTATGTGTCAGGCACAGTTCAAGGCTACTTATGAGAATTCTATTTTATCCTCGTAACACCTGTGTATATTCAGAGGTTCAATTATTATCCTCGTTTTCAGATAAGAAACCAAAGCCACGAAGAGACACCACAAAACTTAGATAGTTCAAGGCCACTTATGAGAATTCTATTTTATCCTCATAACACCTGTGTATATTCAGAGGTTCAATTATTATCCTCGTTTTCAGATAAGAAACCAAAGCCATGAAGAGACACCACAAAACTTAGATACCTTCTAAATGTGGAATTTATTGAAACTCAAGCAGTTCAAGGGTGAGTTGAGGCTCTTTACCATCACATTCTACATCTCTTATCAAAACGTGATTCTGACTTGGCTTAGATAGATTTTTCTGGTGGTGGTGGTGGTGGTGGTGGTACTAGTTGCTATTGATGAATAGCCTTAATGACATTAAGCAAAAATCTAGCTGTCAATGAATGATATTGATAATAATTGAATCTGTCATAAATATCTGACTGAGAGACGGTATCTCAGATTAATAATGATGTCCTTTTTTTGATAGTTAAAAATTTAAAAAACCCATTTAATGACAGGAGATTGAGATTTCCATTTGAATTCTCATTTCAAAAAGTATTCTTTCACTTTAGGTTACTTAAATTTGTAAGAAATGAAAGCATCTGACAGTTATTACAATCATAGAACTTAAATATGTCTTTATGCACTCACTTAACTAATAACTAATATTTACTAAGTTCCTGCTATATCCCAGGCCCCAGAGTGCTTTATGTGCACAGACTCCTTTAAACGTAACACTCTCTCAGTTAGGTGTTATTCTAACTAAACCCATTTTACAGATGGCAAAAATAAGGTACAGAAAATTTCCATAACTGTCAAGTGCCATAAAATATTAAATAGCAGAACTTGGTATTTACTCATTTTGTCACTAGTGCCATGTGCTCAACCAGTATGCTCTGCCAATAGTCTAACAGCCAGACCACGAATTAATACTAATCCTTATGTGAAAGGTTAATAAGCAAATAATCTTTTAAGATCCCGAATATTGCCCACCAGCCTATGCAGAACTTCTAGTACCCATTCTGAAATAGTTAAATCTCTTGGTCCATTTGAAGCCAGATAAAAAGATAAAAAAAAAAAATCAAGTTACCTCCGAGTTAAGGTATAATAGTGAAGCAACAATTGTTCTATCTGCATTCCCCACATGTATTTCTAAAGACTTTTAAAATTATTTATTCCTGGGATGCATGGGTGGCTCAGTCGGTTAAGCATCTGCCTTCGGCTCAGGTCATGATCCCAGGGTCCTGGAATCGAGTCCTATGTTGGGCTCCCTGCTCGGCCAGGAGCCTGTTTCTCCTTCTGCTTGCTGCTCCCCCTGCTTGTGCTCTATCTCTCTGACAACTCAATCAATCAACCAATCAATCTTAAAAAAATAAAATTATTTATTCTGATTTACTCAGATATACTATAAAAATGATCTTAATGTGTGTATGAGTAGAGATGCAGTAAGCACAGTTATTAAGTGCCAAAGTCACGAATCCATACTCTACCACTTACTTATTAGGCAAATTACTTTAACCAAGACTGTTTTCCGTCTGTAAACTGGGGATAATCACCGTTGTCGAACTCACTGGGTTGACATAAAATTGGCTGAGATAATAAAAATGGAGGGTGGCTGGTACATAGAAAAGATTGAAATATTACACATTCCTGTTTTTAATTATTAGCCATCACATTTTCTAAAGAGCACTGACTATTTGAAATCTCTCATATTTGGGTTGCGACTATCAGACGGTAGATGGGCTAGAAGATATATTCACGCAAGACTTTCAAAGTGGCTTTTTATATGCTAGTGATGACCCTGGGGAAATCAAAATCTCAGATATACAAGAAGCTTGTTCTCTGACTCCTGTGTCCCTAGTCTGCAAAGCATGCCAGCCACTGTCACAAAGCCCAAAGAGGGAGCCTGGTAACAACCCAGCACCCCCCACCCCCATAGATGTTTACACAGAGGGAAGGGTCCAGTAGCGGTAGCAGAAGTGGTTACCAGACTTAGCACATTATTAAGAATACACACGCTCTAAGTTATTATAACCTGTTTTTCGTTACCCATTAATAGAGGTGTGGACTTTTTACATGGTATATACTATATATTCATACCTCGATAAAAAGCTTCTCAGTGGTACCTTGGCAGTTATGCTCCTTTTTTTCATATCCTACCTCCATCTAAATTTTTTTATTCACTCTTAGAATATTATTCTCTCATTTAGGGTTATCGACCAACAAGATTAACTGTTCTATCTTGAGACAGGCTGGATTTTTAAGAGCTAAGAAGAGACACTGGAGTAAACACGGCTTCTCTATATAATGATAACATTGTTTGCTCTGCTGCCACAGAAGCAGCCTTGACTAAATAAGACACAAAATCCAGTCACTTGTGTTCATTTACTTTATCACGTGATGTCAGCGTCACAGAGCTGCCCAAGGCTGCTCTCCTTACATTTACACCTCATCTGCTCACATGCATCCTTCCTACAAACGGGCTCTGGGAAAAATTTTAAGAAGCAGCATTTTGCCTTTGTATAAAGGAGATATATAACCAAAGGAACTGATTACAACTGTACATTTAAGTTAGCTTTACATTTATCTCCCGTCTCAAGTAACAAAGAACTTTCAGCCTTTTCTTCTGGACAGTGGAGAAAAACATAAAATTTACTTTTTAAAACAGAAAATGGAGGAGGGAGAGGGCACAAAATGATCAAAACTGGCTAGATATTAAAATATTTCATGAATTCAGTTTTAATGACAGCTTTAATGCTAGTACAAACTATGGACATCTCAGACCTTGTGGAGGAAGTAAAGAATTCAAATGCACTTAGTGCTTTTAAATGCACCTAATGTGGCACGAATAGTGTTAATTTCGAATTCAGATTGATATTTCTTAAGGAGTCATTTCTCTTGAAAGTGCTCCCCCATCTTCTGATTACATTGTCAATACTATTAAATTCCTCTCCATTTTTTAAAAACTTACCCCCACCCAAATCCAGGTATTTGGGTTTATCTGTATTTCTGAAAGAGAAAGGGATATGAGTCTAATTGCCAAAATATGTGAGGAAAAGAAATTAGAATGAAAACCCAGTACTTCCTTACATTATTTTCATGACTTCATTTTCTTAAGCTCCAAATTAAGTGCCAGTGTTTTTACTTTTTAGAGAAGCTGCTATACAAAGATAATTTCTCTCTTTTAAAGTATGGTATGGATATTTGCATCTAACTGATATAGCCAAGAGGGAACATGGTGTATTATTTGAAATATTTTGAGGTCCCATTGGCAACTGAGTTATGTAGCCTTATAGACTTCACTCTAATTCCTAGAATTCAGGCAGCAGCACTGCAAAATTCTTATTTCTTTTGGATTCCCTTAGGTGATGGCCCTTTGCAATTATAAAATAAGAAATAATGACAAACTTGTTGATATTATCACTCACATTAAGTTAATACACTGACAACACCATCAAAAT
Organism: Procyon lotor; assembly: GCA_028646535.1. Classification (NCBI taxonomy): domain Eukaryota; kingdom Metazoa; phylum Chordata; class Mammalia; order Carnivora; family Procyonidae; genus Procyon; species Procyon lotor. The sequence continues at coordinate 38,594,057 of CM053611.1, forward strand.
TACTTTCTAGTTAAGTAAATAATATCCATTCCTCTATTCTTACTTTTTACCAATCACTATAAAATCTCAAATTTAGGAAAGAAATATGAAGACCAAAAAACAATAATTGAGTTAAGGAAATAATCAAGATCTGATTGAAAACAGTGAAGAAGCTGTCAAATAATTTAAAATATAGATGCTACTAACAGACGCCCAAAGACCATGAAGTATCCACTAAAGCCCTAGGTCCCAGACACTTGGATTCAATGAGAATCACAGTTTTAAAACATAATTTCAGAACCAATATAGAGTTCTAAGTCCTTTTTTGTTTTTAACAGTAAGTACATTAAATATAAAATTATAATTTATATCAATGCTGGATCATGAAAGAAAAGTAAAAGAATATGATTTCTGAATAAACTGAATAAATATGCCACATTGTTTTGTGAAGAACTAACTAAAAATCTGTGAAAGTTCTGTATACATCCAGCTAACCTTTATTAATCACGTACAGTAAGAGAAACCTAGGCTGACTGCAGGAAGTTTGGCAAGCCCCCAAGAGGCAATATATGTAAATAAGAAGGAAGTATATATCAGAACACAATGGTGCTAATTCTCCAACCCTGTCTTCCTTCCTGATAATGGCTCCATTGAGATCCACAAGAGAACCCATTAAGAGTGTTTTCTGATGGAAGCAAACTGAAAGAGAGGTAAAAGAGGAACAAACTAGGAAAAGAAAGGAAGAACATGAGGAAGAATTGAAAACAAAACATCTAAGATACCTAAGATAACCTAAAATGAAGGTTAGTCCCCAAACTCTGCATTATTTTTAACTCCCAAGTACAAATGATTCTAGTATGCAGGCCCGAGAATAGCAAATGAGATAAAGGCGGACACCTATCCATTCCACAAAATCAGGAACACCATTCAAGTAAGTTTCCAGCACTGCTTCTTCGTGTCCTTGCTATTTCCAATATCCTAGCCAAGTATTTCATCATTCTTTCCACTTCATTCAAGGTGGTCACCCAGATAAAGAAAGGAAACTTTAAAACCCCAATAACAAAAGTAGTTGTTTGTATTCCTATGAATATGAGACATGTATTTCACTAATTTCTCCATATTATAAAATAGGATCCTTACAGTACGCTTTGTCTTCAGTTTTTGTTTTTGTTTTTTTTTTAAAGATTTTATTTATTTGACAGAGAGAAACACAGCAAGAAAGGGAACACAAGCAGAGGGAGTGGTAGCAGAAGTAGGCTTCCCGCAGAGCAGGGAGCCTGATGCGGGGCTCGATCCCAGGACTGTGGGATCATGACCTGAGCCAAAGGCAGACGCTTAACGACTGAGCCACCCAGGCGCCCCTCAGTTTTTGTTTTTATCTCTCTTCTTCTTTCTTAGTTATTTCTTCTGGCAAAAAATGTGGCAAAAGCAAAATTACGCTCAAGTATAAAGTGAAGGCCTTGTATAATGATAACTGATCCAATGGGTCTATATATTTTTAGTATCTTGGAATCGAATTCTTTTTGTGGAAGCAATTTCAAATTAATCTATTTTTGATACCCACAAATGAGATATCTTTCAACCGTGAATCTTCTTAGCACTTGGTTAGCCTGTATCAAGGTTCTAATACTTTATATAAAATTATGACGATTTTGTGCTTATCCTCATACTATACAAAAAGTTGTAAGAATGAAGAGTTCTTACTCATTTCTCTATCTCTACTGAATTGTATATATTTGAGCTGAATCTTTCCACAACACTCCCTATTAAATGAAAGACATTAAATTCATTAGGCCAAATCTTAAGCAAACAATTTTCCCCCCATTACCACAGCTTTAGAAAGGTCTTGTTTATTCACCTGTCACTGCATAGTGCTTTGTGGGGCTGCTAACAGTAGACCCTCATCAAGTATCCTGAACTAGCTCACGACTCCCACGTAGCACATTATTCCATACCATGGGAGAGTACATTCCCTAATTTCTCAAGGTCTGGTTAACTTTAAACTCAACAGTAGTACTTCAAAAACTATGGACATCATATGAATCAAGGTTTTCTCCACTTAATATTCAACCCTCCCCCAACCAGAAGGAATGGAATTATAAGGCAACAGGACAACACGAACTATTGTACAACTTATCCAGTGGCTTTGATGAACCCCAACCAATTGTTTTTCACATGTCCTCATTCCTGCTAGCCCTGGGGGTAATTTTCAGAAACAATGCAAGTATAAAGATTGAACCACTTACATTCAAACGCAAGCCTTGGTTTATATCTAGATAAACAGCTTCTTGTGGTATTTTCTGACACCATTTACAGAATAATGTTTGTAACAATGTAATTTTATTGTATGATAAATATCAATTTACCATAAAAAACAAATATAAACTTGTCACCATTTTCACCTTGTTTCAATTGAATTGGCCTTGTTCAGATAAGCAAGCCTATCTCTTACAGAAACAACAGTTTATAGATAAACTATGTGAAATCGGGTCTCTGTGTGTAGAATTACACAGCCTACTATCATAATTTTATACTGCCACACTGCACATATGGCTTCCAAGCTTACTTTATCTGAATCTTTCTGAATCTATTCTCCATGCTATTAAACTGAGCACATTCCACATCGTTCAAAAGTAATTACACTTTTGTCTAGAGTGTAGGAGACTGCTCTCCCTAAACAATGAAATTCTCATTATTAGAACTGGCACAATAACCACACTGGTGTTAACAACAGTATGCATTATACCATCACAATAACTTATGCTAAGTTTGATGTACAAAGGTAACCAGAAATTTAAAAGCCTATAAAAAAACTCCTATATAGAAATAGGAATCTTCACTATACCATAATTAAGGTCCTATTCTGTGACTTATTTTTAAATAACACATGCATTTTTCTCTTTTCTTTTGTATATTATCTGCACAGTACTTTATATGTAACATCATCCTAGTCAAACATTGAAAATACATTATGAATAACTATTAGGTTATAAGCAAAGTTTACATAAAGAGTATTTCAAGACACAACTATAATGTAACAATTAAAATTACTTGGGGTAAATAAAGAATCCCAGGATTTGACAGTGAACCTAAGCAAGTAAAAGCGTCTCTCTGACATGCATTCTACGAATTCCTTCACTGTTTAAGGCTGGATTTTACACATTGGAGCCTTGCTATTATATTATACTCGATTCCCAGCTATATGCCCAACTTCTACAGGAGATCCAGTTTAAAAAGACACCTTTGTCTTCTTTTGATGGACATCAGGAAGAAACTGACTCACACTGAGTGCTGCTTTATGATAACTAGTGTCTCTGCAATGTTTAAACACATTTACATTAAGATAAATCAAATTATTAAGCCTCAAACATTATGTATCCAGAGTTTTTTTTAAACAATTCCAGGAAAATATTATCAATATAAACATTAAATGAGATACTAACATATTAAAAATTATTTCCAAAGCCAATGTATCTTTAAATGTTAAAAAATTATACACACAGTCCTTATTTCATATGAAATTCAGCTATCTATAAATTCAAGATATTCTCTAATAAAAATACTGTATTGTTAAAGTAAATAATTATATATTTTAAAAATCAGTGTTAGGAGGTAGCCACTCTATAGTTATACAAAATAATTCATTCAACTCAAGAGGATTTTAAGAAGTCAAAAGAGAGTTTGGCTAAGATAAGACTATACCTTCTGTGAAAAAAAAGAAAGTAAGAAAAAAGAGACAATTGACTATTCAGTAACCACAGGTGGTCAAGCCTTTCATTTCACATCACATCTGACACTAGAACAACAATCTAGCCAGCCGAATTAGTATGTAACCAGACAGAAAATGAGCACCAAAATGGCGACCACAGAGTCCCTTGGCTGCCTCTTATGCTGCCGCTTGATTTCTCTTCATACTCATTCTATTCCTTTCTGGTGCTCATATATAATCACATTGATTGACATGAAGATATGTTCTCAATAGTTCTTTGCATCATGAAATAAATTCATCTGTATCAGAACTATTATTAAAAATGAGCTAGAAATTATAGTGATTCTTGCTTGTCTCTGAAACTCTAAAGTGACAGTCTCCAAATCCATGTTTCAAAAGGGCAGGGGGAAGGGACAGGATGGGTAGATCTGATCTTCCATAAAAATAAAGCCCCAAACTGCCTTTCCACTCATGTGAGAATCAGACTTTACAACCTTGTCTTTCCTCTTTTTGAAGATTATATGGGAATCAAAATTTGCCATTAATTGCTTGGCAAGATTATGAGAGCTTGAGAGAAGGAAACCACGGAATCAGTCTTTTTCATGATTAAGCTATCTATGTCTCAATCTTATATTGGCTAGAAATCTGACAATTTTTAAAAAATGTATAGCTTAAGACAGTTGACCTATAAGGCACCCTGAACAGCTGAGTAAAGCATTCCAAGAATAGAGAGACTTACAGTATTCGTATCAGTACAGCTAATGGAAGTTGCTCTTAGTAAGGCACTTAATTTATTTCTCCAAAATATTCAGGCAATAAACACAACTTCAGAAGGGAAGAATTACATCTTCATCCGACCCAATTCCAAACACCTGCATACCCTGCATATGAACAAACAATCCTAATTCCTTAAGATCTTTATACAGCGACAGTTGTGAAGTATACAGAACTTTTATCCTCAGAAAATATTTTCCAACTTAAATGTTACACTGAGAGCATCTCTCTGTAACTTCAAGCCAGCCTTAGAGGGATTACTCATCAGTTTTACTTTGTCTCTAAACTATATTGGCAATAAAAAATGTGGACCTCTCATTCCTTTTTTAATTTAAGAATGGAGTATGAATGTCACATATAAATAGGCAATGAAATCTGGAAACCTGTTTTTTTTTTCCTTAAATTGAACTCTATGATATGGAGAACATGAAACATTGTCTCTGTTTTCAAAGATATAACAGAAAAAAAAAAAAAAAAGAAAATGTATTTTCCTACTGAAGTAAAAGTTTCTGTTAAGTGAATATTACAACGGCCTACTACCCAGAAAAAGTATAATGATTTTTGTTGAATAGCATTCTGTAAGTATATTCAGTCATTTTGATAAATGAATAAAATATATCCAAGAGCTTAACAGGTGAATATATCATGGCTATTATACATACCTTCCGCCTTCTGAATATACATTAGTATGTTCTACTTTAGTTCTTAAATTACTAGAAAACTAGCATATTCACCATGAATAGTCTTAACAACTTTGCTCAAAACATATTTACTATTTAATCATCCATATGAATTCTTCCATTTAATCAGTAATCATACATTGTCTATTATATGCTAAGTATCAGAAATATAAATATATATTATATTCTATATATTCTAATTATATATTAATATCTAGTGATTATATATTAACATTCTATATTAATATATCACATAATATAGTTTTATATAATTATATGCAGTTCACCAGGAAAAGAGAGTATTTTCCAGGTAGAAAGAATAAAGCTGTGTCATCCAGGGTCACCTGGTATATTTCTGAACATGCACAAAAAACTTGGCATGACAAGAAAAGTGGGTCCATGGTGAGAAGTGACAGGAGAAAAGACCAAGGCCATAGTCTGGTGCTACTCTATAGAGTTTTATGCTAAGACAAGAGGTTTAGACTAACTCCTATAAGAACAAGGACACACAGTTCCCAAAGTGGGGTAAAGAATCCAACTCAATTGTAAGGGAAATAAATCTAAGGATATTGGAAGAAAGACCCGAAAGAGGAGAGGCTAAAAATCTGAGATCATATGAGAGACTTTTCCAACTGTCTATCTAAGAGATGAAAAGCTGATGGAATCAAACATTTCAGGCAGGAACAAATTTAGAAACCAACCGGACATATATAAGAGAGAGTGTCAGCATGTCACTAAAACGTACTTAAACCATTTGTATCCCAAGATCTGAGAATCTGATGAAAACCATAATCTTACTCACATGTATGCATATTCTCCATTCGTTTTCAGGAGATCCCACAGACCCTGGCTCACGCCACTCTACGTGAGCTCTAGATGAAGTTGCTTGAGGGGAGGAGTTGTGTTTTATTCAAATCTATGACCACAGTGCCCCATAATAACAACAAAAAACTTGGTACAAAGTAGGCAATTCACAGTTTGTATCTACTTGAACTGAATTCTCCTTTACAAACTGGTTTCCTTTTCACTAACATCCCGCATCACAGGATCCCCTGATTCCAACTACAGAACGGAATTTCATATACTTTACCTATACCCATCTTTGAGTATATGTAAAATAATCTCTCCTTTATTTTTGCAGTATTCTTCTGGTTATAACTATTTATATTCACTCCTTTGAATTTGTGTGTTTATGCTTAGGGTGGTGTCACAGGAAAACCAAACTAAGAAGCATTCACTCAGAGAAGCCAATGGTCAAAATTCTGAGAGAGAAAAAGTAACATTAGCAGTGACGCAATGCCCAATGGAGACTGTGATCTCCTTACCTTGCTGAATGTTGTGCTACCATTTTTCCCCTTTCTTTTCTTTTCTAGTTTAATCGTAATGAGAGGAGCCCAAAAGTTGTATCATTGCACACACCTAATATCAACTCACAGTAGAGGAAAAAAGAAAAAGCAGGAATTATGGATAGTATGATTTAGCTTGCCAAAAAAGAAATAATCAGACAATAAAATATGCATGTGCTCTTGTGAAGAGCTTAAAATGTTTATAAGCATGGACTCCAGAGCCAGAATGTCTGGGTAAACAACACCAGCTCCCCTCTGTATCAGCTGTGATCTGAAGCAAATTATTTAACCTCTGTGTGCCTCAGTTTCCTCATTTATAAAATGAGACTAATAATAACATGTCACCGTATTATTGCGAAGGTTACATGAGTTAATACATGTAATGTGATTAAAATGCCACATCTATATAAGTGTTACATAGTGTTAGCTGAAATACTATCCTTGAGGGGAAAATCTTGGCACATAGTAATCCACCAGTGAAATTTTGACCAATGAGGCTTAAAATGTTGATAGATTATTTAAATCTAATGTGAGTGACAAAAAGTAGCATCCATTTCACAGTTATTTGGAGATAATCTGATTCTTCTTATTGATTTAATTCTACATACAGTAATGCAATAACATAAATAAGTGGGCACATTTCAATACCAACCACATTTATGATATGTAATAATTTTCTAGAGAAAGCAAAAAAAAAAAAAAAAAAGCCCGTCACAGGATGAGAGTCATCCTCAAAAGTATGACATGGTATGAGGAAATAGTTTTGTTGGTGTAATCTGGTTCCAATTAATGCCCCCCCCATCCTTGACGCAGAAGAGGAGAAGGTCACAAAACCATGACATGTACCCAAGCAGCCATATTGAAAAGGCAAGCGTGGCTTTAGTGGCAGCTAAGTGCCCTGCTACTTTGCCAACATGCTGATTCTGTGTCCTTAAGTTCCCAAGAAGAACCAAATAGCTTTACTGGTGAGTGTGTGTGTGTGTGTGTGTGTGTGTGCGCGCGCGCGTGTGTGCGCGCGCACTTTTAAGCTTTAGCTAAAGAGGCTATGCTGCCTTCTTCCCTCTCATCCGTGAAACCACAGTTTCCTAATCTGCAATGACAATGATCCAGACCCCAGGATGAAGGGGTAGATAAATTATTCTGAGTAACAAATGCTGGAATAGGAGGCACGAGGTAATTAGTAAATTATCAAAACAAGAGCATGAATGAGACTGATTTAGAAAGTATTGCAGTCACATTAAAAAACTATAGTTTTGGGGCACCTGGGTGGCTCAGTGGGTTAAAGCCTCTGCCTTCGGCTCAGGTCATGATCTCAGGGTCCTGGGATTGAGCCCCACATCGGGCTCTCTGCTCAGTGGGGAGCCTGCTTCCCCCCACCCCACCAGCCTGCCTCTCTGCCTACTTGTAATCTCTGTCAAATAAATAAATAAAATCTTTAAAAAAACCCCTATAGTTTCTACGAAATACACTCTCCTATAATATTCCCAGTACTGTAAAGGAATACTGGAATCCAATATGGACAAAGCAAAAAATTGAAAAACATTGATTTATCATGGTGGAGATGTTCAAAATACATTGTAACTCTATCTGGAAAAACCTTTTATTAGAAATACTATGACATCTAACTGTCATGCTGACTAACTTTAAATGTGTTATTTGAACATTGTTCTTATACGTATATGTGTTTTCTCCTAATTAAACTGTGTCTCAAAAGCAAAACTCTTGGGAAAAAAAAGAGAAAAAATAGCATATCATGTACTTCCTACTGGAATCAATTTACTTACAAGAAATTCTGAGATCTTAGGACTGAATCTTGTGTCTGGCTGTTAAGTAGATGATAATTATAAATTAAGGACTGAAGCCAAACTATTAGAGGAGTAGACTGGTCAAAGAGTATGTGTAGGCACAAGAGACCATGAGAAACCTACCATTGTATTGTGCTGAGAAGTGGGAGTCCTATGGCCACAAGTCTCTTGCGTCAGCAGAGAAACTGGCTGAAATTCCTCAGAGTGAGGCTTGTTGGGAAAACTCACATGCAAGGGAAGGTGAAAGGCTGGGAGCCCGTCACTCTCCTCTTCTTCCACTTTCTGTCTGCTTGTCACCATGGCTACCTCTCCATCTGCTTCCCCATACGGAGAGGCTGGTCGCTTGGAAGACATCCTGGAAGGAACAAAAGAGGAGAAAATAATGAAACCTCCACATAAATCCTTAATGCCGTCATTGTGTGGTTAGGGGCCATTGTAACAGAAATGCCTTTTTGTGCTGGCAGAGAGCAGGAAACCATCCAAATACCACTGCAAAGCGCTCACAATCAGAAACAATGGCCAAGCAGGTAGCAACAGAACAGTGCTTGTTTGTTGTGAGAATAATACACTAATATAGCACTCTCTTGTATTCTGGCTTCTTAAACAAGAGAATTCACCTAAGAACACTGCATAATGAAAGACCATTCCATTTTAAAGGGAAGAAAAATACCCATCTAGTTTTACACTTTGATAGACCTTATTGAAGACAGAACATCTATGAATAGCAAATACTGTTGGCAGTTAAAAGAAGGGAAAGAACGAAAATTTCTTTCATCAAAAAATAAACAAAATGAATGATTGCCATTATAGTGAATTTGCATTTTATTAAAAGTATGACTATTGTGAATTGTAGAAATATTGGTTATAAAGAAACCACAGACTCCATGACCAAAAGTTTGATATTTGCTTAAAGCTTATTGAGAACTGAATAAATTTTACAATTGCTGTGAATCTTGAAACACTTGAGAATTTTTCTTTCTCTACCTCCCCATTCATTTCTAATATCAACCAAGCAAAGTGGTAAAAAAAAAAGTGAAAACATAAAATTATGTCGGTTTTTATTCCCACAATTCTATGAAAGATTTAGATGTGGATTCTCAGACTTATTTGCCCCATAGAATACCTAAGTTAGAGGGAAAAATCAAAGGAAGCTGTTTTGTTTTGGTGAGCTAATGCCTATAAGGAAATGCACTTAGACACTTGAAAATTAAACATTTTGTTTGGCATTTGAGTCTGACTAAGAATACTATTAGAGGTTAAAAATATGTGGCAAATATTCTCAAATAGAGAGTTCCCTTTCCTTTCACTACAAGTTTCACATAGAAGCAGTATAGAGTTAAAATTTTTAATTAAAAAAAAAACTCTTTGTATTTGCAACTTGATCTGACCTTGGGAAAGTTGTTATTTTTGCTCGACAAACAAAGAGTGTTTACAGAATCATCCATTCTTATTCTAGACCAGTGGGAGAGGAGGCAAGACAGTACTAACAGTCCCACCACTTCCTTCAGATAGATCACTCATTTTTAAATGTGAAATTTACTACTAAAGAGATGTCTCTAATCATTGCTGAATAATACTATTCCTACTGTGAAAGGTTTCAAAAGAACAGTGTATTCAAGTACTAAAGATACTTTATTAAGATATTATAGCACAGTAGAAAAAAAATAAGGGCTTTGGAATCAGACAAACAGAGATTTAAATAGTGATTCGGCTCCTTTCTAGCTGTGAGACTTAGCTTTACTCTATCTCAATTTACTCATCTTTAAAGGGGATGTAATATCTACTTGGAACGCTCTTTGAGAATAAACTGTGTGCCATATGAAAAATGACTTGTGGAGCAGTTAGCACAGAGTAGACACTCAGTAAACAATAGATGCTATTTACTTTAAGACTACAATGTTATCTCACCTTCCCCCCAAAACAAACAAACAAACAAAACCAGAAAACTCCAAGATGAGGAAAGATTACTTTCTAAGAGCTAAACTGTAAAATCGACATGAAATACAAAATGTCCTGATAAGAGAAATGATCCTTGGCCAGTCATGCTTAACAATAAACTAATCAGATCTATTATCGAAGAAATACTAATAGCAGGAAGTCTTGATTAGCTGAAGAACAGAGAAAGAGAAGGAAATACTGGTGGCTACCAAGGAAACACCATCTAAAGGAGAAGCAGACTGGGCCATCACATTTCAGGTATCTTCAGTTTTTCAGATCTCATTGCTAAGGTTTACTCCAAGTATACTTGTAAGTCTGGAGAAAGAAGTAAGAGGTTGGAGCTATAATAGTCCTAGACTCATTGGCAACACCACATCACCAAATGGGAAAATTAAACTATATGTAATAACGCTACACACTAGCAATATTAACTTCTACAACTCTGCTCTCATGCTCTCCAAGCAAACTTCTGACTGCCATGCAGAGAATGGGCTGACGAAACAGATTTAAAATATTTAAGGTCTTTGTGATTTATCAGAATAAATCAATAAAAGGACTTTTCATTATTTCTTGTTTTACATGTAGTTTGACTATAAAGAGATCATACATTTATTATACAAGCCATAGTATTTATGGTCTATGGAGGCATTATCACTGTTGGTGAAATTAATTAATTGGTATTCTAGTGTCTATCTCAGTCTTATGTACAATAAGTCTCTTACTGTCCAAAAACTCCAGGCTGTTGGCAAAAGCTAGTCTCTGGGTTATTAAAGAAGAAAGCTAGATCAGCTGGCCTTTCCCAAGTTAATGCAGTTCTATGACCTTCAAAGAAAGCATGACATTTTTTTTTTTTGCTTATTTCTATTTTATTAATAGTATTATTAATAATGATTATGAAAATTGGAAGTCCAAAAGTAGACATAAGGTAGATATGGTAAATAGTTAAGACACGACTTCTCTTCTCAAAACATCTAGTCATTTCAATATCTAAATTATCTTTCTACACCACTGTCTCTCTTTCTATATATATCATTCTATGGAGCAAAAAGCATAAACATGAAGAGTCGTGATGCCTGAAGGCACCTGATCCTAAACAATTACATATTTCATGATTATTTCAATTCCATTTTCAGACACTTACAGAATGTTCTTAATGTGCCGGAGTTGAGAATATTTTTATACAACTCAGGTAAAAGAAGTCTTAGAGATTTAAAAATATTTTGCAATAAAAATGTTCATAGTTCAAAATAGGCTACTAAATCAGAAAAAAGGCAAATACTTAAATTATGTAGAGAGCTATCAATCTCCTTGATATTTAGTCTGACTCATAGTACTTCTAAAAATACGGGTAACAAATCACCAATAATGTTAACTCTTGAGTTTTTGTTCATCTACCAAACTGTTTCACTTTGGACAGAAGAAAGTTTCACTCACTAAAAACAACAACAACAATAAAGTGCTTTCAGTGTTATATTATTATTTATTCTGGTCTCTATTTTATTTGTTTTTGATTTTTCTTTGTTATTTTCTTCCTCTACTATATTTCAGCTAAGTTTCTTCTTTTTCTAGTTCCTTGTGACATAATGTTAAGTTGTTTACTTGAAATGTTTTCTTAAGACAAACATTATAGCAAAAATTTCACATCTGCTTTTGCTGCATCCCATAGGTTTTGAAATATTTTGTTTTCCTTTTCATTTGTTTTGAGATATATTTTGATTTGCATTAAAAAAGTTTCTTACTACTGAAATATGTTCTACTATTGGAATTGTAAGTTTCTACTTTCTGTCAAAGTTTGCTTTATGAATATTGAAGTTCTATTTTGCCTATGCATATTAACAATCATTATATCTTCTTGGAAAAAGAACAAATAATATAGGAAGATATATAATAAATAATAATAATAATAAAAGAAATCACTGCAACTTTCCATATATCGTTTATCTGGGATACATAGGGTTCCAATTCCTGCACTTGCTTACATGACATGCTGTGTTGAAGTACAAGGTTACCTTGAAATAATCTGAGGATCTAGGCTGGAACATGCGCTCATGTGTTCATGCAGAGACGATTCTTGTCATTCCTGTGATAGGTGCTAGACTTGCCAATGAATAAAACTCAGACTTCAAAGACCATGACACGAAACCGACAAATCTAATCCAGTGTGAAATTAACCTGTGGAGCTATGATGATATAATAGAATCTTTAACTCAGTTTTGTGTGTGAACAAGAAAATCTTCTTGAAAGAACTGATGTCTACTTTCAGGGCAAAAACACGTGTCTAATTTGAACCTTCAAATAAATCATCAACAACCATTTACTGATCACTTCCTATGTGCAAGACACTTATGGGAATAAAAATGTGTATCTCAAGTCCTCTGCTTTAAAAAGCTTATGCATTGATTGAAAAGACTTGGAGAAATAATAATGAAAGACAGTTCAGGGTAAGGGCCAAATGACTGGCCTTATAGCTGAGCAAACCGAGGGCTTCCTGAGGACTGGGGGATCCTGGAATATTTCCAGGAATGGCTGACCAAGTGGATTTTGGGGGGAAAGGAAGGTCAAATGGAAGCTGGGATAAATGGAGAGGGAATTTCATGCAGGAAGTGATGATACAGGTAAAGATGCAGAAATAGTCTTAGAAAGTACAAGGTAAATTTAAGTTTCAAGCTGATTTAGGAAAAAAGGACATTGAGGAATATGGACTAAATCCTAGCTTGAGTCTATAGCATTTCTGGACTTGCTGAGTTACATGCATGGAATAGATAAGAAACAGCCTCCCTTATAAGGGGCAACTTGTTTTTACATGCAGTCACTTTTCCTTTACTTTTCCTTCTAGCAATCTGCACAATCAGGCCACTTAGTCTGCATGTGAAAGCAATTAAAAAACTTCTGGAGTCCTTGACAATTGGCTAAGAGCTCTCTGTGTGCACTGTAGTCACTCTGTAAGTAGGATCTCCCCAAATGTACTCAGACACGTACAGCAAACTTAGAGGTAGGGTAAGACTGCAACCTAGACTAAACCATTAATTCTCAACCTTGGCTGCAAACTAGAATTATATGGAAAGGTTTAAAAAAAATACTGCTGCCTGAATCCCACTGCCAGACATTCTAATGTTATTGGTTCTGGAGTGGAGAAAGAGTATCAGAATTTTTTAAAGCTCCCAGATGATTCTAATGCACAGTCAAGGTTGCAAGCCATTTGCAGTAGTCAGAATAATGCTCCTCACTCAAGATGTCCCAATTGTGATCCCTGAAGCCTGTGAAATTGTTACTTTACAAGGCAAAGGGGACTTTGCAGATGTGATTAAGTTAAGGATCTTGATATGAGGAGATTATTTTGGCTATTCTGGGTGGGCCCAAAGTAATCATAAAGGTCCCCATAAAAAGGGGAGGCAGGAGGATCAAAGTCAGAGAGAGGGACTGAATGTTACTATGCAGCTGGCTCTGAAAATGGATAAATTGGGGCCATGAGCCAAGGAATAAAGGTGGCCTCTAGAAGCTGCAAAAGGTGATGAGATAGATTCTCCGCTAAAACCTCTAGAAGGAATGAGCCCTGCCAACACCTTCATTGCAAGACTTCTGACCTTCAGAGCTGCCACCGAATACACCTGTATTGTTTAAACCACTAAGCTTGTGCTAATTGTTACCATAGCAACAGGTAACTAATCCACAGTGCACACATATTTCTTTCACTGTTGGTATTTTCTCAATCTGAAACTTTCTTAATCCAGATGTACCCTTGCCTGTTCTCTCCCTTTGTTTGGTGCCAACATCATTTCTCAGTGGACTTCCTTAGTTACCCCTCTTAAATCAGGACCTCCTGTCCCTCCGACATATTTATTTATTATCTATCTCTTCTACTATAAGCCCCAAGAGGGCAAATTTTACTTTTGGTCACAGCTATGTCCCCAGGACTTAGAGTCCTTTCTGAAGATAGTTGTTTTCCAACAAATACCGGTTTCGTAAAAGTTACTATCTAAAACCAACTCACTTAGTATTCTAAATATGACTAGTTGTAAGATCTAGTCTTATAGGGCAAGCATGCTTACAAAATGTCTTAATATTGTTAGAAAAGAAAGGAAATCCAGCTCAGTGCTAACAGTATCCTTTTAAATAAGTCTTATGTAAAAAAAAATCGGTAAACCTGGTTAAATTAAGTTTTTAAAATACTTATAAAAAAAACTTCGTTATTCTTTTAATGTGTATATAAAAAACTATAAACATGAAGTAACCCTATGGAAGACTGCTACCTAGTTAATTACTACCAGACCTATTACTGAGGAATCACCTATTACTGCTTTAGAATATGTTCTTTGATGCAATTCTAAAAAAATGAAAGCATATGCAAAGTGAAAGGAATTCATATATGGGACAAATATAAAATGGAAGACTTAGAATAGAGATTGTTTTCCTTATGTAATAGTTTCTTTCCCTATCTAGATATTTTAACCTTTGACTGTTTAATTCAGAGATAAAGTCCTAGGAAGCAGTGCCTTCTACTGGTTACTCTTTTGGAATGATGATATTATTTCTCTTAAGGTTTGCAGCTTTGTATTAAAAAATGCAAAAAATACATATATAAAGAACAAACTCAAATCCTAACTATTCCACAAAGCCTTCCCTTACCATCACAGCTAAGGTGACTTCACCCCACCTCAAATTACATCATCAACTCTTATTAGTCACCATAAAAAAACTGAACATCAGTATAACCTGTGACACTCGTTCAATAGTTTTTTTCTTTTCTTCCTAGCACATCATGTCTAAAACTAGAACACTAACACTTGAAAAGAATATAATTTTTTAAATTTCTTGAATTCCCCATGACATGCATCATGTCTTACACTTAATAAGAGTTCAGTAAGTACAGGTCTATTTGTGATCATTTTACCCGATTTTTTCTAAGATTAATGTTAAAGATACAATTGCATGATAAAGGTCTTTCCAACTTGTGCTGTGTTTTCCTTTCCTCCCCAAATAGTCTAATCCTCTATGCTGAATGAGATACAATTAATTACATGGCAGCATAATTCCTAGCACATAGTTGGCACACAGTGTATTTTTCTATGAATAAATAAATGAATTGCATGAGCGTCTATTTTGTGCCAGGCAATTTATCTTTATGTTATGGAGGAAACAGGCAACTTATATGAAGACCCTTCTGCTTCACCACTAAGAAAGTACAGTTTAGATGGAAATAGAAGTCATATACCCACC
Organism: Procyon lotor; assembly: GCA_028646535.1. Classification (NCBI taxonomy): domain Eukaryota; kingdom Metazoa; phylum Chordata; class Mammalia; order Carnivora; family Procyonidae; genus Procyon; species Procyon lotor. Next base: position 38,609,505 of record CM053611.1, read on the forward strand.
CATCCATTCAGTTGTTAATGGAAAACATTTATTGAAAGCTTACCGTGTGCCTGCAGATAACAATGTAATTAAGAAATCAATCAATAATATTTTAAGGTAAATGATTTTTTGTAAATGTGAGTACTAGGAGAGATAGACAATAGAGAGATGTTGTCTCACTAAAATAATCAGAGAATGCTTCCTACAAATTACGAGAATTCAACAGGGTAATGAAGGATGGGACCGATGTCAATAGACATAGGGAAGAAGAGAAGATTCCAGAGAGCAAAAATGATATTAACAAATTAAAGAAATTTATAGAATGATACAGGATAGGGAGAGTGGTTTAGTTAAAGCAGGAGATTCTGGGAGAAGTAAATGGAGATGAGGATAAAAGGCAGGGCCAGACAGTGATCTGGTGAAATCCTTTACTTTTAAATGGCTGAAGCAAAATTTGAAAATGAAACCAAAGGTAGAAGGTAGCCAGTGACGGCTTGTGAGCCACAGAGGAACTGCATAAAAAAATTGTATTTTAGAAAGAAAAACCCTCAGAAATTAGTAACTGACAGAAGACTGAAGGTGGGGACCAGGAAAGGAGAATGAAAGAGGGCGGATAATTCAAAGATAAAGAGATTACTGGACTGTATAATTTAGAGGACAATACTACTAATAAGAAAAATATAAAAATTAGAAAGACCAATTTGGAGGAAAATATGGAATTCAGTTTTAGAAATAAATCTTTGTTGATCGTGAGATTTTAAAAAAAGAAATAGTAGGTTATCAGAAAATGCAGAACTCTTTTGGAAGTAAGTAAGGCAGTATGCTCTTTGAAACACAAGCAGAGAGTTAACCAATAATTGTAATTATTTCTCATTGACTTCTTCCACAACGCTCTGAGTCAGTATATTTATTCTTCTTGTTTTATAAAATAGGAAACTGAGTCATAAAGTGGTTAATCTTTTGTTACACTATTTGGTCTTTGCACTATAATAGGCAGCAGCTCAAGCCCAGAATTGTCTCTCCAAGGGAAAAACTGGAAAAAAATAGAGCAAGGGGGAGGAAATCTTGCAGTCCACCCTACTTTGGGGGAGCAGTATATAAAAAGGATTAGCAAAAAAGAAAGAGAAGTTGAAGTGATAAGCGAAGCAGCATAATTATTCCTTAAGCAATTCTACAAAAATAAACATTCCAAATATGAACTTTTAAAATTCTTGACCATATTTATTTAACATAACTTCCATTAATTGCTCTCCTAAATACTTGTTTTTAATATTTATTCCCTCATATTAAATTTTAAGCATAGCAGAATGCATTTTGAAAATGATACAAAATATTTGAAGGGATAGATCTTGAGGGAACAATAAATATGGGATATTAAAAAATAAAATAAAAATTGCCCACCCTTCATATCCACAGATCATACTACTTTTCTAGAAGTTATGAGCCTCAAGTTATTCTAGTAATAAGACTATTTGTACAAGACATTTACATTTACTTGTCTGGTCTCTTTTGTAATTAAGGTTGTTGGGAGAAAGCTAGTCAAGATTAGGAATTAAACTCTACTGTTTATCAAAGATATTTCCATAGGAGAATGTTAATTATCTAATAAGGGAATCAACATAGACATTTAGCATGAATAGATAGGTTTTGATCCAAATGAGTAAAACAACCAATACTTCTGTGTGATTTAAAAACACAGAATTACACAATATCAGCATATTGTTTTATTAAAGGAAAAATAGTTTTGTTAATCTTATCTATGAATTTCAATTATTATTATTCATATTTTAGGTTTTATTCTTTCTTCTTCCCTCCTACATATTTGGAACATCTTCATTTTCCTTCTAAGAGTCAGCTTTGTGCTTACTTTGTGAACATTCCATGTAAATTTTATAACCAAGTCTGTCATATATAATATTCAGAAGCCTTTTAAGTTGAAATTTTATTTGTGCAGTATTTCAAACTTGTATAATTTTCTTCTCTTATCTATAAATCCTTTGCCATCAGTTTCTGATACAGAACATGTCAATCTCTATACTTCTCTACCCTTTGCTTCCCATATGCAAAGACCTCATTCATTATATTGTTATTTAGATGCATGAACAAGTTCATCAAGTCCTAGCATAAACTATAAATGGAAGTAGAAACACAGATTTCATAGAAATATAAAAACAGACAACACAGAGTAATAAATAAGACTAGATTCCCATGTAATCCTTAGTATACATTTCACCAGAGTAGAAACTTATTTCTAGTAGTATTTATAAATAAGACTTACCCTAACATTGAAATCTAAAAACAAAAGCTAACTTTTGAGCTACAGCAACTTAACAATAAAGTCATTATTCTGTTCTGAAATATAATTTGAATTTACAGAAAAAAATTTTAATATAAGATATAGAAGTTTAAACTATGTTAATTTAAAACGCTGTAGTCATCAAGAAGGTTCAAAATGACCTTTATCAAGGCTGTTTCCTGTATTTACCTTGTCCTATGGTTAGTTTCTGAGATGTTCTCTGCACTGATATCAAGTAGTTCATTATATCATTCCTTTTTTCTGATAAAGAATAGCACCACTTATAACTTCTTCAACACCTTTTTGCCCTTCTCTTTACTGACCTTTCGTCCTTACTAAAAAGCTTTCTCCAGCCTTGCTCAGCCCACCAAGGAGCCAGAGATGGAAGGAAGAATAAGAACACGCAAAAAATGAGGCAATACCAGGTTCTTTGCAAAAGGGGTGGAAAATAAAAATTTTTAAAAAGTCAGAAGTTAGAGAGAGAGAAGACTTAGAAACAGAATTTAATTCTTTTTAGTACCTGAAAGGAATCAGTACCTCTTTATGTGCTGGACACAGGATATTTCAAAAGTGCTTGAATTAATGTGCTTAAAGTAAGCAATAAAAGTAACTTTAATTGTTTTTGTTTTCTAAACAAGAGAGACAGATAACCAAAGGGAAGCATTTAGAAACAGTTCATGATAGCAAAATTCCATCCTACAATGATTCAGAACTCAAAATTCTATTCTTTTTCTCCTTTCTTCTCTTACTATTTCAATAATAATTGCAAATCACTGCAAATTCACTCCAAAATTAGACCATGTGTCACTGGATGAAGACTCTCAGAAAATTTCCTAAATAAAAAGATTGCTTTATTATGAGTAACCTAATAGCTGGGCTCTAAAGCCAAAATTTATCTGAACAAATGATTCTGCCAGCTAAAACTTCTCATCTTTATGTTTTATTATGTTATTTTAACATTAATCCACACTTACTAAGTGCCTAAAACAATAGTATTCCTGATAAATAAAAAGGTAGAAAGGGTATTAAATTTAATTAAACTCTACTGTAATCATCCCAGAATATCTTAATAGCTAGAAAAGTTAGTGTTCATTCTAAGTCTGACAAGACTGAAGGAAAACTGGTTACAAGAACATTTTAGGATTCCTAAATACAAAGTCACTTTCATAAAGAGAAGAGCTAGTAAATGTTTTTACAGATTTCTGTATTTTTCTGAAAAAAATTACTGAAAGTTTTCTCATGATTTACAACACAAGAATATATAGCAGTAGCAATAAGCACCTTCCACTTAGAAAAAAATCCTAACTTTATTTGACTTGTTTAGTAATCATTATAATTTTATTTCCTTGACTCAAAAATAGAAACACCTCAATCTGAGTTATTAAGCATTTGATCACAGAATCTTTTTAATTGTCAAATACACTACATTTCAACCAAAACTCCCTGAAGAAAACATAAAAAATGATTAAGACTTTCAAATGTTGAAGAGAAATTTCCTTCAAATTGTAGGCAAGATGACCAATTACAAAAGTTTGGAAGAAAACAATACAAAACCATAAATAGCAATTTGTTGTGAAATATGTAATTCGTGTATCGCAATACATTTCTCATTAATCAGAAACAAACAGAAAAAGAGCATCCAACCTTCAGCCATCTACAGGTTAAAAGTGTCAAAGTCCTTTTGTTCTGATTATTTATAAATCACTTTGAATAATCTAGCATTAGGATTTGTGGTTCTAAAACTTGTTATTACAGCTAGAAAGGGTACACTTTTTGAGGAAATAAAAAGCTTTTTCCATTTGAGTATGGGTTTTGCCTTTCTGACAGCTCCAAGTCCACAGGATGTGGAGGGATGATTTAAATTTTACATCAAAATTGTGACTGCACTAGACTTTTTCCCCCCTTCTCAAGGGAGGCATTGTTCTTGCCTTTCCATAACCAGGCGTGACAGCGCCAGACTGGAGTCAGACGGCTGGTCTCTGAGTCAGCGTGAAAGTGCTCACCTCCTGAGTCTCCCCAGATGCTCGGCTCCTTGTGAGCCTGAAAGCTGAGCACTCGGGAGCTACATACGCCATTCCTGGGACAGATAGAGCATTGGAGGAAGAAAATCTAGGGATTAGCAAAAACTTTCTCTTCCAGTACATGCTATAAAACTCTTTTATCAAGAGTTTAATAAGAAGTAACAATTAAAATATATACATATACATATATATATATAATATGAGTACCACTTTCCGGAAACAAAAGTTGGGACAAACGATTGAACAAGGTGTTGCGTGCTTCTGAGTTAAAGAAATAAAGTCTCAAATCAGAAGCCTTTTAGACTTTTCTGAGACACATGGTTGCCACATGTATAAATTTCAGGTTATAGACAGCTGGATAGAATAGTGAAAGAATATTGTATGAAATGTATGTCTATTCTCCAGATCGCTAAAGAAGTATCTTTAAAAATTGTCTGTAGGATCCCTGGAAAGGGACCATCTTTTCTGCTATCAGAATGACTGGTAATGAAACAGGGATGAATTCTATTTCTATTGTTCTGTCCTTGAATGAACCTTTCAGGGAAGTTTGCGAAGTGTTTGTGTCTTGTGTGTAAGTGCGACTGTGTGTGTGTGCACACCCTCACGTGCACGTGAATGGGAGAGAGACAGAGAGAGAAAGAGAAAGAGGCGGAGAGACAGAGAGGAAGAAGAGGGGGGCAGGAGGAGAAGATTTTTACTGTCTATTAATATGTTAATAGAAATTAATAGTCTTTCTTTTCTTACAGAACCTCTCTATTAAAGATTAAACAGCATGATCTTAATCATAATCATATGCTAATAACTCTCACTGTCTAATTCAAAATGACTGGTTGAAAGTTTTATGTGTTTTGAAGAAAAAAATTTAAAAAGTAGAAGCAAACTCCTCCCAAATTGTCAGCCCATAAAAAGTAAAGGAAAAAAAAAGCCAAAGGAAATGTAATTCCTACATATTACTACTATAGTAAGTAGCACTAATCTCTTAGTTATTGCTTTCTGAAATAATGCCACTCAATTTTTTTCATGTTGTGCTCACGAGGATATGAGTGTTTATGTATGTTCACATGTGCACATAGATGTGGGCGTGTTTGTAATCACCTATAAAAATAGTTCACCATAATCACAGTTAAAGAAGATAGATTTTTCACTCATGAATATCACTAGTCGGGTGAGGTGCATATGCAAAAATAAAAAAAAACAGTTTTAAGTAGGAAAGAATATCTATTTAGGTTTAATGATATTAATTCCTCTGTAAAAATATCATATCACTTATTTTAATGACTTGGTCATTTTGACTCTCCCAGGAGAATCTCCCTATGACAGAACTGCAAACAGGATATAAAATTTTATTTTTCCAAAATAATATCCTTAAGTACTTATTTTGAGCCTCCCTCGTGCTCTCTCTCCCTCCTATGTCCTTAACTGAGCTTCCTCCTAAACTGCCCACCCCCCACTCACACTCTCTCTCCCCCCTCTCACTCTACTGGCTAAGTCTAAATAAATAGCAAATTGTTCCATAATCAAAAGTGACTTATTCTTAGCATGGTGTATGGCTTGAAATAAAATCTGTGGCATGTTTAATTTATTTAGGATCTAATAATGATGACAAAAATAATTAAGTAACCAATCTAGTTTTAATTTCTTTTGTTTTCAAAGGTCATTGTGAAATCAAGCAAGTTAAGCCTTCAAAAACAAACCTCTGGAGAACTCTGTGTGTGTGTGTGTGTGTGTGTGTGTGTGTGTGTGTGTGTGTGTGTGTGTTTCCCCAGCAGAAATGAGCGAGGAGGCTCACAGCTAGAAGGAACACTGAACATCAGTGTCAGATTTGTTGAGAATGACTGTCTAAGTAGTCCAATGAGGAAAAATATTATGACCCTTACCCTCTTTGGAATCCAGATAACCCTGACAAGGAAAAGTTTACACACTGCTAAATTGAACCGATTTAGGGGACTCTTTCTTTCCATGCCCCATACAGATTTGGTTACAGCTTGTTCCTACAACAGCTGTTGAAAAATGAACGAGGTAGAAAATATTTATGTTATATTCAAAATAGACAGCAAAGAACATATATACAGTGCAAATATCTTTCCTAGGACAAACAGCTTCTGCTGAGAGGGACAGGCATCCTAGGCACAGACCACTTTTCTGAACCTCCCGACAAAATGAGGTATCTGCCATTTATAATCATGAAAAGTCCAAATGTAAGGGTGCAGTGCCAAAGACGATGAGCATCTATCAACCCAAACTCCAAAACAGCGGGATGCAGCTATGGTTGATGTTATAAGAATGCTGAGCCTCTTCTTGGTTCCTTTCATGCCAAAGCTTCTTTGCTTGGATGAATATGAATTAAATCCATAAGCTGTCTTATTTTTCTAGCTTGACCTCTAAACTCATTTTACGTCTTAACTGTTTATCTTCTTCCCCCATTAATCTCTCTGGTTTTAGCACGTTCCCTGTTGTTTTTAGGAGTAAAAAGAAAAAAAAAAAAACAACAACAACTTTAAAAGCATGGTTCATACTGCCACTGGGGACAAATTAGGAATGTTAGCTCTTTTCTATAAATGGGTACGAACTATTCAGTAGTAACCTAAAGGCTACCCGTTTCTTGCCCCTGAAATAAAAATTCAAAGGATATGGCATATACTGTACAGAAGAAAATAATCAAATTCTTATAAAGGTGGGATAAGTATGGAGACATAGAAAGATCTCACTACGAGGTTTACACTAGATTTCACATAGGTCTAACAGTAATGTCACTATCAAATTTCCATTAAAAGTTTAAAGTCTGTCATATAGACAAACATTGTGAAATAAATAGCTTTTCGTACTTAATTTCTCTTTTTAATCAGTTCTATGGCTAAGGACATAAACAATGTAGATGTTCTTTAAAATACTAGGTCACCATCATAGAAATGTCTAATTTTAGACTGTAATTTTTAGTCAGCAAAATAGTTGCATTCTTTCCTATTCTGTTTATTAAAATATAGTTGATAAGAAATTTCACTGATTAACACAATCCATTTACCGATATCACTGTAAGATCTGTCAGTACGAAAAAAACAAAAAGTTTAAAGGTATTCCCTTTACAAATCCATAAAAGAAAAACTCATCAAACAAAAACATCAAAACTTTAAAGTTGGAATCTCACACTTCAATAGTGTTTACCATTTACCATTTTGTAGGTACCCTGCCATATTTTCTGCTGTTCTGTAGTATTTCCCTTGAAGCTTAACAAAGGCCCAGCTGTATAAACCAGTTTTGTCAAAGAACATAGTTAAGGGATGGATAAAACAGGGAGGGGTGTCTTACTGGCTGACCACTGTCTGAGCTTATGAGGATAAAGGAGGCTTGGTGGAGAAAAGTAATCATCCATTGCTTTTTTTTTTCCCCCTAACCTCATTACCACATGCTAAAACATTTTTTTTTCCACTACCCAAACACCCTATTCCAATTCCCTGTGACTGAAAGATCTTTGTGTTCCAAAGGGGACAGATTCCTCCCCAACATCCTTTTCCCTCCTCTTCTTGTGTTTGTTTCTTTGTTTGTTTGTTTTGTTTCGTTTTATCTGTTATGATTTTATGTTTATGGAGGCATAATCTTTTAAAGACTTCCTAAAATACTGGCTGGGTCTCCATTAAACCATCCATCCACACACAGTTCCCTGAAAACATTTTTAATGGCTAAATAAACTTACTTGTTTTGGATTCCTTTTTACCAAAATATCAACAGCTTTCCATCGCGAGATCGTCACTTCTTCTAAGGACTCTAGAAAATGATCTATTCCTTGAAAAGACAGTAAGGCATCTATAATTGAGGTAGGGTGAGTATCGAAACTCACCATGCATCTTAACGTCTTAAAGAATGTTTCCATAAAATCCTTACTTCAAAGAAGGTCAGCTACAGGACCACTCAGAGTGTGTAGCCATGTGAGATAGGGTCCTGAAGTCTGAAGGCAAGTTTAGAGTGAGCCAATTAATCCTCTCAAAACCTAGCACTCACGTGTCCAAGAACACCAAACCGTGGGGAAGATATTCCAGAGATTTAAATATGCATTTCCTATTTTCAAGTTTGTCATTCTTACATACTCCGCTGACATTATTTACGAAGGATTGAAGCCAAATCCCACTCAGAGAGAGCTACCATAAGTGTGCTGGTTAAAGAGTGAGCAGAACACATTAAATGCCCCAGGATATCCCTGGGCAAGTGCCACCAGAACTTATATGGAGACAACATATCAACTCCAGAGTGAGGTCTATTTCAGGGTGTCCTTTGAGGTTGGGACAAATATTTGAATGTTATTAAATCCTCTATTTATCCAAAGCCTGCTGCAGCTGCACTGGAAGCCTTCTTCCATACTGCCCTGTCAATGACCTACTGGGATTATCCTTTTTCAGATGGGGTAAAAGAGGACTCTTTCACCGATCTGTAGACTTTTCTATTCAACAGGAAATGTATACTTGTAATACAAAATGTATTTTCTTTAGAGTGAACTATGAGCTATCGTTGCATTCAGAGCCTACGTCTTCCTGTATCCATGGCTGGTACAGGTACTACACCAATAGTCCTTCATCATCCACCATGCTGCATGTGGCAGTCTAGTTTCAGAAACAATCGAGTCATTTTCTTCTAATAAATATTTGGTTCTTATGAAACCATCTGAACATGTCAGAGTTTACCAAGCCAACACTTGCCTGTGTCATAGTCAAATTATCATACTGAAGAAATGGAATGCAGAGAAAAAAAATACCCCATTGCAAAAGGGAGCGATGTTTAAAAATTCACTTTTTACCCTCATGAACTTCTCACCATGTTTTTCATTAAAATACTTACTAAACTATCCAGAAATATAAGCAGATAATCTATCCAAGTCTTAAAAGACCCACCAAAACATTATTTCTAAAAAGAAAACTAAACCAGTAAAGACAGCATAGTCCTGTGATATCTTCAGAAAACTAATACTAAATAAAATGATTGCTATATACATACCAAATGTTCTCAATATCAATACACTTTCCAAAGAGAATATTTTAATTATACTAGAACATGTCTTCACGTTTACAAATTTTTTATTTAAATGAGTAGCAGCATCTTAAATCTGTTCAAACGTGTCCTATATTATGTTTTTCTTCCACCTCTTTGGATTCTTATTATTTTAAATGACCTATTAATAAAGGCTTCTAATGATTCAAATATCTATAGAAATACTTTCAAGATAATACATGTCTCTTGTTATTTACATCTCCTTACAAAAAGCGGTAGGAACCATAGTATTGTTGAGGCATCTAAAGATGTTTTCTAGGACATATTTTTTTCACTTTGGTTTCAGAGAAGTATGAATGACTCTCATTAATTGTGCGCTGGTATGTGCCAATCACTGAGCTAGACACTTTGCATGTATTATTTCTTGTCATCATAACAACTCTATTGGACTAGAGACTTAAATGTAAGAGCTAAAGTCATAGACGTTTGAAAGGAAAACAAGAATAAATCTTCATGATTTACTTGTATTTGGCAATGGTATCTTAGATTTGACACCCAAAGTAAAAGTGACGAAAGAAAAAAAAAAAAACAGGTAAGTTGAACTTTCTCAAAATTACTTTTGTGCTGGACATCATACTATAAAGAAAGTGAAAAAAAAAAACTAAACTAAAAATGGACCAAAATACTCACAAATCATATATTTGATAGGGGACTTGCATCCAGAATATATAAAGACTTCTAACAACTCATGTGTGTGTGTGTGTGTGTGTGTGTGTGTGTATACACATATTTATATAAATTTGTATATAATTTATAAAGAATAATGGTACAACTCTTATACTAAAAAGACAACAATCCCTTTTTAAATGGGCAATAGACTGAATAGACTTTTACTCAAGAAAGATGGTACAAATCACCCATAAGCACTTAAGAAAAAATTCATTATCAGTACTTGTTAGGGAAATGCAAACCACAACCACAATACGGTACCCCTTCTCATCCACTAGAATGGCTAAAATAAAAAAGGCCAGACAATAACAAGGATTGGAGAGGATGTAGAGACACTAAAACCGTCACAGATTGCTGGTGGGAACGTAAAATAGTGCTGCTGCTTTGGAAAACTCAGGAAGTTTCTAAAGAGTTAAACACAAAGTTATCATAGGGCCCAGCAATTCTCCCTTCCAGGTTTACATCTAAGAGAAATGAAAGCATATGTCCACAGAAAAACTTGTACATAAACATGCATTGCAGTGTTATTTGTAATAGCCAAGAGAGTGGAAGCAACCCAAACATCTACCAGTTGATGAACAGAAAAACAAACTGTGCCATACCCATGCAATGCAATACTGCTTCGTTTAAAAAAGGAATGCTGCTACATATTGCAACATGGGTGAACCTATGTGAAGGGAGCTGATCATAAAGGACACGCAATATACGACTCCATGGGTAGGAAGCGTCAAGGACGGACAAATCTGTGTCTACAGCAGGTCATGGTTGTCGAGGACAGGGGGTGCGGTGGGGATGGAAGAGAATGAGGAGGGGCTGCTAATGGGCACAAGATGGCTTCTAGAGTGATGGAAATATTCTAAAATTAAATTGTGCTGACACTTGCATAACTCTGTGAATATACTAAAAATCAGGGAATTATATACTAAATGGGCTTGGTATAATAATCTCAATAAAGTCATTTTTTAAAACTACAAAGTAGACATTATTGCCTCCATTTTATCTATAGAAACTGGCTCAGAGCTGTTACATAATTTGATAAAAGTCTCACTGAACTAGAATTTGGAGCCAGACCTGACCCAAATATCATCACATTTTCATTATAGAACATCTTTTTTTATGAAGGAACTTAAATATATGCTTTAAAACTGATTTTTTCCTCTAAAAAGTTAGAAGTATATTTATCATTTCTGTTGCTTTTATTTGGATACAAGCTTTTATGGAACATTGTGGTTAGACCTACATTAAGTAAACGTCCTTTTTTTCTTCTCCTGACATTTTTTTTCATTAGTTTTTTTTTTTTTTAACACACTCTTTGCAACATCATCTTTTTGGAGGCATGATAAGCAAATATTTAGTGATTGTTCTAAAAGAAAATCACTGTACAGAATCACAACGCATTCCTAAGGTACCTAGGGCACATAATGTTCTGTTCTTCCTTATCTTCTCAGGGGTAGATTATCCATTTCTACATTTGACTCTTACTAATTTCTTCATTTAAATGTTTAGAAAAGATATGTGTTATCCTACTGTCATCACAGTTCAATCTGGAGGAGTTTAATCCAGTATATCAATTCTGTGAACACAGGTAAAATTTTAGGAAGGTAACATACTCTCCACTTATCTGAAAGAACTTCTAAAAGATTCACAATCTTTGCAAGTAATTTGCAGGATAATCTCCAAAATAATTATCACTACAAGTTAATATGTGTTTATTCCATCTTCGGGACTCAAGATTAATCCATTTCCTGTGAAATCAACTATTGCTGGTGCTGGCTGTATAATCAACTTAAAAAAAAATTATAGAGGGGAAGCAGAATAGATAAGCTGATAGTATTTTAACATTTCTTTTTCTTAGGAGTTTGTTTACAAAAACATTTCCACGATTATAAAAGTAGCGCATGATCCTCAGTTATTACTATCCCATGATACATTTTAAGATTTGTTCCACTTATGATAGTAGTTTGAATTGATTTAGATCAATTCAGCACAGGCTTAGTTAAATCGACATTGATTTGCCTGGACAAGTAGCTTTAAACCAATTTAGAACTCAGCATTTCCTTGAGGTGTATCAGGAGCAACTGTTTCAATTATTAGTCCTTTAAAAATGATTTAGGCTCTACAATGGTGGAGAACAAAGAAATGAGTCAGAGGAAAGAGGCACAGACATTTGGGCAGTAACAGTATGAACTACAAACTGTGTAAATGTGAGCGCTGAAGCACGGGAGTTTATTGATTCCAAAGGACCCAGATATTTTAATAATCAATTACTATTATCATTACTAATTAAAGAATTGTTTCTAAAATCTGCGCTAGTAGTTCACAGCGATTCATTTTTATCTTAGTTTAAATTAAGCACAACTTTTATACTGCAGTAAGTAATCTCCTTGAAAGTCCTAGATTTAAATACAGAAACCTCACACCCTGGTCTTTATCTCCATTGCTGAAACCCATCTAACAGGCTTTTAAATCCAGAAGAGACTTTTTAACCAAAATTGAAGTGAATTTACTCACTTTGGATTTTGAACCTCATGAGTTCTCGGTGAGCTACCGACTTTGGATTATAAACTCTTTGAACCACAAACAATTTCACTCATTTTTCAATCTCATGCCCGGTCTAGCACAGGGCATAATAAATCAAACTGGAGGCACGAGGGGAACAGTTAAGAGCATGTGCCCAGGATAGACAAACCTGGGTGAGTCTTATTTATGCTATTTCCTAGCTCTGTGACTTTGACCATGTTACTTAACCTCTCTGAGTCTCTGTTTTCTCACTATAGGAAAGACAAATATTGCATTATTTGTAATTTTGAGGAAAGCAAATGAATACCAATAAAAGCATGCAGCAGTGTACTAAACACGGTATATGTACTTAATAAATGTTATCTATTCTTATTGTTGTTATTTGGAATTCAATTGAATTGAACTGAATCTAATTTAAACCACTCAAGTGTAAAGCATAGTTAAGGTTAGGATATGACACAATCTAATTAGCTATGAGAAGCCATCTGTGTTTAATATATTTGGACCTATGAAAAGGAGCCAAGAGTTATTTTAATATTTCTATACAGCCAAAATTTTTATTTTTGAATAAAAAAATAAGATTTAGAACTCACTGCACAAGGCTCTGATTTCTGAATCTTGCTGGAAAAGTGAGTAATCAAGTTCTACTTACTATGTGGCATTGCAGCATCTGGGACCTTCAAATAATTTTAATTTCAGTTTAAGTTAAAAGAAATCACTATTGAGTGACACTGAGAGATACGCTAGCAGTCTTCCTACTACTGACATACTAAAATTTCATCCCACTGCTAGAAATTCAGAATATGGTTTTTGCTCTATGACATTTATTGCCAAACAACTTTTATAAAATATGTTCCTTCCACCTGCTTCTTGAGGGTAAGCTGAATCCCCTTAGGATAAAGGAGAATAGGACATGTTTTATAAGATTCAGTCCCTATAAAAGTTTCATTAGCAATTGCTATTCACATAAACAATTTCCCCATTCTATGTGTAGGACTTAAGACTTCCAGACAAAGAAATGGGTTTCTATTGTACAAAATAAATGTAGAATACAGGTGCCTTGTATCACTGGACTTGATGCACTTGGCATTGTAAGGAACTAACAGTTTGCTTGAGATTGATACCTAGCATTTTTTACAGCCATCTGACTGAGAACCCTGAAGATAAGCCCCAAAAGGATAATTTTCAAAAAAAATCAAACCATCACAAGAGTGAAAGGAAAAAAATATTTTTTTTCAGTCTATGTAACTATTTAGCTATTGAAAGCTAAGATTAACATTTTTCTTTCCCTCTACATTATCATCAATAATTTTAACTACTTCCATTCCCAAAACGACCATGTAGTTCATCCAAAAACATTTTGCATTTCTAATAAAATGTTTTAAAACAAACATGCCAAGAGACAACAATTGAGTTTGAATGGTCCGTCAATCATTTGGCAAAAGAAAATCAATCGAAAATGTGCAGTTCCAGGTAGAATTCTGCTGGCTACCACCAAAAAGCAGACTGAGATAATAGCCACTTCAAAATAGAGTGATGTCAAGATAGTTTAAACACCACCAATTACTTGCCATATGGACTATATCCCCTCAGCTCATGGAGTATTTAGAAACTACTCAGAATTAATAAGCACTGCTGTCATAGTACTGTCAAGAAATGTAAACCCTTATTCATATTTTGGAGGTAGTGTGGGTAAATATAAGAAACAGTAAAGAACTATAATCTAAGGGGAAATCCATTTAAATTACATTGTCTGTTGAACCTCAATGTTAGTTAGCAATGTCATTTTTAATTGCCACCAGTAGGTAAAATAGGTTTTATTAAAAAATAATAATAATAATAACCAAGGTAGACTTCCTGACTCTTGGAAACCCACAGAGCATTATCAAAGAATGCGTTAATAGAATTTCCACTTCACGGGCACGTGGGTGGCTCAGTCGGTTAGGCGGCTGCCTTCCGCTCAGATCCTGATCTCAGGGTTCTGGAATCGAGCCCTTAGGGCTCCCTGTTCAGCGGGGAGCCTGCATTTCCCTCTCCCTGTCTGTCACTCTGCCTACTTGTGCTCTCTATCTTTCGGTCAAATAAATAAAATCTTAAAAAAAAAAAAATTTAAATTCCCACTTCAGTGTTAACATGGGCCTCATTCCATACCAATGCCCCTGGAGCTCTTCTCCCCGAGCGTTCGTGGCTCGCTGTGCCTCTTTCCCAGTCCTGCCTTCCATCCCAGGCTAGTGGACTCTCGAAATTAGCCCTTAGAGCTCTGGGGAGCTGCAGGAACAGCCCCTGCCCCAGCTGAATGTGGTCGGTGGCGGGCGGTGTTCTCTGGGACACTGGAGGCCCAGACCTGCCTAGCCCCAGGCTCCCACGCCACACGGGAGATTTTCCAAAATGGGGCTGGGAGCAAGGCCCCCAGACGATGGTCCTGCTAGCAGGGTTAGAGGACAAAGCAGAAAAATTAAGACCAGGTCAGGTCTTAAATGTTTTTACCAACTTGTGTATTAATTTCTGCCTCTGTGGAATTTCTATTAGGGATTTCAAATATCTAAAAAAAAAGTGTTAATTTCTAATATCTTATAGATGGATGTGTGTGTGTGCGCGCGCGCACGTGCTTTGGATGGCACACCCAGCTCACTATACAGATCAAAGAAAACTGTTGAAAGGTAACCTTCTGCTGTGTCCTATTTTTTTTTTTTAAAGATTTATCTTAGGAGACAGACCAGAACTATTCATTCATTTAATATTTATTGAGTGTCTACTATGTGCCAGCGTGAGAAAGCTCTACTGAGAAATCTAGTACATAAACAAATACTTATGAAGCTAAATAATATACAAAAGATTTACAGATAGTGACAAGAAAATAAGAGTTAAATGCAGACATTAAGGGAAGCTACATTTAGGCTCAGTGTTAAAAAGAACCTTCTAACTGTCAGAGCCACCAAAAAAAGAATTGTCTCTTGAGATAATGAGATTCACAACACTTTAAGTCCAAACAGAAGACAGATCATGTATCAGAAATACTATAGAGAAGATTCACACATATCTCTAAAAGTTTGGACTAGTTGACCATTATGGTTCTTTCCAATGCTGGTGTTTTATTCTTCTTAAAAACAATGGGTATGATTTTCCAATACTTATATTATGGTATATATGAGGGGAAGCACCAGGATTGCATGTGTCTAAGGTGAGAGTGCAAAATGTTGGAAGATGGAAATTATAATAGTATTGGTTCCATGAGAACCAATCAATTGGGCATCTATTAATTGTAGGTAATTCCTCATGATATGGTAATGGATAATGTTGACTATTTTATAAATTACAGAGCATACTTTCCTTCATCTTTAAAGATACTACTACAAAAACTGATAATAAGTTATATGTGTTATAGTCTAATACTGGTGGTAGATCCAAAGTGATTAATCTTTCATTATTCTTCTTTTAAGTCATTCCCATGCATTTATGCTTAACACAAATAAACGCAGACATATGAACATATTATATGCATATTTTATGCCTACTAACAACACAACTCTATTACTTTCCTTGACTTTCTGTTTTTCCATTTCCTAATGAATTTTTAGGTTCTTTTATCTAGAACTTTTTTCCTTACTCAAAGTATTTCAAAGCATATGGTTTCTAGAGATTTCTAATTTGGGGTAACACAGGCATGCAATTTTAACATCCTCTCTTTCCTCTAAGTGTCACATAACCTTTTACTACAAAGAAAGGACTAATACCAAGTCTTAAATTATCAACTAAAATACCAAAGACTGGTCATCATCAAAATCTTAGGATTAAATAAAAAACTCAAATAAAAATTTCTCTTATAACTCATCTCAGGTAATGAATCCAATTCTTTGCTGACGATATTTCTAGGTGTAAAGATTTAGTACATACTAAGCTTCTGTTATCTTTGATCAACCTCTTTGAAATGTTTTGTTTATATTTCAGGAATTTAGATACAGAGAAATCATGCTTCCTAAGTCATCCATTTTAATATTTTGTCTAAAAGAAACATTATAAAAAAAATTCAACTAAAACCCAGTATTGATTGCAGAAAGCCACAGGAATCCAGAAAGGTGTCGGCTAGGTAATATCAGTGACTAGAGAGTGTGGCTGTGCGGATGCCTGTGCTGTGTGGGGGTCCTGGGGTTGGGCCCACCGAGAAGCCTGCAGAACAGATGCTCAGTCTGGAGTGGCTGCGTGACCTTGCACAGGCTCACGGTCTTCAGGTGGGAATGCTGGCCTGGTATGACCAAAATGTCCAAATATAAGGGGGGAAAAAAAACCCAATTTGGACTTCTAAGGGAAATGTTCAAAATTGTAATGTCAGTAAAACCAACAGAAAAGCAACAAACACCAATAGCCAGTCTATCAAATTGTGACCTTTGGTTTAAGGTGAATGTAGGAATGAATGGAATGTTTGCTATTAGAACTGTTGCAGACTACCTCAGTATGGGTGGCTACTTTTGCTATCATTTTTTTACTTAAAGATGAAATGAATTAGTGTAGGCTAATACTTATGCAGCCTCTAATAAGCCACTAAGTGAAATCTATCTCTATATCTGCCTGCACACCTACCAACCTACCTACTTCTCTGATCTTCACACTGCCACAAGTCATCGCTGTCCCCGTCCCTATTTGTGGCTGAGGAAGCCAAGGAAGGGAGGTAGACAGGCTTGCCCAAAGACACGCAGCTGGTAGGTAGCAAGGGAGAATTCATGCGGTCCTGAGTTGTAGCTCCAGAATCCACCACAGTTTCTATTGCAAATACCTATGATGCGCACTAAATACAGAAACTATCTTTCACAGAAGACAAACCTACCAAAAAAATGACTTATATTCTGGTAAATATATTTTTGCCACTTATGAATGAGTAAGACGGTCCAGAAAATAGAATTTTGATTCCAAAATGCTGAAATCTTTGGGTGATTTGGGTGGTTCATCATTATATTGGACACATTATATGGTCCCAGAAAATCCTGTACATGATTAGTAGCCTCTATTCTAAATCTGATCTATTGTCTGTAGCCCATATATCAGCAGTCATTAAATCCACACTCCGTTTGCCTAAAAGTCTGTTTACCTATGGCATATTCCCTTCTCTGAAATAGTTTCTCTCCTCTCTGTTAAAGGAAAAAAAAAATTAAACTATTAGCCATAAGAATCTTCTGAACAGACATCTTTTTAGTATAATAAAGATTATTCTGCCAAAAACAACAGAAAAGAAGCCACATCTCTAATGATTTGCCATTTGTTTAATTTTAACTTACTTGCAATACAATTTCCTAATTCCTAAGTGTGATTTGTAGTCTACTTAGAGGTGACCCTTGGTGCATTTCATACAGAGATAAACTTTAAAACTGCTCTAGTCTCTGAGGGCATCCGGTAGTCTCTCCAGGTAATTCTCTGGATTACTAATAGACTGGTTCTAAAACAAAATTCCCAGCTTGAATCAATGACGTGTTTGCTTCTGCATTCTCATTCTCCATTTTGATTTAGGTTTAGGTTTGAGAATAGGAATCACAACTTTCGCACACTTTATATATAAGTTGGACGTAGAAGCATCTTAACTTTGTTTCCATGAATCATCTCAGGAAGAGCAAAAAGAAAACAACAATAATGCTGCTGGCTTGATCCAGGGGCCTGTCCATTATAAGATATGCCTGCCAAAGTATATCGATGGACAAAATCTGAAAAATCTTACCTAGACCTAAATCTCCACAGTAACTCTGGGGGCCTCAAAACAAGCAGTTTGTTAAATATATGTGCAATAGCATGACTTAAAATCAGAGTATCTTGTTTATTAAGATAAAGCCTATAAATAATGTTAATAGAGACTAATAACATGTGTTGTGAAAAGAATATATAAAAAATTTTAAATAGATAACTAGGTAGACCTAGTCTTTAGATTGACAAAATTATGAGGACAGAGACCATGTATATTTTCATCACTTTTTTGTACCTTGAACTAATATGGTGTCTGACGCGTAAAATGTTTGTTGAGTGACTGTCTCAATGCACAGAATAATTCTTCCATCAACATTGCTTAAAGAATTACTAGTACAGAATCCACCCCATACACCTTTTTAAAGGGAATCTAAGTTAGAAGGGCTCTGTACTACCAAGGAAGCCTAATAAAAAAGTACAAAAATAATCAACAGGAGCAGTGCATCAATCAGAGGAGGTCTGATCATGATTAAATAAGAGCATTTTAAAAACCTCAAATTTCCGTTCATAAGTAGAATTTAAAGCAGCTGTTCAGCCCTAGTACAATGTCTGCCCTAAGAATTAAAAAAAGAAGGAAAAAAAAAAGCAAATGATGGCAGCAGTGAAACTATTGCTCTAAGACTTCAAAGTTGATATGACCTTTAAAAAAAAAAGCTAAAAATACAAAGGGACAATTTTACATTTTCATATTGCACTGCAGACAAGAAGAATCTGGTATTACAATGCTGGGGCCTCTGTTTTTTACATGAGGCAGAGGTGTTTCCCTTAGAAGCAAAGGTCTTAGGGGACATGTCTGTCACAGCAGTTATTTTCTGTTTCACTTGTTGGCAAACTTACATTTCAAAACAACAACAAAAACGAGCCTCCCCAGCTCCCTGTAAACCAAGGAGGTAGAAACAAAAAATATTTCAAAGCAAGAAAGCAAACAGACTGTGAGGACTGAAACTCAGACCAAAGGCATCTGCTCTCCAACTCACACTCCCCACAACCACCCAGCCTTCTTACAATCTTACAGATTTTCCTAAGAGATGTTGCCATTTTAGCTTTGTTTTTCCCTAAGTTCTGGCAATACCCATCAGTGCAGGCAAGGCAGCAAAGCCACTAGCAGAATCCAAACCGGAAAACAGAAAAGCTGTTCGGTCTTTTCTTCCCCGCCACTCCATTACTAATTTATTTTTTCCAAAGTAAAACTCCTTCATTCTATCCAAAACAGCAATCACTAACTTCCAGCATATAACAATTATTTCATTAAGGGCAAAGAATACAGAAATGATTATAGTCTGCAGGGCTAAAAAATGGGCTGGTCGGCATACTGGACAATTTCCCCTTGGGCTCCCATTTTTCTCAGAGAGAAATAATACTATAAAACAGCTAGTGTGTTCCTCCTTAAAAAAGGGCCAAAGCAATCTTTGTTTCCACTCCTTTCTAGTATACCTCCTTCTGAATCCCACCCAACGTGGTGGTTGCCAATGCAGCTTCCTGCTCAGTCTTGATAGAAAGAAAGGAAGAAAGGAAGAAAGAGAGGAACAAGAACAAAAGGTCTAATGCCACGTTGCCACTGATGATCAATATTTCACTGAGAATATAAAAAATATTACTAAGATTCGTCAAAAGATACTGTTTTCAAAATTCTACCCACACACAGTGCTTATATTTTTTCCTTTTAGATTTAAAATTAACATCCCACAAAATAAACCCAGGGTTTTGTGTCAAGAAAAATATCTCTGTTTGTATGATCACAAGGAGAACAGGAAATCTGCCTGCATTCATGGGTCACTTGTGCCTTATATATATTTCTATGATTTATTACATTTAGCTATTACATAGTTTCATATGCATAGTTGAAGTTCAAACTTCAGTCTTTACAGGATATTACAGACAAAATGAGAACCAAGAGATAAATGATAATTTCCACAACATTCATATGTATCATGTGTCACATATATCCTATGTTAAAAAGGTCTAAGTTCAACTGCCATTAAATCTATATTGCTTGAAAATTTAATCCAATTCAACAAGCATTTCTTGAGTATTGATATTGTGCTTGGTATAAGGAAATAAAGATGAATGATTCTTAGCTGATGCGCTCACGATCTAGTGACATCACAATTCAGTGAGAAGACACAACCGTGGGAAACACTATAAGCAGAGGTGGAAAGAAGATCTAATGGAAATCATGGAGGGAGTATATAACTCTCTCAATCAGTTAGAGCGGGATTCAAAAAGCAGACAACACCCCAAGGGAATCTTAAAGGGTGAGGTTATGCTGGTGGTGGGGGGGAAGCATAGAACTGAAAGAAGTATGGAGTGATACAGAAGGGCTAGAGACAAGGGAACAAAATGGGAATCAATAGATTTAGTAGCTAGACAAATAGAATGATAAATGGAAGGTCAGATTAAGGTTTGTTTAATAAACATCTCTTGAATACCAAGACTACATTTAACATTGGAGCATGAGGATGTTGCAGAGTTGTAAGTTATTAAATTAAGAAGTCCCATGACCAAAAGATGCATTAACATAAAACCCATCATCCAATCCCTGCACTAAACATAAAAATCAAAACTTTTCCATTGCCTACAGAATAACAACCAATCCTGCAGTTCAGGGCTTTCCCTCACCTGTCCTCCCTGTACCTGTTTTTATACCCGTATGTATGGCAGTCCCACAGGATTCTTGCCACATCCAAGGCTGAGCATGATTATATGGTTTGGCATGCCAAAGCTCAATCATTCAGTCCTATGCCAGGTGCCCCAAGAGCCTACACAACCTCCAGACCCAGTTCAAAACCAGCATCTTTGGATAATCAATCTTCTTACATCTCCATGATTCAAATGTCTTTTCCCTTCTTTGAGCTCCCCAGTATTTTGTGAGTATCTATTACAGTTATTATATTATGTAGTCCTGTGATGGTTACATGAGCTTTTCTACTGTCCAAATGAAGGCTATTAACGGAAGATATTTTTTGCGCTAAATGTTGCCTTAAAAAGTTTTGTATTTACGGGCTCCTGTGTGGCTCAGTGAGTTAAAGCCTCTGCCTTCAGCTCAGGTCATGATCTCAGGGTCCTGGGATCAAGCCCCACACCGGGCTCTCTGCTCAGCAGAGAGCCTGCTTCCTCCTCTCTCTGCCTACTTGTGATCTCTCTCTGCCAAATAAATAAATAAAATCTTAAAAAAAAAAAAGTTTTGTATTTAGTACATGTTCAGTTAATATTTATTCAACTGTACCAAAGTAAACCATTTAGGTATGTTTGTAATTTTTTTAATGATCTTAAAAAGGTTTAGGAAGGTAACCGAAGTATCAAAAAGCTGATATGAAGTTAACATCAGAGATAAAACCATATGAAGCATTGCTTCTTTCATATGAGACATATTATTTAGTCACCACTCTCTTAGCCTGTGCAACTGTTGTGGCAAGACTTCCCAATTTTTTTTTTTTTTTTTTTTTTTACCCAGAATCAGACCTGAACACCAAAAAATTATACAGGAAGGCATGTTGAATAAAATATTTGAAGCTAAATTTACAATTCTTATATAATTTGACAAATTAAGGTGAAATTATAGTGAAAACACCAAAGTTGCTGAGGCAACATTTACCTGTCTTTCTACCAACTGTTCCTCAGTGATGAGTAAAAATGATACACATTTAAACCAGCTACAAAGAAGAAATATTATAACACTTTTAAGATCTATATATTCTATTGGTATCCTATCCTTCCACTTGTTATAGTCCTTAGAAAATAAAGTAATATTTGCTAAAATATTAAATATAAGGGAAAGAAAGTTTGAAAAAACATTTATCAAGGAATTCACAGACTGAATATAGCAGGGAGATCTTTTAGATACTCATATTAACACTATTAACTTCAGGCTATCTAATGCTTGATAGTTCAACATGGTCAACATTGTCAACCAAACAAAAGCATTTTTAAGCTTTATATACTTTAAATCCACATAGTTTTAATTTTGAATTTCTTTTACTCTTGTATCATGAATAAATTTAATAAAAAAACCAAGTCATGGTTATTTTTCATGTATCATGCCAATAAAATAATAACAGATTATTGCAAATACATTACCATGACTTTTTGCAATTATCATCGCTATATACTGTTTCATAATACAGCCACAAATCATAGTTATAACCTCATACATTAGTACAAAACTTTGACTCTCTTCCTGTTACAGGTAAAATTCAAATGGAATTTCTCTCACATACCAAAAATGCATACAATGCCTTGATAATTCTATGCGCGTTGTATTTGAATTAATTTACTGAACAGAAATGTTCAGTGGAGAGCAAGTGGTACACTGGTGTGATTTTTAGCATCTCCTTAATATTCAAATTATAGTAAAATGGTTCAGAGTTGATTCTTGACATTGTTTTCTGTACTATTCCATTCATATAAAAAGAGAAACATATAAAAAGAGAAAAAATTTAAGAAAATAACTGGAAATTTAGTGGCAGGTGCCAGAAAAAGTATTTTTGAAATAAAAATTTTGAAAACCCCATCTTGAGGTCCAATTAAATATGAAGATGAATAATAAATGTAAATGGTGAATAACAATTAGTATGTAGGAAATGGGACTATAATGCTGTTTTAAAATTTTGAACGGTTTGTAACCACAGTAGTGTTTCAAGGTGAATATTTTAACACCATAAATGATCGTACCAAAATGTATCTGTTTGATGCAATTTTTTTTAGGAAGTAATGGAAAACTTATTTGTTTATCCTAATTTTCCTATGAATAAATGAATCTCAGAAAGAAACTGACAAATGTTATATTTGTAGATATTGCTCTGACAATATTATATATGATATAATACTTTATTTCATTTAATACAATGACCTGTGGTTGAGGATGATAATTAAATAACTCACTAGGGAGTATAATATGGCACCAACCAATTCAAATGGATGCAGGCTAACAATAACCACCAGAGTCATACTGGTTACAACTGCTGCACATCAGCCCTGCAGGCTACTCATGAGGATACTGTCTCAGGAAAGGTAAACCACATGCTAGTTTCCTATATCCATGATCAAGGTGTTAGTTCCACAACACCAGAAAGACTTGATATTTGAATTAATAACTAATTCATAATTATTTACTGTAATATTTTTCAATTACTGGATTTGGGTGAGTCAAGAGTGGTATTCCTCACCCTCACATTTTAGATTCTCTTTACATAGGCATTCTCAGTATTGTATTCAGTAAAGGGGTATTTTTGTTTTTAAAGATTTTATTTATTTATTTGACACAGAGAGAGAGAGAGATCACAAGTAGGCAGAGAGGCAGGCAGAGAGAGAGGGGGAAAGCAGGCTCCCTCCTGAGCAGAGAGCCTGATATGGGGCTCGATCCCAGGATGCTGGGATCATGACCTGAGCCGAAGGCAGAGGCTTAACCCTCTGAGCCACTCAGGTGCCCCAGTAAAGGGGTATTTTAAGAAAGTTTCTCTCATCAAATAAATTAAGAAAAAGCTACATCAAGTGAGTTCTCCTTCTTTTTCTTTACTGAAGGACTTGTCAGAGCACATGATATATGCACCAGGAAGAGAGAGGAAAAAAAAAGTAAGCTGTGTTTTTTAGACAAGGAATCATGTACATGGGAAAAGCAAATATTAAGGAGATGTAGAATCTTAATTCATAGGTTAAATTTACTTTTAACCAATGTGTCAATGAAGACAACTAAACTTACAGTTTATGTTTAGTATATTCAAAATTCTATGTTTTTTTTTTCTACAGCACTTTGCTTCTTTGCTTTAAAGCATTACCATATCCATGTTGTCCTATCAAAAGAAGTATCAGTTTGATGATAGATATGAGTGATTCTTTTCTTTTTGATCATAGTCAAGAGTGTGTGGGTAAGGTTGCTCATGAGTTCTGTTTGTCAAAGTACAACTTTGAAAAACCTGGATGAAAAGGTTCACCAACTTCAGGAGAGAACGAGATGCCAAGAAAATCTATTTCAAAAGGACTTGAAATAGATCTGCATTAGTTAATAGGATAAAGAACTTCCTAGTGCATGCCAGAAAGAATCCCATGATTCTTATCTATTATCTTCAGTACCAAAATGAAAAAGAAACAAAGAGTCTGTTTAACACAAATTAAAAAAATCAGAACAATCATCATTAATTTTAGTACCTGATTTTGAAAACTAGACATTCCTGGACTTGTTTTTCTGAAAGGACTGTAGTCTGGACTACATCTGTTAGTTTTATCAAAAAGTCCTACAAATTAAACTGCCCCTAACCATTTTAGTAACTATTCAAATGCACCTAAAATAAGCTGTGTAAGCTCTTTGGGGGAGGATCTTGGTTCTATGATAACTTCTACGTGTGAAGGCAAGTAGGGTTATCCTTTCCACTGGAAGCATATCACTTCTGTGAAGAATTCATGGTATTTTAATAAAGGCACTCCCTCTTATTTTTCATCACTTTCTCTATTTGTCTCCAAGTTGGCACCTCTCTCTTCTCTTTATCTCCAGCTCTTTCAGTCTCACTCCTGCTTTCATTCTCTTTCATCCTCATTTTCTATACATACAAATACACATAGATACATACAAGTAGGGTATAAGACCCAAGCTCTGAGATGGCACACTTTTCATAATTAGTGGAAAATACTTCATTAAAATGATGATCACTATAAATAGTTCTTTTTAATTTTCCCCTTTCATCTCTCCTAAACATCACTCTCCATTACTCTTAAATGACAAGTTATATTGTCCATATTTCGTTCCAAGGGGGAAATAAAAATCATGACATAAAAAAATCTGTCTCTGACAGATGTGCAAAATAGTACTTCTATCTGATTTCATTTGATCTTTGAGAACTACCGGTAGTCTGTGTAAGTGGCTTATACTTTAAGATTTCATGAGTAAAACCAAACTCTATTTACATCATTTTAAGTGTGTTATTATCGTGTACACTATAAAACATAGGAATCCTCGCAACTCACAAGGCAGCTCACCTTGAAATTCATCAAGACTGTCTCTAAAAGGGTATCACGTTTTCATGAACCCAAAAGATGTGTCCATTTGAGGGCTGTGAAACGCACTCCAAAGTAAGAGGAGCATCGAGGAGCTGCTGGAGGGGACAGAACCCAGGCACCGAACAATCATGGAGCTCCCCAGGGAAAATCCATTGGGCAAATGAGGAAGGACAGGGTGTTGTAGCATGACTTCCAGGAAAAATAGGTTAACAAAACCTGAAGGGGAACCAATTCAATCCCCTAAAATACTGAGTGAAAGCCAAGACGTCTGAGGAGAGCCAGGCACCAGGAAAAACACAGGACCTGCTGTGAGACCAAGCAACCAAGAAAACTGCGATCTCAGAGACTTATTATCTCTTAGCAGAAGACCCTTTGGAGGCAGAAATGTGGATTATCCTTTCCGGCCTTAACGGACCTCAGTATTTGTATGTGGCCAAAGAATTTTATGGGAATTGACAAGTCACCCTCTAACTGAAATAGAACTCTTTACTATTAAAGCCCAGCAAACTGACATTGGAAAGATGTGCAAAACTTTCTACCCTTATTAATCTTATTAGACATTGGAATTTCTAAGCCTTTAAATAATGCTTTTATGCATTTTAATTCATTGTTTAGTTAAAATTGGTATAGAAAAATATAAATTTATTTATTATAAGATAATACAGTTTTCCTTGATTTTTAAATATTCATTCTCTAGGCAAAACAGTCATTTACAAGTAAGGAAATTAATGTTGGTTGCCATTGGGCAGAGAAGAGACAGCATTTTCACCTGCTTGACTTTTAATAGAAAAATAAAACTGTAGTTGTCTTTCTAACAATAATCTTTAAGCAACCTAGCTCTCATAGCTAATAAACTAGCAAGCAAGAGCTAATAAGTAATAAAAAAAAAAGAGAGAGAAACCAAAAGGAAGTTCTCTATTATAGAGGTGTCTTAATTTCTATTACCCACTACTATGTTAAAATTGTCAATTTCATAATCAGTGACCTGTCTTACTAATTGACTCAAGTAAATATAATTATTATAATAGTCTCCAAATAGAAATAAAGATAAATTAATCAGCTTTTCTTTTTCTGTCCTTTGTCTGAAAAACAAAATAGAAACAGAAAAAGTGAGCATTAAAAGTGGAGTAGTATTTCAAACAGGTACTATAGAAACAATTGGCAGAGAATTTGATATTATCCTACAGACAGCAGCTCCTTAAATAATATTGGCCCATTTCCCCATAAATATGAATTACTCTCACATTAAAATATGAAAAACCAATAAATTAATATAAAATCCTATAAAAATCTTACAAAACTTTGTTACAGTGTGGAAACAAACAGTTATATTAGACTACCATATAAATGAAAAATAACAAATAAAAAGCAAAACTATTAGCTTAGAAATTGCTAAAATGTTAACGCTGCTCCTTTATCCACTACCCTTATTTTTCCCTAATAAATATAATGTTTGAATTCTGTATCGTGAGCTAAGTAATAGTAGACTGCCAATTAAATTCAAGGGTCTTCAAAGTTGGAGTCAAAGTTCACACATCATGGGACCGGCCATTTGACAAAAAATATCCAATACAGAAAAGTGAAATTAAGACCACTGTAAAAGAAGGGAAAAGAAAACAAAACAAAAAACACCTTTTAAAAGCACGAATTCCAACTGGTTATAAAAAGGTCACTACAGAGAATATAATTAAATGGCACATGTTGGAATAAGTATAATATATACTTGTAAAACAATTTTTAATTTTTATGAACATACTCGTTTTCACCTGAGGATATCTAATACCTTTTGAAAACAATTTTTAGAACTGCTATTTTTTGAGCCCTAACATAACATGACAGCTTGTACTGAATCAACAGAAAATGTTATATTTAGAAATTCTGCAGTTTCAAAAAAAAAAAATGCACTGAATTTTATCAGATTCCATCAATGAGCAGGATAATAACTTAACAGTTTCACCAAATTAAATCACTCTTTAGTGTTTTCATTTAATAAAAAGGCACAATCAACAGGCTGTTCAAAACCAAAACTTCCCTACAATTTCTCCACTCATCCTCATTCTGACCACACAACGTCTCTTTTCAATTCCAACCATGCATTCTGAGCTCCCTTTCTCACCCCTCGCAAACCTTAGTGGAATGAAGGGCATTAAAAGTAAGTAAACAACCAATAAATGTAACTATGTTACTGAGTCATGTGGGGAGGAGGGCAACATGCAGAGAAAATGGTTAAATTGTTCACATTGGTAAAGTAGACTTTGTTCCATAAACTTTCCAAGAACACTGGTAGAATGCTTCATTTTTAATTCATTCAATCCCACTTAAAATTTACCTGACTCCAGCAATTGGACTAGGTTATTTTTTGCTCTCACAAAATGCCATTTTTATTAACACATCAAGGAAAAATATAAATATGTTCAGCTTGATTTCTGGCTTAACGTTTTGAAGATCAAACTCATGTCAACTACAAAAGGAAGTTCTGTTAACCACTCACAGGGAAAGGGGGATGAAAGCTGAGGAAACTTGGCAACATAGGGTCATGGCGCATTTACATGCAAGAAATAAATTCAGGCACTCTCGACCTTTCCATTGACCCTACCTACCATTGTCATGCGGACTTTATAGAAGCTGAATCCTCTCTGATGATATGGCCTGCATTCACTGGGTACATACAAGGTCAAAAGACAGTTCTGAGTTTTCCATAAATCATCTCTTTTAATCCCCAGAACAACCCCATGAGGCCTGTACTATCCTTTCTCCACTTCACAGATGCAGAAACTGAGGCAGGCACAGAGAAGTTAAACAGCTTACCCAAGGGAACCTATCTTGCATCCCACTGAACCAGGCTAGTAAATTAGGCAATCTTATTCTAGAGTTCATACTCATGACCTATATGACTACTTAGGTCTGGAAAATTCTACCATGTTCATCTTCAATTTTCACCCTTCCTAAAAGAACTCTGACACACAGACTAGAATGAAGTCTACCTTGTGTTCTCCCGTAACACTCTGTACTTAACTTCTCTACTTATATTTTCTTTTATTTGTTTCAATTGCTTTCTTAATGTCTGTTATCCCACAGACTATAAGCTTGATGATGGCAAGAGCCATCTACGTCTTGTTTATCATTCAATTTCTAGAAGGTAGTATACACAAGAGTGTTCAATAAATATTTCATGAAGGAGTGCACATATATTTTTAAATTGCTTTAAAAAAACCTGTTCTCTCCTGCAATTCAAAAATTTCCATTAGTAACTGCAAATATGGACAATTCACTACCAACAATAATAGCTGATATGTATTCAGTGTTTACTATCGTAGGTCCAGTTCTAAGTAATTTATTTATATTCAATTACTCAACAGTAATTGTAGCCACTATTTCTTTGTTTCGTTCTTTCTTTCTTTTTCCCTTTCTTTCTCCGAAGAGAAAAATTAAATTCAGAGAGGTTAAAAACCTAGGCCCATATCACACCGCTAGTGAAAAATAGGATCTAAACACAGGCATTTGACTCTAGAAACTATGCTATCCACTACCTTGAAATAAGGGCAAGTCTCAAACGGCTAAATTCTCACTTTAAAGAGATTTGAAAATGTTGGCAACAAAAAAAGATCTCCACTCTATAAACTTTTTAAAAAAATCTTAACCTATCTTTATTAAAGTATAGCGATAGAGTTAAAACAAAAAGAATAGCCTGTATTTGCCTCTATTTTTCTCAAATATATATACATATATATATATATATATATATATTTCTGATTTTAAAAAGGTGAGAACGGTGAGTGAAGAAAAAAGAGTTGAGTTTGTTTTGACTGAGGTAACTGAAATCTAGCATTTTTCATAAAGAGCAACATTGTAGTTTTACTACAATGAATGAATGAATGAATACAATGAATTCCAATCTAACAAAATATACAATGCTTTTACAATGCTACACTATTACACAGAAATTGCAATCAATATTTTTAGGTTATTACCTACAGAAAATTTAGTATTTATGTCCAACTGCAGAGTAGACTTTATGGATAAATTGTAGTGGTTTCTTGGATTAAGGCAACTCTATTCTCTCAACTACAAGTACCAAGTAGCTTTGTGCAAGACAAATCATTATGGCTCAGAGAGCTTCCTGATCACAGATTAGATCTCTTAAAAAATCTAAGCCAGTTAAAAAAAATCTCCATGAATTTGATATACCAAAATTTGAACTCCATAGGTACCCATTTCTGACAAATCCAATTATAATCTTAAGTGATTTTAAAAAGGACAATGTTCTAACAACTGTCTTAAATCTGTATCTAATCTGAATCTAATCATGAGGACACAATCAGACAAATCCAATATTGTGAGATACTATGTGAGACAAATGGCCTGGACCCTTAAAAAATGTTGATGTCAACATCAAGACAAAAAGATGGAAGGGTACTATTTACAATGAAAGGAGACCTAGAGAGATATGACAAGTAAACGCAATACCTAATGCTTGACTTGATCCTGATTTTAAAGAGAAAAAAAAAAAAAGCTACAAAAGGTATTACCAGGACCATTAGGAAATGTGGATATGGACTATATCACATAATACCACTGTATTAATGTTACATTCTTGGATGTGCTAATGTTATTGTGGTTATGTTGGAGAATGTCCTAGTTCTTAGAAGTGTTAGCCTGCAATGTGCTTGTAAATGAATCAGAAAAGAAAAAAAAATGTAAAAGCCTAAAATCAATAAATAACAAAACTCGGTGAACAGTACAAAGTATGTGAATGCTCACTGTACTCCTCTTTTCACTTTTTTACAGATCTAGATTTTTTTAATAAAAAAAGAAAAAGAAGCATTAAGAAAAGTTCTGTATTTGAATAATTGTGACTTTTTTTTAGATGACTAGGGAGTTTTCAGTTGCAGCAAATGTAAATTCAAAAATATTCTGGGCTTGCGAGTTAGCTTTGCCATTGTGATCTATAAGTGCCTAAATGTTGTCATAAAGAGCAGCTATAAAATAATTATACCTAAACCCAAACAATCAGTCTTGGTAAAGCTTTAGTTAGTAAAAGGTAAATAGTGGTACTTTTTAACGATTATTCTCATATTAATAACATGATAAATTGTAAAAATCTTTTATCCTACACTTTTTCCTGCACTCACCACTTCCTCCCGTTCTTTTATCCATACTGATGTATGCATTCATCTTGCCGAACAAGTTATTTACATAGTAAGTATTCACTAAATATTTTTCAGTGGACAAATCAAGATGAGAATGTTTCTGTGTCTCCATCACTTTAAACGCAGATGTGTGTAGATGATTTAGTAAATCAAATTGAAAGCATATAAAATCTTCTGCTAATTTAACTCATTTAGTCAATCTGGGATGACTTTTAAAGTTAAATCAACCCAGAGGACCCAGTGAGATGCTGTATTGTCGAGGTCTGCAAAAACAACACATTTAACAAAGTGGACAGTTAATAATAGACAGCCTTAACATGCTTCAAATGAAGATGACCCCTACTATGTTGTATTATATCAAAGTCTAGGGTCTCAACGGGATGCTTTTCAGGTCCTCAAGCAGATCCAAAAGTGTTTCCTGAGGAAAATTCTTGCTTTGTCTCTATGACCTCCTAAACCTAGAGCCAATTTAAGGACAGAAGTGGGAGTGCCCTCAATCTAGGCAAGACTACAACTCAGTCAAGAACTGATTGTTCCTTATCTCTTAGCAACAGTCTGGATGTAACAACTGTTATTTAAAGGAGATAGTTTAAGGGACATGTTAGCCTTTTCTTAGATCTCTGCCAATATCCTTTCACCAGGAAATCTACATACCTGGCAAACATTAGTTTAGCTACTTATAGAAATGCCTTCCTTCACTAAGTTAGTTATCATTCAATATTCTTTCTCTTATCTGGCTGTACTAAAAATGGCAATGTAAAGAATGCCTTAAGAATCTTCTACAATACTTCTATCGAAGACAACTTAAGGAATCATAAAACCAATTACTCTTTCACATCAGGGTCCCCCAAAACAATTGTGATTACTGATAAAATGATAGGTGTTTTTTGTTGTTTTTGTGGGGTTTATTTGTTGTTCTTGTTGTTGTTTTGGCCAGAAAATGATAATCATTAACCTTATTATGATTGTCAGGTTACAAAGAGTATTCCTAACCAATGTTTTAGAAAGAATTCCCTTCCCTTATTTTACGAACCTATTTATGTGCACACATACATTAACATGTATATGATGTACATAATATAGATACAACACATAATTTTATATCATATCTATATATCTTTATATGACAAATATACATGTATAATATAAAAAAAAACCTAAGGGATCTCATAACAGAAATATTTTCCTTTAAATATTTTTAATCCTTTTAGGAAGTACTTGAAGTTCTAATAAATCCTGTACAAACCACTGGCTTCAACATTATTTATTAAGTAGTTGGTATTTACATATCAACTTATAGTCTAATGTTATTTGCCATACTATGTGAAATATTCTTTGAATTCTTTCTATATTATTAAAATCTGCTCAAGGTTAGTTTCTTATATAAGTAGTAAAGTGACCTAAGAGATGGGAATTATATCCTCATTTCACAGATAAAGAAATTAAGACATGGAAAGTTCATGTAACTTGCAAAACTCACATAAGCTAATAAGTAATGGAGTTGTAGAATATATTTAAACAGTCTGACTCCAAAGCCCACCTGTAACTATAGTTATATGGCTTCCCCCTAGTAAGGTATTAAGAAATCAAAGCATCCACCAGAAGCCTCAGCCTCAATATATGGAAAAACACAAGATCAAACCTAAAACAGAGATTCAATATAGGTTTAATTCAAACCTACATTAACATACACTATTTTAGTAGCAAAATTAAGAAATCCAGTAGGATAAAACCACAAGGTTCAATCTTCATTCCCAAATGCCTTCTCGTCCCCAGGAATCTGCAGTCTTTTTTACAGTCACATTCTTTTACCATATCTGATTGAGTTTTCTACTCAATAGTACCAATACCCTTGTCTGCCACCCTATAAAAGCAGTAGTCCTGACGACAAGTGAGATCAAGGATTTGTATCCTATTAGTTATTAATATCATTATTTACCAATTCATCACAATGTTTTCCATATTATTTTCACCACTGAAGATGTAAACAGCGACATATTTTAAAATTATTGTAACGAGGTGTCCTACCCATTAAGACAGCAAAAACTAATCAGATAAACTTTCTGAGCAGAGCTACTGCCTGTCCATAAAGATATTTCCGTAAGAAGTCCACTGTGAAGGACTTAAGAAAGAGATGTTTGAGAAATTTTACGTAGTTACACTTCTCAAAGGAAACTCCATCTATAATGTGCACTGGAAACTGGTGTCTCTCAAAAACAGTTTCTTTTTTTTTTTTTTTTTTAAAGATTTTATTTATTTATTTGGCAGAGAGGAGAGAGATCACAAGTAATCAGAGAGGCAGGCAGAGAGAGGGGAAAGCAGGCTCCCTGCTGAGCAGGGAGCCCGATGCCGGGCTTGATCTCAGGACCCTGAGATCATGACCTGAGCTGAAGGCAGAAGGTTTTAACCCACTGAGCCACCCAGGCGCCCCTCAAAAACAGTTTCAAGAAGCCTTCATCAAGAAACCCTTTATATAACTGTCCATGTATGTGGATGTCCCCCGTCTAGCACATCGCCTGAGCCATGTATGAATGAATTCATTCAGATAGGACAAATTAGAAGTCTGGACCACAATCACTGTATGTTATTTATTTATAGCATCTGATTTTTAAATAATATTTATTCATCAACTAAAATAATGCTGGTATCACATAGTAGGTATCCGAAATACATTTGTTGAATGAATGGATAAATTTCTGCAACTTAAATAATAGATTATAAAGTTCTGGAAGCACTTTATTATCTAGATCAATACTACAGTTTGATGGCTGGGAGTGAGTTCTTCGGAGCTGGACTGTTGGGATTTGTATTCCAGCTCCGCCACTTATTACCTGGGAAGTTAGACAACTCTCTTTCATTTTCTTCGTTTGTGAAATAGGGATAACAAATGAGATTTTTGTGAGACTAAGGCTGGCACAGAATAAGTACATACTGAATGTCAGTGCTATCTTTATATCTATCTCTATTAGTATATCTCTATATGTATAGAGAAAGAGCTTGGATCACATCTTGTGGGTCAATTTTAGAAACTGTGTGTAGTATCAGCTGGGATGCAAAAGGGGAAGGTATTCCCACCCAACCACAAACTTCTTTAAACCCAGTGTTGAAATGACAAATATACATGGTGGCATTTCAAAAAGTAAATATAATTGTCCTTTTAAACATATAATCTCTAAAATAACCTATACAATCCCTAAGCAAACATCTCTTCTATTCTAACTCCATGGAAATTTGAAAAAACTGATAGAATTCATTGGATAAATGATATAAAGATCTGTGCAAGTCAGTGTTGCTACCAAGGTTACTTAAAAAGTGATACAACCTCACGTTCTTACAGAAGAAAGCTAGCTAAAAAGGGAAGACAGTTAATAAAAACTTAACTCTTTCTGATTTATTACTACCCCACTGAGCTGTAACTACCAGAATCCAGATAGAGATAGAAGTTTTAATTTTCCTCCCTCTGTGGAAAGGAATAAAACAGTGCCATCCAATAGAAATATAATGGGAGTCACAAATAAGGGCCACACATGTAATTTGAGATTTTCCAGTTGCCACGTTAAAAAAGTAAAAAGAAACAGGTGAAAATAACTTTAACAACATATTTTATTTAAGTCTGCATAGCAAAATGTTGTTATTTCAATATGTAATCAATGTTTTTTCAACATGTAATCAATACTAAAAAAAAATCTTAGTAACATATTTTGCATCCTTTCTTTCAAACTACGTCTTCAAAATCCAGTGTGTGTTTTATACTTACAGCGAATCTCATTTGAAACTAGCCACATTTCAAGTGCCTAAGTGTCACGTGGCTAGAGGCTACCATATTGGAAAGCACAAATAGAGAGGGATTCTGAGAGTTTTCTTTATACTTTTTCCTAAATTACATACTTCTTCCTCAAAAACTAAAAAGCAATATATCTTTGGCAATCGATATAACCTAGACAAATGAACATTCTAATACCTCAATTTTCCTAATATTAAAAAATTTAAAATCAACTTCAGCTAAGGAAAATAAAATGGGTCAAATGACTTAGTCAAAATATATTTTTGGCTTACCATGTGCTAAGTAACAGTCTATAATAGCTCTCACCAACTACTCCATAAATTTAAAAGCCTCTAGTATATAATACTTGCCAATATTCTTTTATTGAGGACTTCTCCCATACCTTTAAGGTAAATGAAATGGGTCAAATAATTAGATTTTGCCTATAATTTACTATCTATAGCA
Source organism: Procyon lotor (assembly GCA_028646535.1). Classification (NCBI taxonomy): domain Eukaryota; kingdom Metazoa; phylum Chordata; class Mammalia; order Carnivora; family Procyonidae; genus Procyon; species Procyon lotor. The sequence goes on from CM053611.1 coordinate 38,644,122, forward strand.
TGATTTTCCCTTACTGAACTAGTGATGAAACAGCATTGGTCTGATTTAATACTATAAATTCAGAACAAATGGGAAAGCATTAAATTCAGAAGTGCTTCTGGACCATTAACTTCCATGCTGATTTGACATGCACCATAGTATTCAGGCAACAGACTCAGGAATATAACCTATTCCTAAAGCAAACAGTATTTTATCTCATAACCATCTGGGGTTCTCGTCCTAAGGGCAACTTGTGTAGTGTTGTCTGGTATATTTTAATATCCTGAGGTGTGGAACTAAGACCCACTTTATTAGCGAAACCCATTTTGCTAGGAAAAGAAGACTGACATAGAAGAGATTATAGAGGGAACAAAATTTTGGCTGAGGCCCTTGTTTTCATTATTTAGCTGAAGAAAAATTGGGTTATATATGCTTTCAAAACCCTATGGTTTTTCTAAGGTACCAATAAAAGTGATACCATTCATAACGTGGACAGTGGTCTCTTTCATATATTGCCTATAGTCGCAAACTTAAGTGCCAAGCAGATGGTTGAAATCTGTTTTGTATAAAACGTGTGCTTTTTTTTCCCCCAACTGTGTTCTTTGTATTCATATTCAGCCTAGGTTTTAGCCATCAAAACACTGGCACTATGTCGATCATTAGCAGCATTTTAGACAACTGGCAACTAAGGTATTCACTGTTCTCCACAAAATGTTCAGCTAATATTTCCCAGATGTATAATTAAGGCAAAAGATCATCTTCTTAAATTGGTATCAGCACTTTGGATGGCTTCTGGCTTTCAACAGATTATATCAGTGGAAAACAATTTTATATCAAAAATAAAGGTTCTGTTTCTTGGATGTTTTCGTTTGCTTGTTAAACAGCTACCCATAAAAAGAAATCTATAAATTTTCCGAAGCTTCACCCAGAGTCTAAGAAATAGGTTGCTAATGCAAAACTCCTCATGTTACTTTTACCATGAAAATCTGTGTTGCACTCTATTGGTACAGATAACTTTCTCCAAGTAATTTAGTATTTTCCTAATTTCAAAATATTTGTACAAACAATGCTTTACAAAACAATAAAGAGCAAGTGACCCTTTTTATCTTAATAAAAAAAACATTCTTTTTTGTTGTCTAGTATTTTTTATATAAAATGATTTTTATGACAATACACAAATAAATGAGTTTTAATTTGCATAGTTTAAAACACAGGAATATGTTAGACCAGGAAATTAATTATTTTGATACTTGATATACTGACACTTGCAAAAACAGCTTTTAGTGTATCATACTTCTTATTTATTAAAGGGGAAGAGATTTATGCTTAGGATATTTCATTATTAGCAGTAAGCAGAGGAAGCATTGCTATGCTGCTACTACGAAGGGACAAGTTACCTGGGATCAATAATCATAAGTGCATTTAAGATAATTACAACAAAATTTAAAAAATAAGTAAAAAAATTTCTTACGGGCATTATTTCATATGCTAACATGTATGTTATCAAACAAAAATATATAATTTTTTTCAAAGTCTGAATTCGGTGGCTTGCATTCAGAGATATCCAAATATTTTTATAAGTTTTCATAAGTTTAAAATGACTCACTAGAATTAGGGGATAAATAATTTTATACTCATTTTAAAGCCCATTTTATAGATGCATGGCTGAAACCCAAAGAATTTAAATGACTTATACATTACAAAGTTTTAATTCTTGATTTAGAAACTGTAGGAACATATGCCAACTTTGTATATCACTAAATGCTGTATTATAAAGTATATTAGCAGTAAGTTGTTCAATTGGATGATTTCCAGATTTCTTTCTTATTTAACAGTAGGATATTTGCACATTTCCCTTTGGTCCTAGTTCTAAATGTAGTTCTGGTGCAGCAAGGTCCTTTTCTGTTTGTTTTATTTTGTTTTGTTTACAACTTTTCTATCTGTACCAGGAGGATAAGAGGATAACACCCATTCTTTACTTAAAGTAGCAGGAATAGAATTTTTAAAAATTCTGTATCTGAATTATTAAGTGAATAATGAATTTTAAATAATAGCCAATTCCCATGTTATTCTAAATATATGAATCTATATTTAAAACTTACAACTAATTTGTACAAGGACTTTGTCATTATAGCCATATTTTCAAAGTACATATAATACAGAAAGTCCTTGGATACGGAGTTACAGATTATGTTGCTGATGGTATAACTACACTTTTTTTTTTTTCAAACACTGTGTTAAAAAAAAAAAGCACGCAATCTGCCGAATGTAACATATTAACAATATGTGAAGCTTGCCCTTTCAGATAATATAGCTTTTTAAGCGCATCTTTCATGGTTTATTCCTCTACTTCTTGCTTCTTAGGGTTTAACATTTATTTTCCTAAAATTGCCAACCACCAACTATTGCATATAAGGTTGGCTGACATGATCCTAATAATTGACTAATTTATTTCGGGAACCACCTAAAATCTTTCTTTGGGCAACCTGTTTGTAGTCTTAGTTAATCTTACCACTTTCCTACCCAGTGTTTTATTTATTCATATAAAGACATATACTGTCCATAGTCCCAGGGTTGTCCTGATGCTCTACTTTCTAGCCTTTTCTCTTTTTTTCTTTTATCTTATTCTTATAAATACGTCAAGCTCTTTGACCTAAAATGTCACTCTCATGCTTTTCATATTGCCCCATAGTTCCCTGTTCAATAGTCCATATATAATTTATTTTTCATGGTATTTGTAAAAGTTGAGATGGTGATCTGAGGCACCTGAGAGTTTCAACCACATAAAACATGAATCCTCTCTTATGAACCATACGGCTTCAAAATAGTTCATAGCAAATTTGAGAACTTAATCCTGAATAAGAATTATAGCTAGTGCTTAGATTTAAAACACCTAAAATATACTATGGCTACTTGTTCCTGCACAATACCACTCAACTGACCGGTAAACTGAGAAGTGATTCCCCATGGAAGAGCTGGGTATATAAGATACTCTGGCTCTAAACAGCTACATAAATATAAGAGTTCTGACCACTAGAGTAAGGAGCTAGGGGTCTTTGAAATAGAGTTCAAGGTAATGAAATTTCAAAAGTCAAAGATTTTAGAAATTACCCTGCCCATCTTCACATTTTACAGATGCATACACTAACACAAAACTTCTTCTAAGTCTTTAGGGTAGAACTAGAACTTGAGATATTATACCTAGCTAATAATACTTTCCATGTTTTACTTACCAAAAAAAAAAAAAAAAAAAATCAGTGAAGATACTGACAAGATGTCTATAAAAAAAGAGGACATTGTTCTATGTCTTAGGAGAAATATACTTAAAACTTACAAAATTTTTTCATTTGTTGTGTATGCCTTAGGCCTCTAACATTCAACTTCCTCATCTCTATTCGAAATCCCAAATATCCCAATTTTATTCAAGCCTACCTTGAGCTACCAAACTTCTTGATATCAAATTGTCCCTTCAATATGCATGACAATACTACCTTCAGATTACTAAAACTGGGATACTATTATATATATATTCTTTACAGAAGTGTTAGAGACTCCCAACTATCTTTTGGTTTACTTAATAAAAGTCTATATATTCTGCTCTTTCACTATGATTCTTTAAATCGCTATCAGGATCTTTTGGATATGCTTTTCTTTCTCTAAAATAATGCTTCTAAATCACTAAATATTCCTAAATTGTTTTTAGGTCAAACTAGATCCATTTTATTTTTCCAGGAATGTTAAATTTTTAGAAACAATTACACCACCATATTTATATCCCATAATCCTTAGCACTCTAAAAACAATACCTTTTCCTCTATTTCCCAGATTCTAGCTACGTTTATGGCTAGAGAGAAATAGAAGTTCTTGCTTCGAAATAGCATTCATTGTTATCTTTATTTTTCTACTCCTAGGTGTTGTTTGATTAATAGTACTTGGAATATTACATAAAAGTTTTCTTCGCATCCTGCTGATATTATGGAAGAGATGACAATCTGAATCTGATATTGTATATTCAGTTATCACTCATTCAAGGTCAAAACTGAATTAATAAATGAATCAGAAATTGAATAGTTTGATCACCAGCTCATTCCTTTCTCCGCTAAAGAATATCAACACTATATATTATTCTAACAAATCTTCAACATTTCTTGTAAGTGAAGATGAAAAAGAAGCAAAGAAATTGCAATGTTAATGTTGTGTGACATATTCCTGCAAACTCTTTTCAAACATATGACGAAATTCAATAGCAAATAAGGGGTGGGGGGGGCGTGAAACAAAGAGACATCAGGAAAAGAGTAAAAATAAAATCTTTGGACTTTGTAAATTATTGCTCAACAAACTCTGGGCTCAGGTAAATAACCCAAAGAAATAATTGTAGACAAACAAGTAAGACCTTAACTCCAGAATTGGAATAAAATGTTTTAGAACTTTGTCAAGCAGCCTATAGTAACTGTGAGTGAAAAATACTGCATAAATAAAGCATTATTTCTTTTTTTCATTTTGTGTTCTCATGTGAAGGCTTTTTCTCATTTTCAGTGTTTGTGCTTCTTTTTCATTACAATGTTCTTCTATTAGATAAATACAAAATTATTGAAATTGACAACTCAACAGATCATATGTGAAAGTTCTACAACCAGTTCCCAAACTACCCCCTTGTTATCTTGATCCTAATTAATATGAACAACAACAAAACAAAAACAACAACAAAACCCACAAAATCAGTAATAAAGTAAATCACTGACTACATTTTGAAATAAATTTTGATTAAAAATGTACCAACTAAACACTATTTGGGCCTGTGTCTTCTTTTACTACTAGATTAAAAAAATATATCAACAAGCCAAGCAGGTTAACCCTTTCCCTTCTTTTCTCAGTAATCTTCCTGAAGCCCTTAAGGAGAGGACACTCTTTTATAAAATTGCAGCTCAGCGTCCCAACTGAACTCTCTTAAACTGCCAGTACAGAAAACCTTATAAGGTTTTGAGCGTGCTTTTTTTTTTTTTTTCGGCCCTCCACAGTAAATTTCATTTCTTCATATTACATCTATTCTCAGTCCATCTGATTCTTAGGTTTCAATGTGACAGAAATGACTGGGATGGTAGGGGAGAGGCACATATGCATAGAACATAATCAAACTCTATGCATCTCCACAATGAGAAATATTAAAAACAAAGCTACTAATACATTTTTAAGAAAGATCATATTTTTTGTTTCTCAACATTTTCTTTTCTAAAAAACACATTCTTTCAAAGATGTGAAGAGCAGAAATAGAACGCTGTTACATATGAAAGTTTCAATGGATTCGCTGCCAGCAGCTTTTCTTTATAGTGTTCCTCTTACCTACAGTATGTGTTGGCACTGGCAGGTAGCCCTAATTCGTTAGTAGCCAAATTATTTTTGTCCCTGAAGTACGAGAAATCTCCATAGCACATGAATGAGACATGGTTTACTAGTTTACACACATTTTTATAACTCCAAGAAACCAAAACTCATTCACAAATGCTTTCATTTCAGCAAAGAGAAGGGCTACAGAATACCAGAGATAACCACTTGGAATTCCTGGTCCCCATTCTCCATGCGAAAATGAAGGGAAAAAAAAAATCTTTTTAGCTTTACCAAAAAATACTTTGGTCCTTAACGCAAGAAAAACAAATAGCTTTCTGTTCACTACACTCCACATTTCAATAAAGTCAAAGTATTTCAGTATAAGACATTAAGCAAAATGTCATTTAGTAATAAATCTAAATGTCTCCAGATGAAAATTCATCAGGACGGCAGAGCAGGTTTAGATAATGTGGTTCACAACAACTAGCATCTTCATACTTGATCCCCAGCCAGATATATACTGCTACATCATCTTCACTAAGTTATAGAGAAAATAGGAAGAAAAAATAAGAAACACTTAGACATAAACATACAACACAAGTGATGATTCAGCCATAGCAAAAAAAAAAAAACCCCAAAAAACCCCAAAAAAACAAAACACAAAAAAACAAAACAACCCTAAATTATAAGGCAAGACAAAGTAAATGTATTAACACCAAAGAGCCAAGTGACTGAAATGTTACTTAGATAAAAGAAAGATTTAAAATACAATGAGAGAGTTCAGGTTTGAATGGATTAAAGGTTCAACCCTGACTTCAAATGCCTATGAACATCTACAAGCTTTTGTTTTTAATTTTCCTTCTGTCATGTTTTATGGGTAAAAGTCCTTAAACTACCTTGTAATAGATTAATTACTTTCAAGCTGGGTGACAAAAGGGCATAATGACCGGAAAATGATACAAAAGAAACAGAAAAAGCATGTTAACAAGTTTATCAACAAACCTGGGTAATTCTCATGAAGTACAGATTAAGGTTCAGTGGTTCCAAACTGGCAGCATTCAAGTTGGGTTCATATTTGGGTTTTTTGTTTTGTTTGTTTTTTTAAACCACCTGTCCTAAAACGACATTGTTTATGCTAATTATCTTTGTTTATGCCACAATTCTGTTTGTTTATCACATTCTTTTAAAATACCATATCCCTATAAACAGTTCTCACCAGAATTCTTCTAAATCTTGTTTCGGTCTGGTCCTTCTCGGCAGCCCACTGAGCCGAATGCAGCTCTACAATGAAGGCGCAAGAGCTGGGAACAACTTTGAGTCTCTGACTCCTCAGGCTGGCAAAGGCAGGGAGGACTGCTGAGGTTTTACTCTCAGGCTCCCAGGGAAAAGGATACTGAATGTGTAGAAATGCAACACCCCCCTATTGGACAAGCAGAACCATACGACACAGGATCTCCAGAGGAGATGTATGAACTCTCAACTAGTAAGTGAAGAGAAGAACAGATAATGCCAGAGGGAAGGGAACGCAGTTTCCAAACTGCAGGAGAAAATACAGAAATCAGAAAGAATAAAAGGTCTTCTCTTGAACCATTATCAGTTCCTGGTTAAAATGAAAGAAAAGGAAGCAGTCTCTTAAAGTGTCCCAAATAAACACTATTCACCGAAGCAAAATACTAACAGTCCTTAATTTTTTTCTTCTCTAGCAATATCGTTTGATCATGCTAATCCATACAGCATTCAAGCTTTAAATTTAATATAAATGACGACGCTATCAATCAATGAAAAGGAAAGGACAGAATGAATGACGTAAGGAAGAATTCGCTATGTTTTAGTCCAGTTCTTGCTCAACAGAATTTTTCCACTAAAAGGACGATGTTTCATGTTTTGGTTAAATCTCTGAACATCTTTTTATCTGACTGCCATCATCTAAGTCAGACACCTGACATTAAACTGTATGTGAGTTAGTATAAGAGACATATCCAGATTGGTTTATTTCTCATGCTGTTAGTTAACTTCATTGAACTTATAAATGAATAACAAATTATGGGAGAAAACAAAAATCCATCCTTTATACTAATTTTTTTAACTAATCTATAAAAAGAAGGGAGATGTTCAATCTACATAATACACATCTGCGTTATACATACACTCACTAGGTGTTTGGAGAATTGATAGTGGAAAGAACAGACAATAAAGATCAGACTTTATCCAGGAATGTAATTTTGCATTTTCAATGCATTATGAACATAATCCATTTGAAATAGCTTCCAATTCTATGGAGGAGTCATATGCTAAAGCATTATGGTTGGTCTTATTATTTGCCTCTCAGGTATGATGCGCACACAGATTTCAGTTAAAAGCTCCCTAAGAACAGGTAAATATGTTATCCTCTTATCATACGCTTATTATTTTTGAGAAACATAAGAAAACACATCAATATGTGAAGTCATCGTAATATTCACACATTTCTCTATCTGTCAACCTGCGAAGCACTGAGCAGCATACAGTGCCACCTGACATTTAACCCTTAATTGTTCTTGGTAATCAGGCAGGTCTCCTTCGAAGTCCTCAGGACAGTACTCAAGTGTGAGAGAAGTCTCGCATGTCCAATTCTTCAGGCAAGCTGTATTCTAAACTACAACTTGGCCAAATTAGCTTGCAAATTATCGAGGTAGTAATTAAAATCTATAATCAGTTGTAGGCACCTTTTCCTCTACAAAGTAGTAGTAAGTAAAAATAAATAAAATGCACAAAGGCACGTGGACATCCTAAAAATACAACAGCACACTTAGAGGTTTTACAGTTGCAATAAGGTGACAGATGCGAAGAGATAACTTTTCTTTGATTCACACCTGGAGGTTACCTGCTAACTTGAATGTACTTATCACTCATGAAGTTTCTAACTATGCTGAATAAATGTGTCTGGGTAATAAATATTTTGTTATTATGGCCAAACTTTAGGTAATTCAAGTACCGCTGATGTCAGAGATAGTCTTACAGCCCGCTAATAGTTATTTTTCAAGGTAATTATACAAATTAGTTTTTCACAGTACCTGATTTATATTTGTGTCTTCAGAAAAAAAAAAACACTTAAAATTTTCCTAATGTCAAAAAAAACCCCTATTTCTTTAGCCAGTATGACTACAGATAAGTTTGATGGGAATATAAAGTAAATAAGTTAGATTTTTTATTGCAGAAGGTTTTATTCCCATGGTGTTCCTTTCAACATGTAGAAAATAGTCTGTTGTCTGCACCCGTTTTGAGAGAAGCAAAGAAGTGATACTATAGGTTTAATTTTCTTCATCCCACTACCTTCAATCCCAACTTTTTTTCCTAGACATTATCAGACTGTCTTTTAAGCAATCAGCTTACACTTGCTTTTTAATTAAATCTCTAACATAAAGCAATTGAAAAATCTAACAAGTAGCTTAGTCATAAAACTATTACACTATAATCAGATAGGATAAATATAAATATAAAGGAAATAAATTGAAAATTTATTTGATACTCTTGACAGTATCAAAAATTGCTTTTTGTTCATCAGAAACAAGCTAATATTGATATCTAAGGCAAGTATTTTAAATACTTTCATTCTAGGAATATGAAAAAAATTGATGGTATTCTGAAAGGAAAAACCTTATGTCTGAATTTTTTTATTATCTATCACACTGTCTTCTTCTAAAAATTTTAGGAGAGTTCAAGTGTCCTTTCTCATGATGCTATTACTAACATTTAGACCATGTTGCCAGTTGTTTCCCCTAAATAGTATGATGTAAAAGACTTTGCTTACAAATAATAATGTCTTAGAACATACTTTGCCTATTCACCTTCCACCTGAGAATGGTATTTTTTATTAAGCATAATCAGTTATGACAGGGATGCTTAAAAATAAAAATAGAAAATTTCTACTTCTTTACTTTTTAGGATCACTGTTCAATTTGCTCTACCTCCTGAACATTTTTTTAACAATGAAACTGTTACTACTTCTGAATTATTTAACAAGTGCTTATTAGTCTGATAGTATTGACCATGTTCATTTCTAGGGCTGATAATACAGACATAACAAATCTAAATCCAAATTTTGATCTTGATACTTAAGCTTTCAATATTCCTTAAAGTTCAAAATCTTCTACAGGTTGGAAAGAATAAAAGAAGACGGACAAGACTCCACCAATGAAGTTAGAAAAAAAGATCACATAAAACTTCCAAAATACATGAACCCTAAGCTACTTATTTATATCCTCCTGAACAAACTTCTTTATTTTATAAAGAGATGTAGGAGTCTTCTTTTCAGATTTATGACTAAGTTTGAGTGAATAACTCATCTATGGCAGGTGAGCAAACAGAATAAAAATTAACACTCAATGGAAATTATCTACTTATTCAATGAAAGTTGCAAGAGTTGAAAAGACAAAAAAAAAGCTGACTACATATGATAGTGCAGTTATAGCATACATACCTCCTTTGGAAAATATAAATATTCAATATTTGGTCTGCAAGATATACTTTATGTGGGTGACTATACATATACTCAACTCGTACAAATTCAATGTAAACAAATAGTAATGAATTACGAGATTTTTGTCTGTATTACCAATTACAACCACAGGGGAAATTATTAGGAAATTTTATATTGTATGGCATTTAAAAATTATTTTAGCTACTAATATTTCCAAATATGCTGTCTATATTAATAACTCTATTGATTATCACTTGCTTATTTAATTAGCCAGCAAGAAAAGCATGCCTTTGGGTGACCAAAAAAAAAAAAAAAAGTGAAATTCTCACCAGGAGGAAAAGACATGTTAAGAGATTTGAATATCAGAATAGTAAGGGGAAAAGTTTCGTTTAAAAGAGATAATTGAAAAAATACAAATAAGGTTCACAGCAGGAAATCTTGCCTATATAGAGAAATAGGTTACAGCCTGTTAATATGTAACTACCTTTTTATAAAAGCAGTCTGTTAACAGGCTTACAAATCAGACTCAAGAGTTTTATTTTCAAAAAAGTATAGAGTAGGAGATAATCATGTACTATTCTGTACATGCTAGAAAACTTACTGTGATATATTAACAAACTGCAACCTTAAGAATTAGTATGTCCCAATATAAAGAACTTCAATATCTACATATGAAATAGGCTATATTTCCAAACAAAAGCTAACTGTTTCAAAGAGTTAACATATAGAACTTTGAAAAAATTAATTCAGGACTGTTAAGAAAGCTCAGTCATTCCCCGGAATTATCTTGTGAAGATGCACCCTAATTAAAAAAAGAGAGAGCGAGAGGAAGAGGAAGAGAAGAAATGAAAGAAGAAGACAGTATTAAAGTATGTATGTTAGCTATTTTACTTTCTTCCTTGATCTGATGCTGGCTTCTCTAATATGTGACCACATTTAAGCATTATTTTATTCTCAATACCCTTCTTCTCTTCCATTGCTTCACTTCTAGAATGTTTTAATCTTTGTCCTTTCTTTTTTCGTCTTTTCATATCAAATTCAGTCGTTTGAGCGATGAACAGCTTGACTTAGCATATTTTTAACCAGCTGGTCTAGCACCTAGCTTGCATTGCATAGTCAGATACAACAAATGTTTATACAGAAGGTAGCTTTCATGAAAATGAAAAAAAGCCTGGGTATCATGCATCCTGGCTTTTTTTAGCTTTTTTTTTTTAATTCACCATACAGAATACAAAGTTTGAATTCTTTTTAATGGCAAACAAAATTCTATTTATAGTCCCAAAAAATGAACTTATGCTGGGATAAGAACTCAAATTTAAAAACTGCAATGTGTACTTATAGGAACACGAAGAGGGCTAAAATTCTTTCAAAACCCTGTTTTACTTACAACAACATCAAATGGAAGAATATTGCACATATTTCTTTAAATAGGAACTACTTAATTACAAATACACTTATTCCCATCATGGCAAAATGGAAAAATACAAGTAAATCAAAATTAGTTTAAGACAACCAGCACAAAAAGTAGCTACTAAAACTTAGAAAGGGAGCATCCTCATTCCCCCTTTTTTGACATTTCAAGAGTAATATACTGATACATGGCTATGATGTTAAATTTTCTCCCTTTTTTTAAAATCTACTCTCTTCTATCAACAAAAGGTCATGTGCTTTACTAAGCAGCCTCCAAAGTTTTACGGAAGGATCAAATAGGAACTTATAGCCTCCGTTTTAACCACCACTGAAACCTCCTGTCACCCCAGAAATTAAAAGACAGAGATATTGAAAACGGTAACACTACACAAAAGCATTTAAAAAGGTGAAGAGGGGAGAAAAATATCAATGAAGGAAGAAAGTAGGAGAGTGAATGAGAAAGAGAAAACCAGAAAGTGGAAGGGAGAGAGATGCTTAATGTTCATTTAATTTCCTGTGATAGGACACAACCTAAAAACATTAGCAGAAATCTCGGAGACTTTGCCAATCAGTTCAATTTGGTCCGGGCAATCACAACAAAAATCAGCTAACAAGATTGCAGAAGCACTAGCTAAAAGCTTTTCTAACAAACACGTTTTAGGGAAGCATCTTCCAATTGATTCAGAGATGACTGTAAAATGAGAGTTGTACTTCAATATATTAGGGGGGAAAACTGTACTCACCTTTCAAACTCCTGAGGTAAATCAGGGTCAGTAAGCATGCTGGAAAAGCACAATTTCCCTTTGTCACAGCAGCCACCTATGATCGTCTCCAACTGAACCTGTCAAGTGAGTCCAAACCTTCTAAACCAATTGATTTTCTCTCTCTCTTCTCTTCTCTTCTCTCTCTCACTCCCTCTCTCCCTCCCTCCCTCTCCCTCTCTCTCTCACTCTCCCTCTCTCTCTCTCTCTCTCTCCCCTTCCCCCCCCCACCCTCCTCTCCCTCTCCTAGGACTCCTTGACCAGTCTCTTAAAGGGGTAGCGCACTTCCAGCAGCGGGGTCTGGCTGCTCCCCCCTCCGCGGAGCCGCACGCTCCGGCTGCAAGGCACTAGACAACCTCAGGGTGCCTGTCCTTTCCTTTTAATGCTCTCTTCTAGACATCACCGAATGTGAGAAGTCAACTCATTTAACACGTCTCCCATACTCTCTCTCCTCTAAATAATAAAAGTCACACACACACGCACGCGCGCGCGCACACACACACACATACACAGTCAGTCATACACACACCAAACAGTATGATTTTTTAAAAATGCATTTGCTGCTGATTAAAAGAGAAATCTGTATACTAAGAGAACCAGGACTAAACTGCATTTAACTAATTAAGCCAAAAAAAATTAAATGTTGGTGATACCGTTTTTACACAAAGAATTGTTATTCCTTCTCACCCCTTTCTAGGCTCCTCTCCGTGCGCACACGGAAACACACACACACACACACACACACACACACACACACACACACACACACTCATATACACACAACAATCAGGCATTGTTCTGAGGGAAGAAAAGCAACTTTGACAGATTGAAATATAGCAGAGGCCCCTTCAAGGAAACCTGTAAACAACTTGTCACTCACTCTGTCGGTCTCACTGTTAGCTCGTGCTTTCCACAAAGTGGTGCGAACGTCCTGGCAACCCGACCAAAGTTTCCTCAGCTCCAAACTCCATAAAACACGACGTGCGATATGGAGGGGAACAGGTATCCACATGCCAAAATAACACGCACACGGAGGGAACAAAAACCCAAACCCAACCAAAAAATGAAAACAAAAAGATAGTCCTAAAGAACTCTCCTGTTTGGGATGGCTGGGGAGGGCAGGGGTAGGGAGCGCTCCCCTGGCTGTGGATCTCTTTAATTTCCTCTGCTCAGGCAGCCACAGATAACAAGGTGGACAAACTATGGCTTTAGAGATCCTAAGCTGGCTGGCAAGGCACAGCCTCCATAGCAGTTCCAATTATCTAGATAAAAATCTGGCAGGCGAGGAAGGTAATCAGGTAATGTACCTTTGACATGAAATGACAGAGGCACATACACACACAGAGAAAGACACTTACACAGACACGCATGCAGAGATGGTGGCTGCCCCGTGCACCGCAGCATCTGGTCAGGGAGTAAGCACACACTCACCAACACGAGATAGTGTGCATTCTTCACACACACACACACACACACACACACACACACACTCAGTCACTCACACACGCTCTCCACTCCTACTGGGAGGGTTCATTCTGCACAAAAGGCTACATTACAGAGCCCGCCCCAATAAGGGAAAGAGAGAAAAAAAAGCCTTCCATTGTTGAGAGGGCAGGTCAGTTGATTAGATTTTCTGTGGAGAATTCCACGAGGAAATTCCCTTCAAAGCCGAAGTGATTAACTGGGGGCTATTCTGGAAATGGAGCAGACAATGGCTCAATAGTCTGCACAGCCAATGTCCAGGCTGGCACTGAACTCACTTTAAAAAAAAAAAAATAAAAGCCAGACTCCCTGTTCTTTTCCACACATTCCCCCCCAGCCCCCTCCACTCCTTCTAACTTCCCCTCCCAATTCCTTTTATTTTGCAGCTGGACAACATTAAGGGCCTTTAAAACCACAAGGGTTGACCCCATAGCAGTTTGATTAGGTCCCACTTTTTTTTTTCTGGCGACAGGCAGACAGTAAGTTTACTTTTTTAGACATACACAATGAGACACCTTACACATATTCCAAACAGCAAAACCAACGATTAACCTTCTCATATTAATAAGTGTATTCTTCATTGAAAGCTTATATATTTTTTGACGAAGTTGATAATAACTTAATAATGGGATCCATCATTCACAGGGCATCCTAAAAACAAACGTGTATATATACAACAAAATCAATGTGGAATAAGATTTAAGCATGTCACTATGGAGTTGAGACACTCACAAAACACAAAATTATGACCCACCCTGAAAAAGCTGTTAACAAGGGATGTGGCAAAAATGACTTGATGCTGACATGATTTTTTTTTTCAGCAGTTGGGGAAGGGGGAAGGATATTACTCACTATTCTTCCTCGTCGTTAGCCTCAAATTATTTTTTTTTATGGCAGCAACAACCCATCCCTACGCAGAAAAATAAGAAAATTGTTGCATTCATTTTAAAGATCTGTTTTTTCAGCCCTTATGGAACCTACAATCTAATACAGTCTGATAGATAAAGTATATAAGGAATATTTTTTTTATATTGTTAACAGTGGTTATGGGAATTAGGGAAGGTGACTGCATGGCTGCACATACTTTAAAAAATAGTTTTTAAAAGATTTCCTAATTAGGGTATCTTGTTTCATCTTATATCAATAGAGAAAAATGAAGGAGGAGGGAGGGTGAGTTACAAGGGGCAATGGGAGCTGAAGTCAGGAAGAGGAGGAGGCAGCAAGGAGAGGATGCAGGGAGAACACAAGAAGGAGACATAGTGGCAGCGTAAAGATAGAAACAAAGATAATGGCCATAAGGCAGGATGCTGAGATCCGTATGGTCCCAGCTGCTGTCTTGCTACAGCTACTACCTCTGGTTGTTTCTCTGAAACTCTAATCCAGAAGGTCACCAGAGCAGGTAAGAAAGAGAGCAGGAGTTTTTGAGGCCAACTAGACTCTAAAGGAAAGATGCTCATATCAGAATCTTCTCTGTCTTGGGTTTTCTTTTCACAGACATTTGATATATGTATTTGTAAGTATACATATGTCGAATAAACACAATGAGCATATAGGAAAATGTTAAATGGTTTGGAAGTTAGTTTACAATCTCAACATGTTTCTATAAACATTCCTATAGCCATTCAAAAACAAATTATTTCTTGCACAATCCTGCCTGCTAAACAAACTGAAACAGACTAGGAACTAGATGGAAAATTTGCCAAATATAATAATGATTATTCTAATAATGATACTTTGAACTAATGGAACTCCAAGCTCATAAGGAATTTTGTTCACGTAGATTAGCTCAGGATCATAAGAGTGGGTTGGTATATCCTTGTTGTCTCCCAGTCCTTAAACTTGGGCAAAAGGAATTTAAAGTCATACGGCTAATTCGTGGCCCATTTGTTACTTAAAGCCAGATCTTATTTCACTTGTGACACCATAATACAGAATAAAATAACAATCTAGAACTTATAGCTGAATGAACATCCCAAGATGGTACTTCCTTTTAAGAGACCTAAAGGCTTTAAAATAATTTAGTAAAAATTAAATTTGATATAATCTCATTGGCATTAAGTTAGTGCTGTGTTTGATGGTTGAATGGAATAAATATTTTTAAATATGTCTCTCTAGGCTGCAAAAGTTTTCTTTCATTTGAATTCTATATTGAAAATGAGCATTTCTGCAAGATTTTACACTGTCAGGAAAAGAGAAGCAGTTCCAAAATGTTCTCAAATCCTGTCATTGGTAATCTTATTAAATGACTGAATTGATCCAATCAATCCAATGTTTAATAGTAAATTATTATTATAAATCTCTTTATTTTATATTAAATGTTACAGTGTTTAAATATGTGTCAATGACTAGCACATGATATGTGATCAACAAATCTATATTCTTTATCAATTACCTGAAAAGTTTAAGATATCCAGCCTGTTACATACCCAATATTCTCTACATCAGAAATAACGCACCAATTTGTTATATTATTATAAGTAGGTCTCCAGGTTTCATAACGTATATAAAATAAGACCCAGTTTAGTTTAGTATTCACTAAACACCTATTAAATGCTAACCAGTAAGTTAAGTATAACAGCTTTTTTAAGTTAATTTATTATTTGTTTACTTAAGTAATCTCTATACTCCGCGTGGGGCTCGAACTCATGACTCCAAGATCAAGAGTAGCATGCTCTTCTGACTGAGCCAGCCAGGCAACACTGGCTAAGTCCTACAGCTTTAAAAGAAGTCAAGAAAAATTTGTAACAAATCTAATTACACAAACACACACACACACACACACACACACAAAGAAAGATTCAAATTATGAATTTGAATTGAATATAAAATTCAAATTATTTCATATCCAGGCCTTCTAAAGTAAATATGGTAAAAAATGTCAGAACCAAAATAAATAAGTGAATGGACAAAAAACAATGATGATAACTGAAGAACAATTAAATTGGTAGGAAACACAAAAATGTCTCCAAACACGGATATAATGCAAATATAATACGTTTTCAGAGAAGAACAGAGTACAAGTTACAATCGAAACTTCACAAAACAATTTTTCATTTAATGAATCTCTTTGACACTGCTGAAGTAGTATTACGGAAAATAGAATGAACCTGAAAAAGTGTGCTTTTTAGCTCATGTTGTTTCCATTGCAAATATAAAAAGGAGACTCACACAGGCTAAGAAATACAAGATATGCTAGGGAACACTGCTGGAAAATTCTCAAAGAGAATATCAGGAACTTTTAAGATCATAAACAAGTTATTTCCGAATTTAACCCATTGCAGACATTGTTCCAAGCAAGCATTTCTAATATTTTTCTTCTCATTTTAAAAGTATTTCATTCCTCTATTTTAAGATATAATTATTAAACATCTTCTATTTTAATAACTGAAATTTCAGTATGTTGTCACAGGTACAGATTATACTTTAATATTTTATAAATGTCCCTATCATTGAGCTGCAGTTTTCACATTTTATGGAATTTGGAAGGTTATTTTTGAGAAATAAAACTTTTAGTATTACAACCACAATAATTTTAAACCAAATCAGTGTCAGACAATTGCAACATTAAATTGACTTAACCTGACACAAGAGGCACTAAGAAAATAGACACCTATTTTCCCCTGTAATGTTATTTACTCTGCCACAAAAACATTTAAAAAGAACCTACCCTTTTTAAAAAAAGATAAGCTCTTCCAACCAATGTACATTTGTACATTTGTGAGTCATTCACCAAACGCCTGATGAGCTGACATGACCTATCCTGTAAAGCTTAAAGTGGACTTGAAATAGACAAGAGCCTTGCCATTGGCCCTCTTCAGAAAAACACCTTGGAAATTCAATAATACATCTTTTTAAAAATATCTAAAATTTCAATTTCCTATAATACATTTTTTTTGCCAGGACCGTGGCATATAATAAGAGCTTATAAATTCGGGGTTTCTGTATCCTCCTACTTTTTGTATTGCCAGTTGGTTAGTTAGAATATGAATTGTCCTCAGATCACATTTTTGACCAACTAGTGTTCTTTAAATGTTCTTTTTAATTTTAGAAACTCTAGTCTCCTACTTCTCTCAAAGATGATGGTGTTCCCAGTAATAGTTCCCACTGTTTTATATCTTACTATTTATCTCCTTTAGAATAATTTGAAGTAACTTAAAAATCATAAACTTTATCTCTTAAGAACTTTCTCCCATAACTGTGATGTATATAAAACAAATTATCTCATTTAATATTAAAAAAAACTACATGAGCTATAGGTGCATTATCCCACCTACAAATGAAGGAACCATGGCTAACAAACAAAAGTTAATTAATTTATCTGCGGTCTCAAAACTAATAGGTACAGAAATGGAGAACACCAAACTAATGACCTCTTTCCTCTAAAGTTCCCTAAAGGCACCAAATACTGATTTATCTTAATATAACTTAATACAATTAAATATTGAGTGCACAGGAAAGTGTTCATAAGTATGTTTTAATGCTAAGTGACTATCCAAACTGGACAAAGTTAGGTTGAGTAATGATTGCTCCATCCTCATAAATAACTTGATATAAAAGATGGTTCTTTGTGCGACAAAAACAGTTAACTAATAGTACTCTTATCCCATTTATGGTGATAATAATAAGCATCTAGAATTAGTACTAATCATATAACTTGGCTCTTTTAAAAAATAATTTCTAAACATTCTCTTTCTTAATATGATTATAATTTTTGGAATCCCAGAGAAAATACAGGGGCCTATTTTGCTGGTTCCCATGTAATTACTTTGCAATTTCTGTCTTCTAGAAAGAATAATTTCAGGTAAAGTGTGTCTATTAGGAAGATAAGAACAACTCAACTTGTTCTTTCATTTTTTTCCTAATTACACAATCATCTCTCCTTGTGATAATTGGTGATGTGTAGTAGTTGTCAGTTCATGAGGATGAGAAAGACATGAACCAATCACTCTGGCAATAAAAATCATGACTCCTATTGAGTAAAAAAATCCATAGAAGCCATTCACATGGAACCAGACCTTAAAAGAGTGCTATTGACCATCAAACTTTTTGTATTATACTCTCTCGACCTGGAAAGAAATTCAGGGAAGAGGCAGCCACCAAGTGAGAAGTAGCCCCACAATACTGCTACAACATGACTTGGGTTCTTACATAGTAGACGATTTCTGCAAAATATTTTAGTACACATTTTTCAGGGAAGCTTTTTTCCATAGATATATGAGTTTCTTGATAGTAACTGATCAAAGTAGAAAAAAAGAGCTAAAACTCAGCTAAAACTGAGTAAAGTATGAAAACATTTGAACACTTAACTTCATTTTTAAGGTAACTATACTTTTCTATCATCTATCATCTACCTTTGATTACATACTAAGTGAATGATAAATAAATCTTATTCATAGTTAAATGAAAAGTTTCCTATTAATGACGTTCAGTCTACTTACACCTAGAGCAGGCCAGGGGAAAAGGTTATGGCTAAGCTGCAAGTTAGGAACATGTGTTTCAAGTCAGCCTCTAGTTCCTCCTTAGCAGTGGCATGGTCTTATCTAAGTCTTCAACATCTCAGGGAAAATGATTTTTAAGGTCCCTCTCAACTCTCAAAACCTGACTCTATAATCTCTCCTTTGAAAATTAACTTATAATTTTCAAAATAAAATTTCTTACAGTTTTATTCCAATTATATCCCTTTTAACTAGTTTTGCAAATAGTTCTTGCAGAATATTTTAATCCTTTAAAGTATAAGTCTACATTCACACAATATAAGATGATGAGGAAAATAGATCTATATTAATGAAAGTAAATTCTGCTAAATTTGATGAAGTTAAAATCACCAGGAGAACTTAACTGGTTACAGAAAATGACCATGTTTTCAAAAGAACTAATTTTATGACAAAATTCACCTTTTTGTGATTATAAAAATGTGTTGTACTTGAATTTTCAAGTCACAACTTTCATTTTCTCTAATAAGTACAATTACATTTATTAGGTTAACCAAATTCAGTGAGAGAATTAAAAACAGTTTCTTACTATACTGAACATGCCATATATGTGTGGTAACAGTGCATGTATAGAGAAATAAGTGTAAGGGCTTCTACCTTTATCCAGAATTTTACAACATCAAATGAGAAACTCAAAGATAAACTAAAAAGTTGAAATGTTAGAAATCCTAACAGGTAAATTGTGCACAAGAAAACCTAGTTTTTAAAATGAATTTTGTGAACAGTCTATAGAACCCCTGCCAAATAGACAGTTTCTTTTATTCACGTTATTGTTAGCCGAAATGACTTACTGCCATAATTTAGAAAACAATTCAGTCAGACTATACACAGGATGAAAATGCAAGAAAATAGGTATTACCAAAGGAATGTATTCATTCGATTACTCAATAAGTATGTATAGAATCTTAAATTCATACTTGTATATGATCTATACATATGTCAAGATTTCATTATTTGTATTTCACATTTCATAAATGGGGGAAAAAGATAAGTTGATATTTGTAAACTTCCCTGAAGCTGAAGAACTATTTAGGTATCAAATGGTATGTTAGTATTTTAAAACAACTATTAATTAACCCTAAACAAATCATGGGTCTGTAATCAGAAACATTTATTTTAAAATCTTGTTTAAAGTCAAAGCACAGATTAAAAGACTATATAAGTATTTGTAACATATGCCAGCATCCTAAGAACATCTTGGGGCGAAAAATACACACACATACACACACACACACACACACAGAGATATGTGTATGTGTGTGTGTGTGTGTGTATACATATATATACACAAAATATATAATATATATTTTTTCTTGCATTTTCATTTTGTGTATAGTCTGACTCAATTATTTTCTAAATTACAGCAGTAAGTCATTTTTGTCAACAATAACATGTTAACAAGTCATTTTGTTAACAATAATAATAACATTACATATATATTATATCTATAATATAGATATAATATATATTATAGATATAATATAAAATACATTAAAATATATTAAATATTAAAATATTATTAAAAATATTAAAATATATTATATTAAAATATATATTAAATATATAATATATATAAAATATTTAAAAACATAAAATATATAGAAAATATATTAAAATATATTAATATTTTATTAAAATATATATAAATATATAATATTATATATAACACATGTCCTTCCTGGTTTAGGGACCAAACTTCAGATTTATTCAATCTTTATGAGTGGACCGTTATTCTTAATTTTAATGAGCAAGGCAACTTAATAAACATTTTTCTAGTATTGTGTGTACCCTGAATTTTATTAGACTAGAAAAAGAAATTAATATACATAGAGTTTTTAATAAGCATCCTTCCTGGTCAGAGCACTCTAATAAAAGGTGAGGATACAAAGACAATTATTTGCCTCCAAGGAATTATGACTTGGTATAACGTATGGACAGTCATGTCTGTTCCAAATATATATAGATATATAGATATAGACATATATGTCTTCAGATATATAGATATCTGAAGTTTTTACTAACTAGAAATCTACTATTTTTACACAGATTAATTCATTTAATTTCCAAAACAAATCTAGAGTGTCTTACTTACTGATATTAGTCCCATGACACAGAAAAAGTAAGTAAAGTATAGGAAAAAAATTAACTAGCTTCTGGGACACCTGGGTGGCTCAGTTGATTAAGAATCCAACTTTTGATTTTGGCTTAGGTCATGATATCAGGGTTGAAGATCAAGCTCTCTATCAGGCTTCCTGCTGCATATGGAGTCTACTTAAGATTTTTTCTGTCCCTCTCTCTCTGCCACTCCCCCAACTCTAAAAAATTAAAATAAAAAATTAACTAGCTTCTGAATACACAGCCTGTTGGATGCGGAACCACAGTTTTAACCCAAGTGCTTCAATTACAAATCTAGTGCCTATTATACTGTATAAGAGAGCTACTTCCAAAGTTATATACAATCCAAAATAAAATGATAGAAGTATTAATTAGTGGAATAAATAACATCCTGTGCGGAGTTTAAGTAACAAGTGAACTTAAAATATAATGACCATTTTCTGAACTTTAAGAATTTAGAATTAGTCTGTTGGAGTTAATAAAGTATAGATCAGAAAATCAGTTGAAAACCCAGAAGCACTATGAGAATTTAAAATTATGGTGGGGGAAAAAAGTGATAGCTAGAAATCAATAGCTTTCATATACATGACTAATACCCAGATATTAAGAGATACTGAAGGGGAAAAAAAGACCTCATTAAGATTAGTAACACAAAAGATAAAATACCTAAGAAATAAACTCATTCACATAGAAGACTTACTTGCAGAAAGCTTTAACACATATTGAAAGACATACCATGTTCCTGGATAGGTAGCATTAGTATCATAGAAAATATCATTTCTTTCTAAATTAATGTATAAAGTTAGTGAGTTCAAATTAAAGTGCCAGCATATGTTTAAAGCACTCGGTAAATTCATTCAAAAATTAATGTAAAAACAAACAACAAACAAAACAAAGAGGACTAATTAGAGAAACTTTTAAAAAGAACACGGGCTCAGATTACCAGAAATCAAAATATAATATAGAGGCTCAATAAATTTTAAATAGATGTATACTGAATGGATTTGAAGACTAAAAGAATAAAAAGGAAAGTACTGGAAAAAAGTCCACAAACACAGAAGGTGGGTAATTAGTATATTCTATTTAGTAAATGATATAGGCAGCACTCAACAAATGCTCTACGATTACCTCATGACCAATGCAACCAGGAGTGGATAAAGATTCAATGTAAAGAATAAAAAATTCCCTTCTACCAGAAGGGAACATAAACAATCTCCATTATAATCTTGGAGTAGAGAACTGTTACTAACAATGAATCAAAATTCAGAAGCCATGAAATTTTTAAAAAAAGTAAATAAATCCAGTCATATAAACACAAAAACTTTTGAATGATAAAAGGCACCATAAAAAATCATGAGACATGAGACAAGTTGGGAAAAAATTATACGCAACCCATATTAAAGGAAAGAGCTAGTCTCCATAAAATGTGAAAAGGTCTTTGAAATTAGTAATAAAGAGATCAACAATCCAATAGTAAAACAGGCAAATAACATAACTTGATCAAAGAAAAGAAAATAGAAACGGTTCTTAAAGAAAAGAGAGATGTTCAGCATCCTTTAATACAAATACAATTTACAATGACAATGTGATAATCATTTTTTTAAAACCTGTCAACATGGCAAAAAATCAAACTTTGTTGAATGTTTTTTATCCATTTCTTTGGTCAATGGAATATGGGGCTTTCCATATGAAAGATTTATTTGGCTCAGCCCCCTCATCTTATTTCTGCCTTGAAAATAGCATATCCCAGACCAGGGCTGATCACCTTAGCCTAGACCTTACAATGAGAAGAGACATGGAGCCGAATGTACCCCAGCCCAGTTCAATCAAACTTGCAGCTGACTCACAGCAAACCCAGAGCCCTCATACAACACAAGAAAAAAAAAATTAATCTACGGACAGAGTGGGATTGTTTCTTGCAGCAAAAGCTTACTACCACTTACAATTTATTCATGACTTATGGCAACAAGCATTCTCGTATATCACTACTAGAAAAGTGTATCAATATAACCCTCATGGATGGCAATTTGGAAATACCTATCAAAATTACAAAGCAAATTCTGCTTCTGAGAATTTATTGGACATACACTTTGACATGGACAGAATGTTATGTAGTCAGAGTTAGTCACTTTAGAACAGCACGTAATAGCAGAGGACTGGTAACAACCCAAAGGTCTATTAATTACAGACACAATAACACAATGGTATACTACACAGTTATTTTTAAAAAGACTGTACGCACTGATACAAAAAAAGAACTTTAATAAATTGTTGGCATACATTAAGTGAAAAAGCAGGACACATAACTGAGAAAAGAACACAGTGTGCTACAAAATGTGTGAAAATAAGACATCGAGTCTTGTTTTGCTTATATGCGCATAAGCAAACAATGGAAGGACACATAAGAAAACGAAACAAAAATAATTATAATGGTGGGGTAAGGGGAGGTGGGAACTGTACCGAGAGGAGATAGGTGAGCTAAACTTTTTGAGATATGATTTTCTATCTTTTCATATTTTTTTTCATTTTGAATGTGAATGCATTTCTTTTGCAAAAACCTTAAACATAAATCTAATTATTTAAGTACACACCTAATTGAACTAAAAACTCTAAACTATACCTATTTCTCAGATTCAGAGAGGCAGATCCCACACAAACATAATGTCAGAGGCCTGTAATAGTATATAACATATTTGTTATTAAAGCATTTTACCTGCTAGAAAGACCAAACTTCTCGTGTTTTTTTTTGTTTTGTTTTGTTTTGTTTTTTTTAAAGATTTTATTTATTTGACAGAGAGAAACACAGCGAGAGAGGGAACACAAGCAGAGGGACTGGTAGTGGGAGAAGCAGGCTTCCCGCAGAGCAGAGAGCCCGATGCGGGGCTCGATCCCAGGCCCCTGGGAGCTGACCTGGGCCGAAGGCAGACGCTTAACGACTGAGCCACCCAGGTGCCCCAAAACTTCTCGTTTTTAATTATAATCCTCAATTTAAAGATATTGTCATAGAATATAATTTCAGTTTCTGAAATAAATGTTTCTTTAACAGAAATTCAAAGATCCTAGTAAATCTATTCTTGGGGATATATAATTTTTTTTCTTTCAAAAAAGCTATATGTAACTCAAGTTTGAGAGACACTAGCATTATTATAAGTCAGAAGTCCTTAATAAGCCATATTTGGCTCCGTCATGATCTCCTTATCCAGCCTTATCTCTCCCTATACACCATGAAATTCATTCTCCAACTACATTGGACGCTCGCTGGCAAACAGCCTGCTATAGCTTCTTGGCAATGCTTTTGTGTAAAATACGCATTACTCCTGAACTATCTTCCACACTTCCTTACCCTCATTTATTAGGCTAATTCCTACTCATCCTTTAATATTTGTGGAAGCATCAGATCCTACTAGAATCCTATCTTGATCCCTAACTTGTTATTCTTGACATTCCCACAATACTCAGTAGAACATAAGTTCCCACCATTTCACTCTAAGCTCTGTAAGCTAGATACTCTTGTCATGTGTATCCTGCAGAGCACTTCAAAGTTCTAGAGTACTCATTCCACTTCCAGCTGAAGAAAAACGTAGGAGACTTCCAGACCCTAAATTTGCCATGTACTGGTACCACTAGGCATTGCATAATCTGTTTTCCAAGTTTGGGACATTCTCCCCCTCATCTTCTTTTAAAAAGATTTCATTTATTTATTTGACAGAGAGAGAGAGATCACAAGTAGAGAGGCAGGCAGAGAGAGGGGGAAGCAGGCTCCCTGCTGAGCAGAGAGCAGGATTTGAGGCTTGATCCTAGGACCCTGAGATCATGACCTGAGCCAAAGTCAAGGCTTTAACCCACTGAGCCACCCGGGTGCCCTCAATCTTATATATATATATATATATATATATAAATATGTATATTTATATATATATAAATATATATATATATACATATATATATATATATATTTTTTTTATTTGTCAGAGAGAGAGTGAGAGAGAGAGATCACAAAGAGGCAGAGTGGCAGGCAGAGGCAGAGGGAGAAGCAGGCTCCCTGCCGAGCAAGGAGCCCGATGCAGGACTCAATCCCAGGACCCTGGGATCATGACCTGAGCCGAAGGCAGCCGCCCAACCAACTGAGCCACCCAGGCGTCCCCTGAATCTTATTTTTGATCGAAAAATATTCCATTTATATCTCTTTGTTGATAGGTTTTCCTGTACCTTTATTTCTAGGTCCTGTAGAAATCATTAGTGACATTATGCCAAGGGCTGAACCTCATAAGCAACCTGAACAGTTTGATTCACTGAAAAACCAACCCACAATTCACTAAAAGAAAATGTAATAATGATCTTGTCCAATTAAAACTGTTAAATTAAATGGAGAGAATCTAATGATTTCCTCTTATCATTCTCATATTCTGGAAGAATGGCAGGGGAATAATAAATACCAACACATATGTTAAACATGCCTACCCTGTTTTAGTTTAAGGAAAGCAAGCAATTTTTTTAAAAAGGAAACTATTACATAAAGGATATTCTAATGGAAGCATCCAAGTATATAAAAAAGGTCAAATAACCTCCTCTTAATTAAAACATACTTAAATAATTTCTTAAGAAAGTTAAACAAATAGAAAGCTATCCTTTTAATATGTTGAAGAAGTACAAGGGTAAATAAGAATGCTGCCTGAGCATAAGACTAGCTATTGCATTTTTCATAGCTATTAGTTCTACTAGTTCAAAAATAATACACTTATTTCATTTCTTTTTCTCTAATTCGTGTCAAATATATATAATCATGTTTTTCTGTTACATATTTGCAGTTCTGTCTGCATACCTACAGCTTAAGAAATTATAAAAGCAGTTGCAGAATTCAAAGGAATTGTTCTTGATCCCTGAATCTGACATATCCATTTAAGAGCAAAATTCAGTATCGGGGGGAACTAGACTGGTTAATTTAATGACCTGACCTTGGAGAGCTTTCATAGATATGCTCAACAGGATTACAACTGACTATATCCTGAGTCTGTCACACATGCGTACATGCATCAATGAAGTACAAGAAGTTGAGAGTAAGTTTTGTTCAATGGACTGTTTTTGCATTTGAAGTGTAGACTACTTAAGTAAGCATTCTGCAGGGGCACCTGGGTGGCTCAGTGGGTTAAAGCCTCTGCTTTCGGCTCAGGTCATGATCTCAGGGTCCTGGGATCGAATCTCAAATCGGGCTCTGCTCAGCAGGGAACCTGCTTTCCCTTCTCTCTCTGCCTGCCTTTCTGCCTACTTGTGATCTCTCTCTCTCTCTCTGTCAAATAAAGAAATAAAATCTTTAAAAGAAAATAAGAAAATAAATAAATAAATAAGCACTCTGCAAGTAAAACCCGTTGGTGATAAGTTTATGACAGATTAATAAAAATCTAAAGCAGTAATCCTCAAACTTTTTTACCCTTAAAAATACTGTCTCAAAAACAAAAATGAAACAAAATTTAGGGATGATAGAGACATTAAAAAACTGGAGGTGAATTTGTGTGGTGGGTACTAGAGCAGAGTCAGAGTGGAAGAGTATTCCACTAAACCTCTCTCTCTCTCTCTTCAAAGAGTAGTTAGAAAAGCATCACACTAAAAGAATTTTAAATGTCTGCAGGAATAGATTAAGACATATTATGGGAGGTAAATATCGGAGTAATAAATGAATGTAAACCAGATACTTACATTGTATAACATACACCATAAAATGCATTATACAAGTTTTTCCATCTTCCCTTTATTGTTTTTTCACTATCCCAATATACTATGTGACTGTAATTGTCATCATATTTCCCACAATTCATATGTACTCCTCAGAAACCCTTGTTTAATATGCCCTTTATTTACTTTGAAACCAATCTGGCCTCAGAAAAGACACATTTAAGTTACTGTCTTATGCTTCCCCAAAAGATACGTAGTGGTCCTGGTAGCATAGAGGTTCTGATGTAAGATGTCGGGAAGAATACAACATGTTCAATTTCCTCCTAGGCAAACCCTGAAAAGGAAGCTCACCTGCTAACCTAATATACTCCTGGAGAAGACTGTGACTGTTTGACTCTGTAAAGTCCAGCATAACGTGGATGCTTTCCTAAGTTTATATTCCCTAAGTATGTGTGTGTATACGCACATACATGTTATGTACATACCCATGTGTTATGTACCAGGTAACCCACTATGATCATGCTAGTGTTTTCAAATACTTCAAGCACCTCCAATAGAGCAAAAGAGGCTTTTTTCAATTAATCATCTAAAATATTTTAAAAATAAGAAAATAAAACTGTATATTCATATAAATATACACATATTGGCATTTATAGGTCTATAAAATTAAAACTACATTTACAGGGGCACCTGGGTGGCTCAGTCAGTTCAGTGTCTGCCTACTGCTCAGGTTATGATCTCAGGGTCCTGTGATTGAGTCCTGGGTGGGGGGGGGGGTCCCTGCTCAGCAGGGAGTCTGCTTCTCCCTCTCCCTCTGCCTGCTGCTCCCCTTGCTTGTGAACACGCCCTCTCTCTCTGACAAATAAATAAAATCTTTAAAAAAACCCCAAAAACTATATTTATGTTTCCACCAACTCTGGCCCACCTTGAGAAATGAAATCTTTCACAGCCACCCATAACATCGGAAAGCTGTCATGCCGAGCTTGCAAAGCACCAGACTGCAGAAGCATCTGCCAAGGGCACAGACGTCTGCAAGAACACTGGCTAACCCCAGGGCAAGGCCGCTAGCAGTGGGCTTCTGCAGCGCGGCCAGCCTGGCCGCTCCTTCGTGCCTAGCGTGCACATCAATGTCCACGACGTGCCTCGCGCAGGGGAGCCCGGTCTGATTGGTGGGCCTCTCCACCTTCCCTGCCTTCCCGGGAACCTGTGTGACTTATCCCCATCCAGTGTCCAGAGCAGGTGCTCAGCAGCATGCAGGGAGACCTGAACACCAAGAGTGGCCAGTATCAATCAGTCTCGGGTGGCCGGAATGGTCATGTTCAGGGCAAAAGCCTACCTGCGAATCAACTCGTCCCTATCAACCAAAGGACCACTGATGGTTCAACAACGGCGGCCCGTTGTGTTGGGCTACTGTTATATCCTGCCTCGAAAACACCAGCAACCACAGCCAAGTGATGGAGGCATGAAGACCAGAGGTAAAGCACCCCGCACTAGGCAATATCCTGGACAAATTCTGAACTGACCCCCTGCATAGAGTTTTACGATTCCCTCCTGATACTTTCAGTGCAAGAACCACAAACGTAGTGGGAAGAGGGGCAGAATAAGTGACGTGCTTGGCTTTGTAGCACCTTGAGACGTACTGTCAGAACATAGTGATATTCCGCCTGATAATTTTGAGTTGTCCATTACTTGATGCAGATTATTTCATTATTTATTCAAAATTTCAAAGAAGCAGCAGAAAGATCCTTTTGTATATTCAGTTTTCTGAGTAGAAAAGTACTAGTGTGGGGGGAAGAGGGGATAGGAATCTAACACCTTTTTTTCTTTTCTTTATCCCTACATTTCTTCCTCTCCATTTTAGAGGGAAAGACAATATCATATAAAAAAAAGACAAGTAAATGTATTAAGAGGTTAGCTGGAGTAAATGACTTGTACTGGACTGTTTCCCCCCCCCCCCCCCCACATAAAGGAGAGCAACAAGTTTGTTTCTATTTAGGCAAAAACTGAAAAGCAGCAAATTCTGTGCAGCCATGATTGTTGTAAACATCTAGGTAATAAGTTTTATATTTCCATGTATCGCATATATTGAAAATGAACACATTAAAATTAAGTTGATGTAACCAAAATGGTTTATTTGAGCAGAAGTGAAATTACAGAAATGGCAATAAAGAAAAATATATTGAACTGCCCAGTAAGTTAATTAAATCTTATTAATGTAATTAGCTAATAGGCCTGTTTCTGGACATTGACACCTTATATACATGATAGGACAAATTTTATGCAATATGCATACTGAGTACATATTTATAATTCATATGCATTGATCGAATTATATACCAACATCTCAGTAGCAATATAGGAAACACAAACATTTATTATGTGAAGTTAGAGAACCTAGGTTCAAGTCATAATTCTGACTTGATGCCTCTTATCCTCAGTTGTTTCATTTGTAAATTGGGGATGATATCAATACCTATTTTTTCAAAAATGATGCAAATATTTAATTTTATAATATCCATAAAATTGCATTGCAAACTGTGAAATGCAATATACCTATTAGCAATTATTATAGCCAATAAGGTATTGTTTATAAACTTACAGAAGTAACTCCAGTGCATATAATAAAATCACAAAAATTCCCTATGTAAAATGACCTCTTTCAATAATACTACTCTTCATGCTGGTGATTATATTTTCCTTTTGAGTGAATGACGCTGACTAATGCAATAAGATGTTTTTTGCCATAAGATGCAGTAAGATGCTTTCCAGCAGCTGTGTATTTAACCCATAGTCAATTATTTTCAGATTGTTTATGTTGCATACAATGCATATTGTAAGAAAGGAAACAAAAACATTAAGACTCTGAAATGAGCTTATAAATGTTAAGATTATTTAAGCATTTCATTTATTACACAATTTATATGATGTATAACACAAGCATACACACACAGAAAGGAAATGAATTTGAAAAGTCAACACTAGGTGGGTCCATAGTAATGAACTGAACATTTTAAATTGAAATGTGAGAAATGTCTCTGTTTAAAATAGATGCATTGCAGCTCAAAGAAGCCAATTGAAATGGAGCAAAGTGAAAAGCTCAATTGGTATCTTTAAAAGGCATACAAAATACTTACAAATAAGAAATATTAAAATGTAACTAAATATGCAAAATACTCTAAATTATTTTTTTAATTTGATAATTTAGTATCTGCCACATCAGTTTCTTTTCATAAAATTATAAAGATTTTATTTATTTATTTGACAGAGAGAGAGATCACAAGTAGGCAGAGAGGCAGGCAGAGAGAGAGGAGGAAGCAGGCTCCCCGCTGAGCAGAGAACCCGATGTGGGGCTGATCCCACATCCCAGGGTCCTGGGATCATGACCTGAGTAGAAGGCAGAGGCTTTAACCCTCTGAGCCACCCAGGTGCCCCTCTTTTCATAAAATTATAAAGACAGTATGCAACAGAGAGGAAATAGGAAGATAGTGTATAGTCTATAAGTTATCTAGAATAGTAGTTCCCCAGATAAATGTCTTTTCTGATTAAAAACAATATATTTTCTGAAATATCCTAATAATTTCACAATTATTTTAAGCCAATAGATATGAGAAAAACTGCATTTTGTTTCTGCAATAAAACACTGTAGGATAAGATATATGTAAAAATATTTTTGTATAAGAAATTGGACTTTAAAAAAATTACTTATTTATTTTATATATAAAATATATATTTATGATATATTTATATGTGTGTGTGTTTATATATCTATATCTATATTCTATTTATCTATATCAATATGGGTGGAGGGAGAGATGGAGAGAGAGAATCCTCAAGCAGACTCCCCATTGAGGACAGATCCCTACATGGGGCTTAATCCCAACACCCTGAGATCATTACCTGAGCCAAAATCAAGAGTTGGCTGTTCAACTGAGTGAGCAACCCAGGCAACCCGAGAAATTGGAAAGACTTTTTAACCAAGTATTAGTAATAAGAAATTAAAATGATTACTTAGTATAAATGACCTTATTTTTTTTTTAAGATTTTATTTATTTGACAGAGGGAGAGAGATCACAAGTAGGCAGAGAGGCAGGCAGAGAGAGAGGGGGAAGCAGGTTCCCTGCTGAGCAGAGAGCCCGATGCGGGGCTTGATTCCAGGACCTTGAGATCATGACCTGAGCCGAAAATATATATTTATGATATATTTATATATGTGTGTGTTTATATATAATGTAAATATTTAATTTACATCATATATAAGGCAGAGACTTTAACCCACTGAGCCACTCAGGCGCCCTGACCTTATTTTTTCCTATCTGTCTTTAACCTCTTAATTTCCTGGCTTGGATGATCCTAGCTAGAAAATTTTTTTTTGTTGTTTTTTTGGTTTTTTTTTTTTTTAATTTTTAAGATTTTTTTTTTTAATTTTTAAGAATTTTTTTTTTTTTTTTTTGACAGAGAGAAACACAGCGAGAGAGGGAACACAAGTAGAGGGAATGGTAGTGGGAGAAGCAGGCCTCCCACAGAGCAGGGAGCCCGATGCGGGGCTCGATCCCAGGACTCCGGGATCATGACCTGAGCCGAAGGCAGCCGCCTAACGACTGAGCCACCCAGGTGCCCCTAAATTTTTGAAGAATATGAAGTTTAGTTTTATGACTGGGAAGATCCCTGTTATATCAAAGATATAATATATACATCAAGGTTGTAGCTTACATTTATTAGGTATTTACTAATAGCAGAGCACTGTTAACACTCTCCCACCAGCCCTTTGAGATAGGCAATATTGTTAGTATCATTCTGTTTAGAGTACAAAATCAGAGATATTAAATAATTTGCCAATGACCAAGTAGTAGATGGCAGAACATAAATTCTAAATGACTCTCTAATACTGTTTTTTGAATCTTTTGCAGCTAAACTTCCTCAAAACAGTGTCTGTGCTTGCTGTTACCATTAAACCACCTGACATTCACTTCCCAATGAAATACAGTATGGCTTTCATGCATAGTGTTACCAAAACTACTATTTCTAAGATTAACAATGACTTCCATATTATCAAATCTAGTGGAAATTTCCATTTTTCTACAACTTGACCTTGGTCAAGCCTTCCTTTCAGCGGTTTCTTCTCTTTATTTCCATTACAGCAGGGTCCTGGTTTTCATCACATTTCTCTGTCTGCTCCTTTTAGGACATTGAGTGTTTGTTGTTCCTTCCATGCTCAACCTTTGAATGTTAGAGCTGCCTGGCCTGAGCATCAGTTCTAACTATTCTCTCTCTCATGGACCATTTCATTTAACCTTTCTCTTTTAATGACATGATTATGTCAAGACCCCAAAATATTTTTCCTGTCTCAGACCCCTCTTCTTATATCATATCTCTACCTGGATGTCTTAAAGGCATCTCAAACTCAACATGTCCCCAAAGTAAATTCATCCCCTAGCTATTCTCCACTCCAATTTTTCGGTCATGATAAATGGAGCCAACATCCCTCCAACTGTTTGGGCCAAAACTAGGAATCAGGCCCCCAAATCTACTTTGTCTCCAAGTCCTTCTAGTTCTATTTTTTTAAATATATGTCTTGAAATATTTAATTGTCTCTAATGCCACTGGCACCGAAATAGTCCAAAGCATTATCATCTGTTAAAATACAATAATTCCCTCTTAGTCTGTCTCTACCTAGTTGTTCTCTCCAATCCATATTTTTCCCAAACAATGATGTTCTTCAAACAAAAATCTTATCAGGCTATGTCCTATGCATAAAATTCTTTAGTCTTCACATTTCATTTAGAATCAAATCCATAACCTTTACTGTAATCTGCACAATTATATCTTGGTAGCCTCTTTATTGCTACCAAGCTCTAGTCAAAGCACTTTTATCTGTTACCAGGATATACTAAATCATTTCTGAAATAAGGCTTTTGCCCTCTGCTGTTTTTTTTGGTTTGCAATAATGTTTATCCAATTTTTTATTTGGCTAATGTCTACTTATACTCCATTTCAACTTAAATTCTACTTCTTCAGGGTAACTTTTCTCTACTTTGAACTAAGCTAGCTCAACCTAGTTTTCATTGTTGGAGAATCATTTGTTGATTATTCCACTTATTTTCAGGGTAAAAAATGATAGTTTTATATAGTAAAAAAAATTCAAAGTATGTTCAGTAAAATAGAACTAGTCAGTCACCATTTCAAAGATGGCTGAGTATGCTTCTGGGTTGCATTCTTTTGTTTTACTAAGAAACCAGCAAACAAATAGTACAAATATTTTGCATGAGGTCAAGGATACAAGTGTGAGGACATGCTCCCAGTGACTTTCTAGCAAGAAGGAGCTCTGAAGTTCTGGGGTCAGCTGCCTGCTCTTCCAGCTAAGTGAGTGATTTGCCAAGTGGGAGAAACCTAGAAGACTTTTATACCACAGTAGCATGTTAGCATGCATAAGTTCACCCTAACATATTACACTTTTTTGCTGGGTAGTTCATCATAGCAGCACTCTAATTTGCACTGTCACATTAGTTAATATGGTCTATCCCAAGGCCTATCATGGGAACAGAAAAGTACTGATTCCCTTTCTAACAAAAGAGCACCTAATAGATTTTCAGCTTTTTAACAACTTTATTGTGATGTAACTCACATACGATGCAGTTGACCCATTTGAAGTATACAACTAAGGGGTACCTGGGTGGCTCAGTTGGTTAAACATCCGACTCTTGATTTCAGCTCAGGTCATTATCTCAGGGTCCTGGGATTGATCCCTGCATCAGGTTCCGTGCTCAGTGGGGAGTTTGAAATTCTCTCTCCTTCTCCCCTAGCCCCTCCCCCCCAAATAAATCTTTTTAAAAAATAAAGCATAAAATTAAATCATTTGTAGTATATTACATTATCAATTTTTTAATTGTGCATGTATATATCATAAAAGTTACTATTTTAAGTGTACAATTCAGTTGCATTAACTACATTCATAATGTTCTGTAACCATTACTATTATTTCCAAGAAGTTTTCATCACCCCAAACAGAAATTCTGTAACCATTAGGTAACGACCACCATCCTCTTTTCCCTTTCAGCCTCTCGTATTCTCTAATCTACTTTCTGTCTGTATAAACTTGCCTAATATAGATATTTAATGTAAGTGGAACCGTATAGTATCTGTCCCTTTGCCTCTGACTTACTTCACTGTACATAATGTTTTCAAGGTTCACCCATACTGGGTATACTATGGGTATACCACATTTGCTTATCTTTCACCTGTTGATCAACACTTGGAATGTTTCTGCCTTTTCCCTATTGCGAGTAGTGCTGCAATAAACACTGAATACAAGTATGTATTCAAGTCTTAGTTTTCAATTCCTTTGGCCACAAAACACTGAGCAGAACTGTTAAATCATATAGTCATTCTATTTAGCTTTTTGAGAAACCACAAATTGTTTTCCATAGCATTCCTACCAGCAGTGTAAAAGTCTTCCAATTTCTCCACAGTCTTCCCAATACTTGTTATCTGTTTTTGTTCATTTGTTTGTGTGTGTGTTTTTTTTTATAGCCATCCTAGTAGGTGTGTCAGCTGATTCATTTTTCTGGTGAGACTTTTTAATAATTCTCATATTTTGAGGAGAGAACTAGAATGTGGTAAATCCCTTAGCCAAGTCTGTTAACCTAAATCCCAATCCCAAGTCTGTTAATTATTTTAACAAGTTACATTTTTGGGGAGGGGAAAAAAAAAATCAACATAGATTGAGAGCTACTAAGTGCTAAACACTGTGCCAGCACATTTTTACCCACTATATTATAAATTCCTCAAAGTAGATAATAATAGTTTTCTCATTTTATAGATGAGAACCTGAGCCCTAAAAGAACTCTATTTACAAAAGGAACAGAATAACTAAATGCTTCTCAAAATTTTATTATATTCATCTCTATGTTCAATCAATATGTATTAGGCATTTAATGAAATCTCTAATACAGGGTAATGCAGACTACAAAACTAAAAAGCTAGTACACTAGACATGGCCTGGACAAATTCTTAATTTTTTTTCTTTCTTCTTTCTGGTTTGTATGTTTTTGCTGTAGTTGTTGACATTAACATTGCTTATCTTAGGGACTTGAACAAAATTCTACACTCTCCTGCCACGTTAAAAGAAAAAACAAATCACCTAACCATGATCTGATACTAAAAGATGAAGGGATTATTGGGGGAGAATCATCATCATAGATAGATAAATTCACAACCAGTCAATCTTCTTTGTTTTCAAACTCTAAATTATGATCTTCCTGTAAAAAATCATGCCCATGATTAGTTATCTGAAACCCCTGAGCAAGAATGATAGGAAGATAGCAGAAAGAGAATGAATCATTTTGCAAGAAAATGAAAGAGAGAACTGATGGAATCATAATTTTTAAATGAATGGACTGATGCAGAAAAGGAAAAACAAATGATTAAGGATTAAGTTTCAGTGATATGAAAATAAAGGAAAACTCTAGTAAAGAAAAAACTGCAATTGGAATAAATTAATAAAAAATTTGAAATGTGGGGCGCCTGGGTGGCTCAGTCGTTAAGCGTCTGCCTTCGGCTCAGGTCATGATCCCAGGGTCCTGGGATCGAGCCCCACATCAGGCTCCCTGCTCGGCAGGAAGCCTGCTTCTCCCGCTAACATTCCCTCTGCCTGTGTTCCCTCTCTCACTGTGTTTCTCTTTGCCAAATAAATAAAATCTTAAAAAAAAAAAAATTTGAAATGTGGTAGGAAAAAAGGACAATATTAAGGAAGAAAATTATCTAGATATGTTTGGGAAAATATCTACAAAAGCAGGTTAACAAAAAGAAGCTAAAATATCAATCTAAAAGTAAATCTCTTCTAATTGAAATTAAGGTAAAATAAATCACTTCTGTTTTACTACACATATGCCTGTATTAAATGTCAGTTACAAAAATAAAATAAGTTAATTTCCATTAGTCTTTTTTTACTTAGATGTAGATATTCTAAACTCCTAAGCATTAGAAATAGGCATATAAAAATAGAAAATGTTTAAATATATTGAAATAAAGGAGATTTGCAAAAATTTTTAAATGTTACATAGATAGCCAGTGTAAGAGCACCATCTAAAACTTTCTTTACTGGTTCCTCGTCTTCTTGACAATTCAGTACAATAACATTAGAGCCAATCCAGACTATAATTCTTAAGGAGAATTTGATGTACTTCTATAAAAAAATACAAAACTAAGGCAGAATTAAGTATAAAACATGAAAGACCAAATACCAAATTCATTGATTGGGTCCAATTTATTCTCTGTGTATCCAGATTTAACTTTTTTTTTTTTTTTTTTGGTCATTTATGTTGGTTGATTGGTTAGTTGTTTTGAAGTGTGGTTTATTTGGTCTTCATTATAGTCCTTAGTGCCCTGCTCTGAACCATCTGCTTGTGTTACAGAAGCTTTGGAATGTGATGTGTTTCCGTCTAGTGGGACAGTGTGATGTCGCAATTAAGACTGTGGACTTTAGAGACAAATTGTCTAGGTTCATATCCTGTCTCTGCTGCTGATTAACTACTTTCTATGCCTCAGTTTTCCCATCTGTTAAGCAAGGCTGATAATAATATCTACTTGGTAGGTTTATAGTGAGGATAAAAATCAATGAATATGCATAATGGAAATACTTTTCTCATAATATGTACTACTCAAGTTTTGCTAGTAAGACCAGAAAGGAATTCAAACATTTTATACTATGAGACTTGTATTTAATCCACCACGTTATTTAACCTAACAAAGGTTATTCTTCTGAGCTTACTTGTAAGCAAATTACTATGGGTGAATTAGGATTAGCATACTCTTTCCAGTTATAGACAGCAGCCTCAAATATTGTTAATATAACTCATTGCTATGCTTAACTATTAAGCATAGCAATGAGTAAAAAAAAAGTATATTTTTACATATGATGTAAATTTATAAATTTAAAGAACCAATTTTTTATTCAGCAGTTATTTATTGACCCTCTTGAAACAGATGACTTTAAAATAAATGTGAAATAATTTAAATTCCTTCAGGGTATGGAACTTAGTGAAATCCTCATTTAGTCATAAAATACTATTCTCTGAACTGATTAAAGAAAAAAAAAGTTGCATCTGAAATTTAATAAACCTAAAACCCATTTTGTCAGAATTGCTAAGAAACTAACACCAGAAAGTCTGACTAAATCTTGAGGAAAAAGTTGAATAGTCTCTCCAAAAACTATCAGTCTCTTACAGAATAGGTCTTCATTTCTATTCGGTAAACACCATATATATATATATATATATTTATATATATATATATATACACACACACACACACACACACACACACATTTTAATTTTTAAAAAGGAAGTAGAGGAAGGTAAGAAAGAGAAGAAAAGAAGAGAAGTAAAAGTTAGTAGAACCCAAGAAACAAATCTAGGGTTTGGCCTAATAATCTTTTTATCGAAAAGTAGATGAACATAAGATTTGTTAAGCCTAGATATTATATGAGTCTAAGTAGATTTGAATAATGAAAGGAATATTACTTAGGAGGTGATTTGGAAGCCCATTAGACATTCATTTGAAGGCAGACATAGAGATGTCACAAAAGTGGGTAAACTGTCCATCATTATAATAATACACTGAGTCTCTTTTATATGGCGAGGGTGTACAACAAAGAACATTAAACCCACTGGTACGATCTGATAGTCACTGTCAGTCCACCATTTGTTTAAAAAACAAAGCAAAATATCAACTTTTATAAAAATCTGTTGGTTTAGAAGTAGAGGGATAAAATAAGCTGTGAAAAGCAAATACAGGAAATAAAGATGGGAAAAGAGGAAAGGAATTAGAAGAAAGAGGGTTCAGATTCTGCAAGGTGGGCCCTTTTACGAAATATAAAGACACTCATGACTGAGTTTTGCATGTAATCTCATTGCCTTCTATGTAATATCATTAAGTTCATACTTGGATAAAAATTATTTGGGGATGAGAAACAGGGACAATAGCAAGGAGATAAGATTTGGAGTAAGAGACTCTCATCTATAACTTAATGTGGATTAATTTAGTCAAGATTAATTTCTTCCAACTTTTCTTTGAGGTCCTCAGCACAATATGGAAGTTGTAAAGGATCATTTTTGAATTTGGAACAAGGTATAAAGTGATGCTTTGCTATTCTATTACTACCCAGTTCCCAACTCCCAAAAAGTAAAATCAATGACACTGAAGTTTGAGGAAGGAGAAAAGTGATTTAATAGAGGGGCACCTGGGTGTCTCCCCTCTGGCTCTTGATTTTGGCACAGGCCATGATCTCAGGGTCAAGGATAGAGCCCCACATTTGGCTCTGTGCTCAGTGGGGAGTCTGCTTGAAATTCTCTTTCTCCCTTTCCCTCTGTCTCCCGACGCACTCTCTTTCTCCCCCTCTCTCTCTTTCCTGTCATATAATAAATAAATAGATCTTTAGAAAAGGAAACAGAAAAGTGGTATAATAGAAAAAGGTGAGGATGCATAAAGAGAGGCCGACAGTAGTGAGGACAAAATTATCTCATTTTATCTATGCTACCCTTTCATCCTAAGACAAGGAAAAGAAACAAATGCTTTTCTGGTCCCTCTTGAACTACAAGTACCCTTGACTACCAGTTCTAAACCACTAATTTATGGATTAAATAAGCTTTTGTGGATTGGCTGGTTATCCAAAAAAATTATAATTTTATTTCTGTAAGAAAATGTGTTGTGAATTCCAAGTTCCAAACAAACTATTTGAAACAACCTGTTCACAAGTTTGGGACAGCTTGCACATTGTGTGTTTTGGATTTACGAAGTTAAATGACACCTTACTGGGTAAAAACGTATTATGACATGTGAATCATATAACTATTATTAATCTTCAATAAACTCTGCTGGAGTAAGTACCCTAAGGTGTGCTAACTTAATTTAAACCTCTGTAAAATGTAGCTGGTAAATTTCCAAGAACAGATTGACTCACGATATTTTCAATGTCCAAAAATTTGTCTTTTAGTCATAAAGTAAAGAAAACCATGTTGCATATTTCAACACTTATGTCTTCAATCTAAAATAAAAATGAAGTCCAAATGTAGCCAATATCAAAAATGAACCAATCAAGAATATCAAAGTTTAAAACCGTTTCCTTTGATTTATTTTTAATATAGAAAACAAAACTTTGGAATTAATAATAGAAAGCACATACAGTTTTAATTATACACAAAAACTAAAATATAGGAGTGTAGATATTCCCAAAATACCATCACCTGTCATCACTATACATCATTTTTCTGAGCTATTCAATATTCTTTGCAACCATTATCCAATTCATAATATATGAAGTTACATAATTACAGAAATAATGTGAAATACTTGCTTTCAATCTAAATAATAAAGAATTTATTGCCTTTGTCATAAACCAATCTTGAGTTCCAAGCCAATGAGAACATTTGTTTTTTCTCACTCTGGGTTCCATACCTAGCTTTATATTATGTTGGTCATTTATTTGAAATTTAAGACTTGTCAACATTAACAGAAAGTTACTCAACTGACTTTTGCATCCCTATAAAAGAATGAAATTTTGCATGCATTCTACTAAATGTTTTATCACCTTTAGACCCTACATATAAGAAATTTAATTATTTAAATAACTTACGCTATCATGTCTTTTCCTTCCTCTTTTAAGTTTTTAGATCTATGTTTTCCTTTGTTCTTTTAGTCATTGTCTTTCTAAATTTAATTGGTATAATTAAATGATAATGTTTAAAATGTATCAATTAAAGCAATATCTACTTAATTGATACATTTTAAACATTATAATTTATATTATCATATAATTTTTATTATGAAGGTTCATCATTTTTTTTTAAGATTTATTTATTTGAGAGAGAGAAACAGAGCATGAGCATGAGCAGGGGAAAGGAGGCAGAGGGAGAGGGAGAAGCAGATTCCCTGCTGAGCAGCAGCCTGACAAGGGACTTAATCCCAGGACCTCCCCTCCTGCTAGACCATGATCTGAGCCCAAGGCAGATGCTCAACCAACTGAGCCACCCAGGTGCCCCTCATTCACCTTTAGGACCATGATACGTTTACTTTAAAACTTTAAAAAATAATAATTAGCACAATATTGTTTTTAACTGTAAACCTAGAAGTATCATCAACCTCATGAAAAAGAAAGTGTAATATTTTTTTTGAAGGGGAATCTTTCAAGCATGAGTATCTAACAAATTCTCTTTCATTTACTTTCTTATTTCCTTCCCCTCTTATGATTATACTTAGCTGCTCCTATTACCTGTATTTCATATATTCCTTTTGCTAAGATTCCTTTTTATTTTACTGAATCCCATTGAATAATCTTTTAGTATAGGGTGAGTGAACAGAATAGTAAAATAGACTATTGCGTGATTGAAGGTGTCTCTTGCATAATATAAAAAACAGTTAAATACCTTTTTTTGCTCCTAACTTTGAAGACATTACTTAATTTTCCTTGAGTATTCACTGCTGTGATAAAATTTTAGTCAGTAATATTCTCATTCCTTCAAATGTAATATTTCTCCATATATATGCTTTCAATCTATGTTAACCTATATGTAATCTATACTTTATATGTAACATATATGTGATATACATGAAATATAATTTACGTGTGTGTGTGTGTGTTTGAGGAGTTTGGGGAATTCCCAAATTCCCCTAATTTGGGAAGGTGGATGAGTTCCAAAATCTGAACAGAACATAAGATGTGGAAATATCTTTAATATGCCCTATTTATGAAATGACTACGATCAGTATTGGGGGGTACCATCAATAAAGAATCCTAGCCCATAGTTGGGGAAATGTTTAAAAAATACTTTTTCTTTTAAAAATCTCAATTTTGTCATTGTCTTATTCCTAACATATCTAAAAATGTGCAAATATGTCAAAAGGGTAACACTTCTGGTCTATTCCTCTTCACCATTTCAGACATAAAGAAGATACTCTCCTTCTTTCCACCCCATCCCATTGCCATGCTGTATCTGCTCTTTGTCCTCAACTCTTCCCAGGGAATGACATAATTCCTGAACTACCTCTTGGGACCAAGAGTGAACACTGATAGCAACAAAGTCTTTCTTCCTTGGGAGGTTAGGTCACAGAAGACATGAGTAAACCCTGGCAGGGGCTTGGGCTGCATGGGAAGGATTTCCTGGTTCTGTATCCTTAAATATGGCATAAAAGGGCAGGAGATGGGTCTTGGGTGTCCGTGTGGGCATATCCTGGCCTCTCATATCTTCTCCTTGTGAGAAGTGTCATAGCCAGAACAGGGCTGATGTAGGTCCCTCTAAATGCCCTGGTAGTTCACATATGAACCTAGTACAGGCTATTTTAAGAATTTCATAACACTTTAAAATTTTGTCTGTAAGTAGGGGGGGTCCTCAGCTAGTAGCCAGGATCTATGATTAGATCTCCAAGTCTAATTCCATTACTGACATGCCTCCCTTGGAGGTCTGCCTAAATTCTTAAGGGAGAACATGGTGTTGGTAGCCCTCCCTTTAGGGACTTCATAAACAGCTTCTCCCTCCTCATAGCCCTTGTTTAGAGAATTCATAATCTTTCCATCCTGGGAAACTCATAACTTCAGTGAAATGAAAAAGAAAAAAAAATGAGACCTTTTCGTTTCATTGAAATTCAAGAATATTGGGTTACTGTGGTTCTGATATAATGGTAGTGGTAGTAGTTACTAGAATTTAGTTTATATAATAACCATGAGACCAATATTAGCATCCAGACGTTTTTAAAATGT
This sequence comes from Procyon lotor, assembly GCA_028646535.1. Taxonomy (NCBI): domain Eukaryota; kingdom Metazoa; phylum Chordata; class Mammalia; order Carnivora; family Procyonidae; genus Procyon; species Procyon lotor. The sequence continues at coordinate 38,685,564 of CM053611.1, forward strand.
GGATCACGGACTCTCTAAGATGTGTTAGGTAAATTATCAAAATAGATTTGGATTTTATTTATTGGACTAGATGTTCTTCGGTTGTGTTTCCTAATTTGTAATTGCCAACATTCTAGTCAATATATGCCATTGATACTAATCAGGAAGTTTCTAGACAGTAACTATTCTTTGGTTATCACAACAATGTACTACTCTTCTGTGTACAGTTTATTCACACACACACATTTCTGAGCAGCTTGGCTTTAGTTCGCTTTTTATTTTTTTAAAGAATAACTGAAAGTACCTGTAAAAAATTATTTCTGAGTGAAGAATCCTGAAAATATGGTATGAGGTTTGTTTGCCTATTTTTGTTTTGTTTCCCAAGAAAGTTCTTAGGTATATTTCTTCAAGAGGTTCAGAAATGTTATCAAATTGGTGTTCATTTTTCTAATTCTCATTTAATATCCAATAGTTATTCTTGACAGTTTATAAATATAATTCCTGTTTTCTACTAGTGTCCTCAATAATTACTAGGGAAATGAACTCAAGTTCCTTATATACTTATATGTGAAAATATATTGCCTGTGTCACTAGAATATTTATGGCCACTCTATTGTAATATATAACATTGATTTAATAATTTAAGAAGTCCTATAGTATACTACCTTGAAGGCAGAAATCATGCCATTTTCTATATGTGTTCAGCATCCAGAAAATTTAATGAAGCATGGTTGATGGAGATATGGACAAGGAATGATCTCCCTGAGAAGGAAGTGAGTATTAAGGAACATTTTGAGATTGAACTCCAATTCTAAGATTTGGGTAATGTATTTGGAAAAAGTTTTTTGAATGAATATAACCAGAAACTGCCTGCTTTCCATAAAAACCCATTTTTTATGATTTACAGAACAATGCCTCTCCCTACCTTACAATTTTTACCCTTAAGCTAGGAGAGATGCCACATCCACAACTGAAGTGGGGAAGAACTGATATGCTTCTAACATTCAAGTGGGTATAACATTCCCCCTTCCTTATAGGTGCAGTACTGAGAACTGGGCAGTGTGGGTGGAGAATCATTGCTGTTTTTATTTCATAAGGCTATAATTCTCCCAAATTCAGAAACTTGTATGAATGCATTCACAGCTCCTCAGTGGTCATCCATTCTGAATAAACCAAGAATGCCTCAAGGTGTATAGTTGATGGATCATGGTTTGGCAATTGAGAGTCATGGTACCAGTCACTGATACTGGAGTTTTTGTTGTTTTGTTTTGTTTTGTTTTGTTTGTGTGTGTGTGTGTTTTGTTTTGTTAAAGATTTTATTTATTTATTTGAGAGAGAGAGAGATCACAAGTAGGCAGAGAGGCAGGCAGAAGGAGAGGGGTAACAGGCTCCCCACTGAGCAGAGAGCCCGATGCGGGGCTCGACCCCCAGACCCTGAGATCATGACCTGAGCTGAAGGCGGAGGCTTTACCCCACTGAGCCATCCAGGCGCCCCTGGAGTTTTTATGTTACCTACTCTACTCTTTAAAGGAACACCATCCAGTGGAAAGATATGTATGAGTCACATGTATAATTTCAGGTTTTCTAAGTCGCCACACCCAAAAAAGTAAAAGAAAAAGGTGAAAATAATTTTAATAATTCATTTAATCCAATATATCCAAGATATAATTAACTCAACATGTAACTTTTATTTAAAAATAATTTATTTGAAATTTGTATTTCCTTACTAAGCTTTTGAACCTAGTGCATATTTAGCAGATCTCAATTTGGACTCCACACCTCAAGAACTCAGTAGCCACAGCCACTGTTTACCCTGTGGGACAGGGCAGCAGATGCATCATTTTGTGCCTTTGCCAGCCCTTTTCAGGTTCTTGCAAACCACCAACACATCATGATCAAAAACCTGAGTTGATCTTGGAGAGCAAGCAACAGAGCCTATCACTGGGTTCTGGAGTTCATTGTGTTGAACTAAGCTGTGAGAGCCAAGCTCCTAAGGGAATCCTTAACCCTTTATATTTAGCAATGAACACACAGCAGCCTCCTCCCCACTGTCCATCAGTGATGGGGATTGGAATAGACTGTGTGGTGCTTCTGGGCTCTGTAAACATCTCTCCTTCCCTCCGTGTCCAATCTCTATTCAGTAGCTCCAAAGCTCAAGTCATGCTTGGCCATTAGAAGTTGAGTTTCATCAAAGAATTGTGAAATGGTAGCACGATGCTAGTCTAGTATAATGTGAATAATCATGAGATCAGAGGACTGGTCATTAAAATTTGTGTCTCTTATCTGAGGCCATCTGAGTGGTTATTGCCGAAAAGAGAATCAGTTTTCCTCATCTGTAAAACTAGGAGTTGGGCTAGACGAGCTGAGAAGTTCCTTCTTATGCTGAAATTGTATGACTACCATATAAACTAAGTAAATATCATAAAAGAATAAATCTAAAATCATTTATTGAATGCACTCAAGCCTAATTAACATAGAATTATAATAAGTGCATTCTAAATCCATGAAAAGCTAAATTTATTAAATATTATTAGAAAAGAGGTTTTCAATTTTTTTAACAGAAAATGAGATATCTATGGCATGGATGGTGATGGAACAGAACTTACAAGCTAGATTTTCCTTAAATTTTGTCCTAATTTATTATTTGTCACATTATTTCATGTGGAGTGAGAGAAGTTATTTTTAAAGATAAAAGCATATATTAGTGTCCTTTAAATATATTTTAAGACACAATGAATTGGGACAAAAGTTAAACAAAACTAAAAGATAGAATAAAACTCAGTGTATAGCTTGGGAAATCAGAATCCTCGAGAATGATTTGAGGCAATGCCAGAACCAGTATAAACTCTAAATTATTTTTAAGCTCCATGACTACAGAATCAGAACTTTTTTTTTTTTAAAAGAACAACCTCATCTCCCTTGATTTCTCTCAATAATCCTTTTCTCTATGTGTCTTGTAGTCATCAGTTCAGTTATTTACTGTTTACTAAAAACCCATTATACCTATTAGCCAGTACTGTGCTAAGCATCAGAGGTGTGATAATGTACAAGACACAATCCCTGCCTTAAAGAAGCTTCCAGAAATTAAGGGAGAGAGACTCTGAAGAAGCAATTTCAACATGCTGTGGTAAGTGCTAAAATAGGAGTAAGTTTGCATTACAGGGGTCTTCAAGGTGTACAGAGTAGCATAGAAGAAGCAGTTAGCTCAGTCCTGGATGAGTCTGGGAAAGCTTTCTAGGGAAGACTTAAAAACTGAAGCTGAAACCCACCAAGGGGTGCAAGCAGGGGCTGTCTGAAAGAGGTTAGGCATATTTCCTACAAAGGAACAGTGTGTTCCCAATTCCGGAAGAAAGAATGCACCCCATTTTGAGGAAGAGCAGCATGCCTAGATCACCAGTTACAGCAAAGTACTGAAGACAGGGTGGAGATGTGCCATCCTGGATCTTACCAACAATGTCTGATATACAGGAGATAATCAGTGGAGATTATCTGAATGAGTGAATAATGGAAAACGCCAAAATAAGAGGAAATTTCAAATTATACACATTTTCGTCCTACAAACTTATTGCTTTCACTAAATTAGCACTATCTGCTTAAATTGGATTTTGCTATAAATCTAGCAAATCAAAGTCTGAAAATATTGCTTAGCAAATATTGGGTAGGCATTTGATATAAGGACAGATAAGAACAATTGTAATTAGTACATCATTTGTTTCTTTGTAAGTGTTCTTAAAGTATTTTAAAATACTTCAAAATCATTCATTTTCTTAAGTATTATAAGAACCCCCTCTGCAAGCTCAAATACAAAGTTCATTTGCATCATTTTTATTTGTTAAAGAGAGAAACTGCTGCCTTGCATTTATAAAACGGCTATATATTCTAAATCTGTGGAATCAAGATGATTAATCTTTTACTGTATTTTTATCATTTTACATTTCCTTCTTTAAACCAGTAAGTTGACATGCATACTAAAAGCATGTAATTTAAACTTTGTAATTAAATTACATTGCCCAGGTTTGTCCATGCCATCTCACAGTATGTGACCTAAGAAGTCTGCACAATGAACAAACAGAACTTGAAGAAATTAAAATGCTATTGTTGATTGAAAAGCCCTCACAGATACACATAGAAACAATTCATTTCCCTTCTTTGAAATGCTCTTTTATTTTTTGTTTCTGAGGAGAAAAGCAAAAGGAAAACTGTATTCATTTCCTGTGGCTGCTTTAACAAATTACCACAAGCTTAGTGGGTTAAAACAACGCAAACTTATTATTTAACAGTTTCAGAGGTCAGAAGTCCAAAAGGGATCTTTCACTGGGCTAAAATCAAGATGTTGGCAAGGCTAGACACCTTTCTGGAGGATCCTGGGAAAAATTCATTTTCTTGTCTTTTCTAACTCCTTGGGGCTGCCTACAATACTTGTCTTATGATCCCCTTCCAAGTTCAAAGTCTTCAAGATAGTCTTTCTCAGACTACTATCTCTCTGTCTCCTTCTTCTCCATCTGAGGGACCTTGTGATTACACTGGGCTCATCTGGATAATCCAGGATGATCTCCCTATTTTAACTGATTTGCAATCTCAATTTCATCTGCAACTTTAATTCCCGCTTGCTATGTAATGTAACATATTTACAGGTTGCAGGTATTAAGATATGGATATCTTGGGGGGCCTTTATTCTACCTCCCAAAGAAACGATCAGACTAAAAAAATGGATCCATTTTTAATCTACCCTATATATTAACTGCATTTTATTTTTATCCAGTAAGATTTGATTGGAACATGATGCTAGGCTTTCATGTAATCTCAAAGAAGGCATAAGACAAAATTCCCATCCTCATGAAGTTTGCAGAGAGAAATCATAAATACACATATACAAAGCAGAAATCGTGTGGGACGAGGGTCTTTTTTCACTTTAAGTTAACCACAGTTAATGTGATAATGTATCGATAAAAACAATTATATTTCATTATATGAATCATAATACACTATTAGAAGAAGATCAAAATATGTCTTTCATTGATTAGATGATTCATCGCTCCACAGAGAAAGTGAAAAATTTGGTCAATCAACTGACTGAGCTACATGATGTTAAACAGCTAATTTAAAGGATCTTTTATTTCACCAACATAATTTTTTCTCCACTCAAGTGGCAAGCTATTGTAGAATCAACTAGAGGTGGTACGATATTTTCAAAGTTACCTATGGATCCCTCCTTTTAATGTTCTAGGAAGGAAAAAAAAGTTTGGGGATCATAACCCTCACCTAATTTACACCTTCAGAAGTATGTATTACAGACTTTATCAAGTTACCTAATCTTTTTCTTCATACTCCATTCTCTTCCAGAAAAAAAGTTTAAAATTCTACTTCGAACTTCTCTTCTGAGTGTGCTAATCAAAGATTCATTTTTTAAAAAAATCATTCAACTCTTTTTTAGAAAAAAAGAGAATTATTTACATTCTCTCAACTACAAAATGTTGTAGAGTTCAGTTAATTAACAGATTTTACTTTCTATCACAGTTAATGATGCTAATTTCAGGGGTTGGCTTAACATGCTTTTGAGTGCCTACTAAGTGTTAGCACTAGAAAATAAGACAAACAAGGGGAGACCAAAAACCTATTGAATAAGCCAGAAAAACAGTCAAATGGTGATAACTCCTACGCAGAAAATTAAAATAAATGATGTGATCTTGAGTGACTGGGTGTCCACACTGTCTGATCAGAGATGGCCTCTCTCAAAATAGGACATTTAAGCTGAGATCTGAGTAACAAGGAGAAAACAATAATGTAAAAATTGGTAGAAGTACACCAGTCGTCCAGTGGGACCACTAATCGAAGTAAGCATGAATTCAAGCTTGGTGTATTTCATGTACAGAAGACCAGTAGAGCTGTAACATAGTAGGCCAGCAGGCTAGAAGGAAAGTAGTACAAAATGGTCTTGGAGAGACAGTCACAACCAAACTCATAGAGAATTCTCAACGTCATGGTAAAATAAATGATGGGAATTAATTGAAAGGTCTAAAGCAAGAAGAGGGTATTATTTGATCTAGATTATAAAAGGACCATCCTGCCTGCTATGTGAAAGGATAATCGTAAGGGGGGGAAGTGGAAGTAGAAAAGCAAATAGGATTTTACTATAATAATCTAAGTAAGAGATGATGTGATTTGGCTAAAATAATGTAACAGGAATGAAGAAAAGTGACTGACTTTGTGTTATCTTTGGGGGCAGTACAAAGAATTTGGTAACTGGATGGGAAAGAGAGAAAGATAAAAATCAATACCTCACATGTTTTGCATTGAGAAAGTGGCTAGAAGATTGTGCAATTTATAGTGATAGAGAAGACAAACAGAGGAGCAGGTTGTGGGGCTAATGAAGAGTTCTATTTTGCCCATGTTTGAGATTCTTACTAGACATTTGGGTAGAGATGGAGACTGTATAAATCTGCAAATTTGAGGGAGAGAGCTGGATTAGTGGTAAAAATTTTAGAGTCATCATACTATTGATGGGTTTTAGTATACAAGACTATATGAAGATATTTAGGGAGAATAAATAGAGAAAGAAGAGAGCTTGGGCGTAGACAAGGAAACCCCAACATTTATATTTTAAGCAGAGTAGAAAGAATCAGCAAAGACTTGAGTCCACCAGTGCTGGCAAAAGTTTAGGACAATATAGTGTGGGGAATGGAAGAAATTAATGTCTGTTGCATTCAACATTTTGGATTAAGTTCTTTGGATCATTGGAAATGCATGTCTCTAAGGTCAAGCAAAAGGATTTGAAAAGTGATGTGGGAGGGAGAAGAAGGAAAAAAACCCATAAATTAGCAAGCACTAATAACATAATTACATGATTTCCTTCAGAAGTGCTTAACAGGTAGAGAAATAGAGATGCTTGTCTAAACCAGAGTGGATGTAGTAAAAAACAAAGTGGACTTTGAAGGCTCTCAGAAGAGTAGGAAAAGTGATATCCAAATGGGTCTGAAATCAACAGAAAATTAAGTGAAGTTGGAGGAACTCATGGGTTAAGAGACAAGGAAAGACTCAAAGGATTGAAATTTTGTAAGACCGAAATACATGGCTTATTGAAACAAGAAAGTTAAAACTTCCTTTATGCTACTCCAGGGGAAGTCACTCATATGAAATTCCTAGAACTGTGCTCACATAGAATAAAATGTGACTAGTGTTTCCTGGAGTCATCCTATGTGGCCTCGTTGGAGGAACGGAAGATTGCAGTTAGAGTCTTGAAAAAGAAGTCATGATTTCAGATACGGGACATTTCTGATACTGATAGAGAAGAGGATTTGGTCATGTGACTAAGTGTCTGAATTAAGTGTAGGGTATTGAAAGCACAGTTCCTGAACACTAAAGTCATCCAAAAAAGAGGCATGAAATCTGTCACCACAGATGACACGAAAAAATCAGAAATACTTAAAGTTAGAAAAGACCTTGAGATACAAAGAGAAAAATTATTTAAACAAACATTAATTAGATTTGAAAATATATGAAAAGATAGTGTAATTATTAAGCATAATATACTTCAAGGGAGAGAGGAAAAGGGGAGAAAAGAGGTGATGAGAGAAATGGAGGCAGGGAGAGGAATGGAGAATAAAAAGAAAGGGAGATAGGTTTTGACAAATTAGGACCCAAACACTGCTACAGATTATACCATCTTGCCCCTTAAATGCATTATTCTCTTAAATGGTCTTTCTTGTTCCCTTCTGATCCATATTCACGAAGCTTCACTAGAAAGCCTTTTAAAATGCAAAACGGATCACAGCACTCAGCTTTTTCTACAGAATATCGTCCAAGCTCCTTAGTGTGGCAATCAAGGACCTGATGATCTCCTCCAGACACATTTCCCACTACATTCTCCATCATTCCCTTTCAATATAATCACTCTTCCTTCCAAGCAAACACCATGTCGCTTCTCACATTTGTGCCACACTCAGCCTATTTCTATTAACTGTGTTTTACTTTGAGAACTTCATCACATTCTCTGTGAAACCTTCTCTAATTCTCTACCTGTTCCATTCATCCATTTCCTGACATCTCTGTACTAAGGAAGAGCCATCACCCTATCTCTTCCTATTCTATATTACCCTTCTGTATCTTCTACATGCTTCTATTATTCCATCTATTTACTTGTGCTATTTGTTAGCAAAGGTCTCTAAGCTTCTTTAGAGCACAGATATTGTTTCTTTAGAACTTAGCAAAGTGCTTGGAACATAATAGGAGCTCAATGGTGTTTGCTGAATAGATGTTACCTAATTTAAGGTGGAAGGCTTGATAAAGAACAAATGAAAGATGCTACTTTTAATTGTTAAAAGAACAATAAAAGATGCTACTATTTAATCTGAATAGTAATCAGATCATACTAGAACATTTTTGATAGTTGTCTATGATTAATATAACTTAATATAGGTGAACATTCCTTATCCAAAATCTGAAGCCAAATCAGTTTCATAACATTGAAAAAAACTAGATTATAGAAATATTATATGGCACATATACCATATACATAGCACAACTGATGAGTTCTGGGGCAGTATCCCATAATCAAATATGTTGATATGTCTGCCATGACATATATGGATATCCACACTAATATACACTCTCTTGTCAGATCCATTTAGGCTTTTCACAAGATGAATTACCAAAAATCTTATTACATATTTCCAGTTATAAAATGACTTACAAAAAGTTCCCAGAACTGCAAATAAGGAATTGTAAATCTATATGAAAGTGCATTTTGTAACTACTAGAAAATTCATAGTCAGTACTGTCATAGGAGTTAAGTACTACAAGCACTTCATTCTCCCTCATTTGGTAATAAGATAAGGCATTCACACAATTGATCAAATATGGTAGCCACATACATAGATGAATATAAAAGATTTTTCTTTTTAGCATTTTCTATAGTTATGTACATTGAGTATTTAAGAAAATAAAACACAAATAACATAGAACTAAGTAGTCTAGTCTAAGAAAAGACTTTCTGGACTAATCTATAACTCTCCAGTAACATTTTAGTTTGGTTTCAAGATCACCTGGTTGATACCTTCCAGGTGTCATTGCTAGAATGGCTTTAGCTTTAAACCAAGAATCAGACTTTTATCTATAGAGAATGAACTAAAGGTTGCTGGAGGGGAGGCGGGCAGGGGGATTGGTTCAACAGGTGATGGGTGTTAAGGAAGCCATTTGTGATGAGCCCTGGGTGTTTGTATGTGAGTCATGAATCATTAAGTTCTACACCTGAAACCAATATTGTACTGTATGTTAGCTAGCTGCAAGTAAAGCAAAAACTTGGAAAGAAAAAAAATGTCTTTAGCTCTTGAAATAGAGGTGATATAAAACTTATTTTCTATTATGCAATTTTCTAAAAATTTTATTTCTTGCGCACATATACTGTTATTGGCCCTCATCAGCATCAACAACAAAAACAATAAATTTAAAGTCCCAGGAAACTCTGATCAATGTTAAAAAAAATAAAGCAAACGTCGTCCTTAATAAACTTCCTTAAAATTTGTATCTCAATAGCTTCTAAATATTTTCTGAGGCACTTTGATGCTTGGTCCATCAGCACTTATAAAAAAAATCTTTAGTTAACAATGAAACATTTTTAAAAGCTAGATTTTTCTCCTTATTGTCCTCAGGTAAATATTACTTCCGAAAATTTACACAGAAACTGTGCACAGATGTGCCACAAAAAAAGATTCCTTCTCTATTTATTAATTTGACCATATTTATTGACATTATTTTAAAGTCAAGTTGTGTAAATAAACAAGCTATTAAAAAGACAGATTTAAAAAAAAAAAACAAACAAGATTTGAGGCGCCTGAGTGGCTCAGTGGGTTAAAGCCTCTGCCTTTGGCTTGGGTCATGATCTCGGGGTCCTGGGATTCAGCCCCGCATTGGGCTCTCTGCTCAGCAGGGAGCCTGCTTTCCCCTCTCTCTGCCTGCCTCTCTGCCTGCTTGTGATCTCTCCTCTCTGTCAAATAAATACATAAAATCTTTTTTTAAAAAAAAACAAGATTTAATACACCATTTGCAAAGCAACCATTCATGATTTCTTTTATAATAAGAATTACTAACATAATAACTAGTCACCCAGAAGTTTAATATCTTTTATCCATTCTATAAATGCATTTAATTCTCAGGAAAAACAATTTTCCATGAGTTTATTCTCACTGTACAATAATCATTCTATAAAATGTCACCAAACAATTGTCTCGAGAACTCTTAAGAATACAGCTGTGGATGACCATTCAAATTTATACATTGTTTTACATAATTTCTTGAGGTCCATATTGTGTAACAGTAATTTTAGACTCAGTGAAGAAAGGAAACCCTCCTTCCATTGTATAACAAGTGTCTCAAAGCCAAAGGAAACTTTTAGTTCCACTGGAAAGTTAGTTAGATAGCTCTATGTTCCAACCATAAAAGTACACATGACGAGAGACAATTCTCGCTAACAGTTCTACTGAACACTTTGCACAGGAGGATGTGGAGGAAAGACAAGGGATAACAAAACTGTTACAACACCTTCTCATTTTGTTCTTCTCTGTGTCTTCCCTATTGACGGGCATACTGATCACTAAACCTATCCAGAGGATTGGAACAATTCTACTACGTTACTCCTCTTGTGCCTGACACTTAATCCTCATTCCTTATAATTTACATTCAGTCCTTTGGTTAGATATCTTAGCCAATTTGGAATTACAACACCATAAAACACTTCACATTTCTTGACAGTATTCAAAACAATAAATATACGATCAATGGAATACAGAATTTCAGGGGTTTGTTTTTTTAGATTTTATTTATTTGATAAAGCGATCATAAGTAGGCAGAGAGGCAGGCAGAGAGATAGGGGGAAGCAGGCTCCCTGCTGAGCAGAGAGCGTATGTGGGGCTCCATCCCCGGACCCTGGGATCATGACCTGAGCCAAAGGCAGAGGTTTTAACCCACTGAGCCACCCAGGCACTCCCAGAATTTCAGTTTTAACAAGCTGACTTCACTGTGTCACCACTGCGGATTTCAAACTGCTTCCCTTTAAATACAACAAATAAGCCATATTTAAGAATAGAATGTTGGTAAATCAGAAAGTCAATACTAAAAAATTAAATAAAAAGTAAAACAAAGGGAAAAAAAAAAACCCACATATACATTTTAGTATCTACCTTTTTTTTTTTTTTAAGTAGGCTCCACACTGGGGTTGAACTCACAACCCTGAGATCAAGACCCTGAGCTGAGATCAAAGTCAGACACTTAACCAATTGAGCCACCCAGACACCCATTATCTACCTTTAATCTAGTTTAAGAATACACAAGTATATTTGATCATCCCCAGATACAATGTTTATTTTTTCAGAAGCAAAGCAAGTACATGCTGTCAAATTAGATAAGACTCCAAATTGTCATGATGACAACTTCATTCAGATTGTCAACCAGCCAGACACCTCTCTGAGATACCTCTGTGGTCCAGACTCGGTAACCTCTGCCCTTATAAATCCCCACCTACTCTCTTATTCTCCCAAAGCTATAAGGGATCCAAAATGAGAAAAAAAGGCTTTTTCAGAAATCTTCTGGTTAAGAAAATTCTTTTAGTTATTACTTGAAGTAAGGAATTATGAGAGAAAAATTAAAAAGCAATAGACATAAAGTGCTTCTACAAAGATGTATCACAAGGAGGGTATCTGAAATGAATGAGTAAAGCTATGGGAATAATGAAATAAATGAGATGGTGAAGAGAGGAAATTTTACAGCAAAATGAAGGAAGACTAGCAATAATAAAATAAAAGGAATTATCACTTGAACTTTTCTTATCTGAAAAATTTTTCAAGTATCTCTTTCAAATTTTAGACAGCGGTAATAAATTAACCCTTTTGCCATGTAAAACTGACTGAAAAAGCAGAATGCCCCCCTCCACCCAAAGGTAGAGGAATGAGTGATAGATATAGATACAATCTACATCTGTATCTCTATCTAAATAAATGGCTTTATTTTCTCCAAATTGTTCCTATATTCAAGGAATATAATATCAATTACATTTTCTCTGCAATTTTGCCCTATCTTATTATGGTCTGTACTCATTCTTCCAGGAGAGAGAACTCACGTGTTAGCAAAAAGGGGCAAGGTTGTGGGAGGAAAGGGGATAGTAGGCAGGACATAGATCTCTAAATTTAAAAAAATAATGAGATATTTTCCTGATAGGCTAATATATCCACATGTATGGTCGCTAGATGTGGTACAGTGGCAAATTTTCTAAAACTTCATAGATATGAAAAAGTTGGAATAAGCATTTTTTGTGTAAGTGTTCTAATATAAGAAAACAAGCTGTTACTGTATATATCTCTGTAGGTGCTCATGATTTGATGGACAAAGTGTCTAGAACAATTGGACAACAAAGTGACATAAATCTCAACGGTATAAAAATATATCTATTACCTACAGTATGTCCAGAATCAATCTTTGTGAAGGATGATTATAGTTTGACCTGAGATCTGTCAAGTATATTTTCTTCCAAGAAGTCCCTGGTGCTTCCAAGCAGAGTCTCTGCTGGGGATACGTTATAGGCTCCAAAATGAACAGAATGTTAAAACTAACAAGATCTGTGAGAGTCTTTTCTTGGCAAATTTGACAACAATTAGTGTCTATTAAGTTTTTATTAGCCACATAATAAATGAAACAGAGGACATGACATTTAAATGTATACATTTGACATATAGCAAGAAATATTATGAATATAAATACTAATGGAAAAAATAAATGCATGAGAGAGAGAAATTGAAATTAACTTGTCTTTAATCCTCATGTGCCTACCTGAACCAACTCAGGTGTGTGTATATATATATGTATATATATATATTTTTTTTTTTCTAAGGAATCCAAGGGTGGATATTTTATTTCTTTAAAATCTCTATTCTGGGGGCGCCTGGGTGGCTCAGTGGGTTAAAGCCTCTGCCTTCGGCTCAGGTCATGATCTCAGGGACCTGGGATGGAGCCCCGCATCAGGATCTCTGCTCAGCGGGGAGCCTGCTTCCCCCCCTCTCTCTGCCTGCCTCTCTGTCTGCTTGTGGTCTCTCTTTGTCTGTCAAATAAAATAAATAAAATCTTTAAAAAAAAAAAAATCTCTATTCTGAACATACCTCTCCATCATCTTCTCCTATATCCAGGCACCATGAAAACTTGTTTGAAGGACTAATTGTCTGTCATTTTTTCTATTCTTATCCATTGATACTCCACATTCCTTAAGTATTTAGAGAGCAACCAGAACTATTCTCCTTAAGTGAATCTGATTATAACATGCAGGATCATATTTGCCATATTTTTGGATGGGAACCGACAAGGTAAAGCGCAGTCTTCCTACATTTACCTCTCCAGTCTGATCTTGTACCTGTGCTCTTTACTCTTTGAAAGAGTTGCATGAGTCTTCACCATACTCCTGGGATTTTTGCAAATAGTATCTCCTCTATCTGGAAAGATCTTCCTGCTCTTTCATTGTCTAATTAACTTAAAGGCTTCAGTTATCACTCCTCAGAAAAAGTTTTCCTCTGGCTCTTTTCCACAGAGCTACAGCTTCATAGTACTCTTCAGAGTACTTCACCATGCTCTGCTTCATAGTACAGTGTCATGGGGACATTTTGTTTGTGTGATTATATGATTAATATATACATAATCTCAATTAGAATGAAAATTCCATGAATGGAAGGAAGCTTACTCTTCTTTCTCACAAGCAAGTTTCTAAGCCAGTAGAAACTTGCATTTGGCACACAGTAGGTATACAAGAAATATTACTTGAGTGACTGAATGAACGAAAAAATGGATGAAATGAATGAGATGGTGCACTTACTATCTCCCTCATCTTCGCTATTTGATAGCATACGTTTTTCAGCATAAATAACCAGAGAGTAATCACATTTAAGACCTATTATCAACCTTTTAGAAAATTATCTTTTTTTTTAAGATTTTATTTATTTATATGAGAGAGAAAGTGAGAGAGCATGAGAGGGGAGAAGGTCAGAGGGAGAAGCAGACTCCCCATGGAGCTGGGAGACCGATGCAGGACTCGATCCCAGGACTCTGGGATCATGACCTGAGCTGAAGGTAGTCGCTTAACCAACTGAGCCACCCTGGTGCCCTAGAAAATTATCTTTTTTTGTGGCTTTCAATGAACTAAAAGTATTGGAGGTTAAATGGAGACAGACTAAACCCATGCTCTTCAAACAGACAAACGGAAAACATGTTTAAACTAAAAAGCTTACTCACATTAACTAATAAGTTAAAGCTATTACTATTAATATCTGCGTGGTGTCAAATTGTTACAACTATAACAACAGGAAGAAAAAAGATAATCACATCTTTAAATATGAACGAAAAACAGCAATGCTAAAGGTAATCAGATCTTATTTTAAAATTGCTAGTTACGAGGATGGGGTTCATTACATTAAAGTGAATTTCCTGCTTATAGTAGTTACACATTATTCACCTAAGAAATTTTTCCAGGTATGGATTCTGAAGCGGACCTTTCCTTTGTTTTTATTTGTTAATTTTGTTTAAATTAATTAACAATTCCCTTTTTTCAATCTTTACATATATTTAAAAAATATGTGTTTATATAGAGCAAAAGCAAACATACACAAAAACATGTAGTAGAAAAGCCTAAATTTTACCCCTTTGTATTTCTCCCCTTCACAGAAAAATCACAAAGTATGATATGCCTTTGATTGTTAAATAAATAAGATATCTAGATCCAAATAATTATATATCTAAATACCCTTTCCCTTTTTTCTTGGTTAAATGGTGACATGCAAAAATTTCTTCATTTTGCTTTTTTTTTTCCTACCTAGGGCGCCTGGGTGGCTCAGTGGGTTAAAGCCTCTGCCTTCAGCTCAGGTCATGATCTCAGGGTCCTGGGATTGAGCCCCACATCAGGCTCTCTGCTAGGCAGGGAACCTATTTGCCCCTCTCTGCCTGCCTGCCTCTCTGCCTGCTTGTGATCTCTCTCTCTGTCAAATAAATAAATAAAATCTTAAAATAAATAAATAAACATGTATATAAAATTGTGTGCATATATACATGTGTGCGTGTATATAAAATTGTTTATATATTTAATGTTAGATACTTTAATAGATATGTAGTGGTATCCTAGTGTGGTTTTAATCTCTATATCCCTAATGGATGTTGCTGACCATGTTTTCCTATGTTTATATGTCATCTATCTTATTTAATAAAGTGTCTGCTCAAAATATTTCCCCATGTTCTTAATTGGGTTATCTGTATTCTTATTATTGAGTATTTTTGACCTACAAAAATCTATTTATAATCAATATATACAACTTTGATGTGTTTGGAGATAAATATACATTTCTGAAACCATCACTGCAATCTATGCCATAAATCTATCTAGCACCTCCAAAAGTCTCTTAACTCTTATTTATTAGTACCATTACCATTTTTTTGTACTAAGAGCACCTAACATAATATTTACCTTCTTGGCAAAAATTTTACATATATAGCATGGTATTAACTATAGGTACTACGCAATATAGTAGAGCTCTATGACTTGTTCATATTCTATAGCTGAAAAAAAAAGGTAGACATTATCAGTAGCAGGCTAAACTTAGTCTGGAACAAGTGTCCAGATGTGAAACAAATGTTCCAATTATGGAACAAAGTCCAATGTGAAGTCGGACCATGCGAATTCTTTTAATGTATTTTATCTTGAGATGTATGCCACCTCAAATCTGAGGAATGTAAGACTATAAATATATAAAGAAATTTATTTATTTAATTCATTTTAGTTCTTCGAATGACTATTTAATTCAATATAGATCTGCATTATTAGCTGTTTGAGTAAAATGAATAAGGGCATGGGAAATTCAGGACATTAAAGAACATCATGTAACACATGGTAGAAGATATTGTTGTACTGAGAAAAGACCACTACCTAAGTTCCAGAGACTTGAAATCTAATCTATGGATTGCTCTATAATTTTAGTTTAAAAGTTGAAGAAGAATGTAAGGTGCTCAACATTACAAGTCACTAGGGAAATGTAAGTTAAAACCACAACAAGAAACACTCACAAAGATGACTAAGGTAATTTAAAAAAAAATAAGTGCTGATGAGAATGTGGAGAAATTGGAACACCCACACATTTCTGGTGAGAATGTAAAATGGTAGAGCTGCCACCAAAAAGTTTGGCAGTTCCTCAAAAAAGTTAAACATAGAATTACCCAATAATCCTACTCCAATGAATATATCCCCAAAAATTGAAGATAAACACTCAAACAATTATTAGTATACGAATGTTCACAGTAGCACTGTTCACAGTAGTCAAAAGATGGAAACAACCCAAATGTCCACCAGTAGATGAGTAAAAAACATAGCAGTCCCACCGCTGAAACCCTGCCTGGTCCATGGGTTAGCTTTCCATGATTTCAGTTACTATAGTCAACTATGGTCCAGAAATTTTGGACCTAACACTACATTTTGATGTCCTCCAAAGGAGGACACAATCCTTTGGAGGATTATCATCAAAAGGTCAGTAGCAACCTAACACGACATCAAAATGCCTATGTCCTTCACCTCACTTCATCTCATCATGTATACATTTTATCTCACATCATCACAAGAAGAAAGATGAGCACAGTATATATAATAAGATATTTTGAGAAAAAGAGACCACATTCATATCACTTTAACTTTATTATGTTGTTAAAGTTATTCTACTTTATTGTTAGTCATTGCTGTCAATTTTTTACTATGCCTGATTTGTAAAGTTTAGCCTACTTATGTATGTATGGGAAAAAACATAATATATATGTTTCAGTACTATCTACAGTTTCAGGCCTTCACTGGGGGTCTTGGGACAGATTCCCTGCAGATAAAAAGGACTAGTAAATATATATTTAATGAAATATTACTCAGCCATAAAAAGGAATGGAGTACTAATACTAAAGAAGTACAAATGCAACAATGTAGATGGGTCTCAAAAGCAATATATTAAGTGAAAGAAGCCAGACACCAAAGGTTACATATTGTATGATTCCATTATATGAAATATCCAGAATAAGTAAATCCATAAGACAGAAAGCAGATTTGTGGTTACCAGAGGCTAGTGGAATGAGAGAATAGGGTGGGACTGCTTAATGGGTTCCGGGTTTTCTTCTGGAGTGATGAAAATGTCTTGCCTGGAGCTACATAGGAGAGTTGGCTGTGGGACATTGTGAATGACAATGCTTCTAAATTTTATACTGTAAGGTGCCTAAATTTTTGATATGTCAATTTTAACTTTAAAAAATGAAGAATAGCTTTCCTACATGGCTAAGTAAAGGGTTCCAGTATATCCCCATAAAAAGCAACAATAAACCTGGATAAAATTTCCAGAAATAATCATTTCAGAGCTCTGAAAATTGCCCAAAGCTATGCAGAACTGTAGTGAGATGTTAACTCAAAACAAACAAACAAACAAAACAAAATAGAAAACCTACTAAATATCAGAGAAACAGTGGAAGTATGTAATATTTTATCCTGGAACTGCCTTCACCCTCTCCACCAGCTCCCAGCTTCTTTTGTTGTGTTTCTACCAGTACAAGGCAAACCCTCAGGAACATCAGTTTTCCTAACAGACAGGGGAAGAATTGCTTTGGAACAGAACTTGAAAAGGCTCATGCCCTGAGGTGTTGTCAAAAACAATAGCAATCTTTGTGGCAAACAGTCAGGGAAGGCCAACATCATTGCTTATATGAGGATACAATGACTGGGGTAAAAAGTAGATCTTCAGACAGTCAAGAATTTTATGGGGAAATCCAACAAAAGAGATAGCCATTATGGGCTTTGATAGATTCCCATATACCCCTGTGAGTCTTTTTTTTTTTTTAAGATTTTACTTATTTATTTGACAGAGAGAGAGATCACAAGCAGGCAGAAAGGCAGGGAGAGACAGAGAGGGGGAAGCAGGCTCCCCGCTGAGCAGAGAGCCCAATGTGGGGCTCGATCCCAGGACCCTGAGATCATGACCTGAGCCGAGGTCATGAGCCACCCAGGTGCCCCTACCCCTGTGAGTCTTAAAGGCTGTGAACATGATTGCAAGATCATGGAGCTAGCCTTAGCTATTGTATTTGCTCATGCTTTGCCTGAATGTGAGGCCTTGCATGTGCAGAAAGTAAAAGCTGGGGCAGATTCATAAACTGCCTGAACTTTATGTTCCTTGTCTCATGCACAGATCCATTAACAAAGGGTACAAAGAAGTCTTACTGACTCAAGATATTTGAGTACAATTTCTGGTCAATCATTGTCTAATCACTAAATTTATCCAGGGGAAACTAGAAAGTCAGATTAAAGAAAACTTAATTGATTAATTAAAAAAAACAAAGAAGAGACAATAATGCACACTGAGGACAAGTCAAAGACCAAAAAATTAGTTCAGGTAAATCACTAAGCATATAAACACTAACATCAACAATGACTCCTAAAGGTTGGTGGAAAACAGGTAACTCAGAATCCAGAGTTACTGTAATATATGATCAAATTGTCTAGTTTTACCAACAAAATAGCAGGATATGCAAAGAAACAGGAATCTGTGACCCATACACTGGGAAAAAAAGCAGTTCATAGAAACTGTCCCTTAGGGGCTCCAGATCCTGGACTTGGCACACAAATACTACAAAACAACAGTTACAATTATGTTCAAAAATTAAAAGAAAAACATATTTTAGAAGAAAAGAAAGTTTGACAACATTAATTCATCAAATATAGAATATCAATCAAAGGGTTAAATTATCATTATTTTTTAATGGCAAGTTTAGATTTGGAAACTGTAGTTAAGTGAAATGAAAAAATTTACTGGTGGAACTCAACAATAGATCTGACTACCCAGAAGAAAGAATCAGTTCATTTGAAGGCAGATAAATAGGGATTATCTAATTTTAAGAAGAAGGGGGGGAAAATATTGAGGAAATCTGAACAAAGCCTCAAAACCCTTGGGGGAAAGCTTTTAAGTGCACCAACATATGGGTAATTGGAGTTCCAGAATGAAAGAAGAAAAGAAAAGCACCTGAAAAAATATTTGAATAAATAATGGCCAATGAACTTCCAAAATTTACAAAACAACATAAATTTCATAGCCTAGAAGTTCAACAAACATCAAGTAAGATGGAAAAAACAGATCCACATCTAGAAACATTAACAGTCAAGCTATTAAAATTGAAAGAATGAAAGAAAATTTGGCAAGCAGGAAGGGAAAAATGACTCACTCATAGGAAACCACGATAAGTTTAACAACAGAATTTTCAAAAGAAACAATAGAGGGGGAAGGCAGAGGGATAGAATATTTATATAAGTAAATATAAACTATACATGATTTTGTGTGTGTGCACACAAACACACATGCCCCTTTGTTTCTCTTAGGCAATTTAAAAGACAACCACATAAAGTAATAATTGTAATAATAAACTATAATCAAAATGCTAGATGGGGCAGGTGTTACCTGAGATTTTTATATCCTGCAAAACTATCCTTTGAAAATGAAGATGAAATAAAGATATTCCCAGATGAGCTAAGAATGAGAGAACTAAATATTAGTACACTTTTCATACAGGAAATACTAAAGAAATTCCTTTGGGCTGAAAGCAAATAACATCAAATGTTAACTTGATTCCATATAAAGAAATAAAGAGCACTATACAAACAGTATAAACATAAGTGCTTTTTCTTATTATTCTTTGATTATTTTTATAAAAGATAATTTCATAAAACAATAACCATAAAATAATTGCAAAACTGTATTGTTAGGCTCATAGCATATGAAATTATTTATATAAATATAAATAATAGTGTACGTATGTGTACATATAAAGAAGGTGGAGGAAATCAAACTGCAACGGAGTGAGAAAATTAGGGCAGATAAGCAGATAGCAACTTTAATTCATGGAAAGAAATGAAGAAAACAGAAAAGGTAAATATGTGAGTTGATATGGAAAACTTTAATATATTTTTTCTTTTTTCCTCTAAACTTTTTTAGAAGGCATAAAAATGCCTAAATCAATAATTATAATAGAGTATTATTAGCTGCATAGTATATATACATATTATAATAACAGCACAAAGAAGGGGGAGAAATGAAACTATGTTAGAGCAGAATATCTGTATTTTATAAGAATTAGGTTAGTATTAATATGAACAAGATTGTGATCATATAAAATACATAATGTAATCTCCACAATTATTAATAAATATATATAGAGAATTTAAAGGCTCTAGAAAATATGTATTTTTCACGTAGAAGGAAGTAAAGGATAAAAAGAAGACATAAAATATATAAAAAGCTAATAGCAAAGAGACGCACTTTAGATTCAAAGACATAAATAGGTTGAAAGCAAACTGATGAAAAAGATACACCATGTAAACAGAAATCATAAGACAGCCAGACAGGAATCATCAAGGGTATAGAAGAGTTGAACAGTACTATCAAAACACTGACCTGACTTCTACAGATCACTTATTCCAGCACCATATACATTCTTTTCAAGTGCACAGGGAACATTTTCCTTAATACACCATATGGTAAGCCATTACAAAAGTCTTAATGATATTTAAAGATCCGAAATCACATAAAATATGTACTCTAACCAAAATGGATTTAAATTAAAATCAACAACAGAAATAAATTTAGGAAATCAACAAAAATTCGGCAATTAAAAAAATGTTTCTAAATGAACCAAAGATCAAAGAAGAAATCACAGAAAATTAAATGTAGTGTGAACTAAATGAAAGCAAAACATAAATTTCTGGGATACTACTAAAATAGTGCTTAGAAGGGCACCTAGGTGGCTTAGTCAGTTAAGCGTCCAAATCTGGATTTTGGCTCAGATCATGGTATCAGGGTTGTGAGACTGAGTCCCACATTGGGCTCCACACAAGTTTCTCTCTCTCTGCCCCACCTCCCCAAAATATAAATTTAAAATAAATAAATAAATAAATAAATAATAAAATAGTGCTTAGAGAAATTTTATAGCTGCAATTTCCACCTTTAGAAAGTAGAAAAAGAACAAATTAACATAAACCAAGCAGAAGGCAAGAAATAATAGAGTGGAACTAAGCAAAATAGAGAATAGAAAAACAAGAAAGAAAAATCAATGAAATCTGATTCTTTAAAAAAAACAATAAAATTGACAGACCTGTAGCTAGATGGGCTAAGATCAAAAATGAGAAAACACATGTTATGAAAATCATGAATTAATGTGGAAATAATACTACTGATCATATAGAAATTCGACATACTGTAAAAGCATCTATCAAAAACTTAATGCCAACAAATCAGACACTTAGAGAAAATGCACCCATCCCTAAAAGGACACAAAATGTAAAAAATGACTCAAGAAGAATCAGAAATATCTGAAGAGACCTATAATTATTAAAAATTAGTAATTAAAAATTTCCCCACAAAGAAAAACTCAGTCGTTGGCTTCACTGGTGAATTCTATCATTTAGAGAAGAACAAAACCAAGCCTCCCTAAACTCTTCCCAAAAATAAGAGACAGGAGAAGCTAAACATTTTTTTAAAGATTTTATTTATTTATTTGACAGAGAGAGAGAGAGAGAGAGAAAGGGAGAGCACAAGTAAGCAGAGCGGCAGGCAGAGGGAGGGAGAGAAGCAGGCTCTCCTCTGAGCAGGGAGCTGGATGCGGGGCTCGATCCCAGGGCCCTGGGATCATGACCTGAGCTGAAGGCAGTTTCCTAACCAACTGAACCACCCAGGCACCCCGAGAAGCTAAACATTTTAAGAAAAGAAAATGACAGACCATATTCATCATGTATACAGACACAAAATTCTCAACAATGTATTAGCAAACTGACCCAGCAACATACATAAAGAATTATATACTCTAAGTGAAATTTATCCCAGGTATGCAAGGTTGGTTTAATATTTAAACATCAATCATTGTAATATACCTTATTAATAGAACAAATGACAAAAAAAATTTCATGACCATCACAGTGGTTGCACACTCCCCAAAATAAGTTGACTAAATCCAGCAAATGCTCATTAGAAAAATTCTCAATCAACAAAGAGGATACTTTCTCAACACTGAAAAGGGCAGCTAGAAAAAAGTGGGGAAAAAAACTATAGCAAATACTACACTTACCAGCAAAAGATTGAATACTTTCTCCTAAGATCAAGAACAAGTTGAGGATGTCTGTGCTCCTGATTTCCATTTAAACTCCATTTAGCCAGTGCAATGAGTTAAGATAAGTAAAAGTCATCCATAGAGGAAAGAAGTAAAACAGCCTTTATCTGCAGGTTATTTGATCATATGGATAGAAAATCTGAAGGAGTTGATAAAAACTGCAAAACTAATGACTAAGTTCAGAAAGATTACTGAATACAAGATCAATATACAAAAATCAATCATATTTCTATATACCAGCAATAAATAACCTGAAAATGATTTCACCCACAATGGCATCAAAAATAAAATATTAAGGAATAACTTTGACAAAGGAAGTGCAAGACCTGTATACTGAAAACTATCAAATACTGCTGAGAGAAGTTAGAGAACAAATAAATAGAAAGACATTCCATGTTCACAGATTGGGAGAGTCAATGTATTAAAATGGAAATTCTCCTTAAATTTATCTACACATTACACACAATTCCTATAAAAATGACAGCAGGCTTTTTTTTTTTTTTTTTTTTGGTAGGAATTTACAAGCTGATTATACAATTTATATGGTAATGCAAAGGACACAGAATAACAAAAACAAGTTTGAAAAAAGGAACAAAGTGGGAGGACTTAGACTTTTTTTATTTCAAGGCACAATATAAAGTTACAGTGATCTAGACATGTGGTGGCAGTGGTATAAAGTTAGACACAGATCATCACAACACAATTGAGAATCTGGCAATCAACCTGTATATTTATAGTCAATTGGTTTTTGACAAACGTGCCAAGGCAATTCAAAGGAGAAAGCAGAGTCTTTTCAACAAACAGTGCTGATACAATTAGATTTCCATGTGCTATAAGATGAATTAGACCCTTATCTCACATCAAAAGCAAAAAATATTCACAATTGATTATAGATCTAAATGTAAAAACTAAATTCACAAAATATATAGAAGAAAATAGGAAAAAAATCTTTCTAATCTTAAAGCATGACACAGAGAAGAAAAAAAGTGAAAAACTGAACTTCATAAAAATTAAAAACTTCTATTTCTCAAAAAATACCATGAGGAATATGAAAATATAAGTCATATATTGGGGGACAAAACCATTTATAAGTCATATTTAAGATAAAGAACTTGTATCTAGAATATATAAAGAACTCATAAAACTTAATAATATAGTCCAATTGAAGATTCACTAGAGATCTACATATAAATTTCACCGAAGAAGATAAAGCTAAATATATCTATATATAAAGATGCTCAAAAACATTAATCATTAAAGAAATGCAAATTAAAACCTCACAGAGATGCTACTTGATCCCCAAAATGATGGTCATATTCTAAAAGACAGACAAGCAAAAATTGTTGTCTAGAATGTAGACAAACTGAAACATACACATACTGCTTACAGGTGTATAAAATAGTATAGCCAATTTGGAAAACAGTTGGGCAATTTTGTTAATAGTTAAACACAAATTTACAATGAAACTCAGTAATCCACTCCCAGATATCCAACCAAAGAGATGAAAACATACGTCCACTTGAAGACTTGAATGAGAATGTTTTAGCAGCATTATTTGTGATAGCCAAAAAATGAAAAGAAAAAAAAAAAAAGTCCAGTTTTATCAACAGGTGAAAGTATAAACCAAATGTCTATTCATTCAATAACTGAGATTATTCAGCAATAAAAAGTAACAAATAGCTGATGCATGCTAATATCTGTATGGAGTAATCTCAAAAATTATAAAATGTCCAAAAACCCAAATCCATCAGGATAGAAAAAATAGATGATTGGTGGCCCGGACCTGGAGTTAGGAAGACTGACTGCAAATGGACATGAGGTATCTTTTGAAGATGATCAAAATGTTCTAAAATCGGACCGAGGTGAGGATTGCACAGTTCTACAAATCTGCTAAAAAAAAATCACTAAATAATAAGCTTTCAATAGGTGAATTTTAAGGTATGTAAATAACATCTCAATGAAGCTTCCACAAATTATTGAAGAAGAGAAACTTGAATGATCTTTAATCAGATGACTATTAGAAAAGAGTCATCTGTAATATAGGACCCATTTTTTTTTTCAGTTAAATATTCCGATTCTTTTTCTCACTAGTAAGTATCAAATTCCAATTGAAAATGTAACCGTTTTGGTCACATCGGGCCACATTCTCCTGGGAGTTACCTGTTAACCGTGTTTTTGCCTCAGAGCCTTTGCATCTGCAGTTCTCTCTGTCTGGCAAGCAATTCCGGAAATAGTATGACAGTTTCATGCCTCATTCCTTCACTTAAGTACTGTGAATTACCACCTCTTTGAAGAGGACCTCTCTGTCAAAAATAGGCCTTCGATACTTCCTTATCTTTAGTTTACATATTGTTTTCCTTATTATGTTTCTTTAAAAGCCATTATTAAATAACAGACGTGGCTTGGAATAGTATCTGGCCCATATTAGGATCTCGACAAATATTCATGGCATGAATAAATCATGTCACAGATACAACTATCACCATGAACAATAGAACTCGAAACTATCTTTTAGAGAAGTTTTATAAAATACAGAGAGAATAATTAGACAGAAGCAAAAAATGTACATTTTTCACTAGTTGTAACATAAATTATCAAAGCTTGGAAAGATTTACTATATATTCACTTCCGGAAATTTTCAAATGGAACAAAATAGAGAAGGAAAAAAAATCCCTAACGGGTGCTTGAACCCTCTATTTGCATCTGGAATAGCTTTGCATTGATATCCATTCTGGATTCATTCCTTTGGCTAGGTTTATTACTGGTTGATTTAAATGGGCTATTGATGCCAAGGCCTTTGTAGTAATCATCAAGAAAAGAATTATTATCCTGACCCAGTCAATGAATAGGAAAGCTTTTTTCAGAGCATCCCATGGTCACTCTGATGGACATAAAGAGAATCCCCAACTTTTCATCAAGATGGTAGTACAGAAAGAATATTAAAATAAGAGATCATGTTGAAAAATAAGGTAAGAAAACTCTTTTCTCATTATCTTGTTAATGATTTAATGATTAATCTCAAGATGTTAAGAGAACAAAAAACTGGAGAAAATTAATGGCAAAATGCTTTTCCTAAAAAAAAAAATGCTTTTCCTGTTGCTGTCCTTACTTGTGCAGTCAAATGCCATTATTATGCATTCCTAGTTTCTCACTGTCTCTTCTATTATTGCTTTTGGGGGGGAGGAGCAGCAACATGTATATGTGTGTGTTTGTGTGTGCATATGTGTGTGCTTGTGTGTGTGGTTAGGGGGTTTAGTGGGAGAAACCGAACATAGTTACCCAGTTCCTTCCTCTTCTTTCTCTTGGCAGGTAGATGCTTGCAGGGACCACAAATTCTGCTTGGTTCTGTCCCTGTGGAAGGAGGCCTGTCTCCTGTCCACTCCTACTACAATTGTGTGGGCAAATCTGCCTAATTCTGGCACTCTGTGTTAATTCTCTTCCCACATTCTCTGGTATCACCTTTATCAGTAATAACCATAATATTTTAGTCCTCATCCATCTTACTCCTTTGTTTAATGGCCAGTTCACAAAAAAAAAAAAAAAAAAAAAATTAGGCCAGGAAGATCTTTTTATTAGCCCTCCTCAAACAACCCCAAATAGGTCTTAACTGACCAGTCCTAATATCTTAACTGATAAAACAGAGGCAGTGAGAAGTAGGGAGTAGGCAGTAAGAATTAAGGAATACCTAAGTCTTAATATTTAGTACTTCATACCTATTTTTAAAAATTATTTTATAATGTGTGTGTTGTCTTAGTTACTAAATGGTCTTGCAAAGTCTTTCTAATTAAGTTTAAGGAATTGCCTAAGGGGGGAAAAAAGGATATCTTCTTTGGTATAAACTTCTTAGATATTTTTAAGTATAGCTGCCACTCAGTAAGCTGTGAATGATTACAGAGAGGAATGACTACAGAGACCAGAAAATATATGAAATAAGAAACTAAGATTGTTCTTTTTCCAGTCTACTAATTTAGGGACAGTTTGATCCAAACCATTTGAGATGACAGGAGTGAAAAATGGATGAAAAATTGATGAAGCTACTTTTACCAAAACATTTTTAAGGATTTTCGGTGCACATTTTCTAGAAAATTATGCCAAATAAACAACTATTCTAATATAAAGGACCCATGGTATCAATTATTATCACTGTCAATCAGAGAATGAAAGCATTCTACAATGGGTCCTGACAGAACTGACTATTATGATTGTTTCTGCAATGTTTGAAATATGTAAATGAAGACACTTCAAGAAGATTTTGACACAACAGGTTTAACAGATAGGGCCTAATTATGTCAGTCAGTGGAATTCAATTACCAGGAAGAACGGATGGACATCCTAGATGCAAAACTTGGTTTAAATCTGCACATATATTTTTAAGATCTGGTTCCAAATAGAAAAGAAATCTAAGCTCTCAATGCCCTGAGATTCTGTTTTTAAGGGATTATGACACTCCATTTTAATATTAACCAGAAAACTAAGTACTCTAGATATTAGAAAAAACATACCATTTTCAAGAGGATAATTTAAATATTCAAATTTTGAATTACTTGCAGGTAAATTTCTATATTATTAAATAAATTCCTCCCTAAAGGTCAGATATGGCTAATACTTGAAAGGGAGGATGGTAACTAGTCTCCAAAGATGACCCCCAATGAACGATGCTTTCCGGTATTCATACCCATTGTGAGTTCACCTACCCTTAATCTGGGTTGACTCTGTGATTTACTTTTTGACCAAAAGAATGAAGCAGAAGTCATGCCTCATGATTTTCAAGCCTAGGTCATAATAAATCGTACAGCCTCTTCCTGGGTCTCCTGAAATTCTCACTCTGGAGGATGCTTGAAACTTCCATTATCTTATGAAAGCCAAAAAGAAAATGGAAGCTTAAAGACAGCATATGACAGCTAATAAATTTGTTAATGTTTAGATTTTTATAAGCCAGAGATATCAAGTCCCATTTTATCTAAGAATGTTTTAAAATACTTGTTTCATCAAAATGGTATTGTATCCCACCCATCGCTAATACCTTCTCCCAAATATTTCACAAGAAATAGGACACAAGTTTTCTAAATTAAGACACAAGTTTTCAAGAGTTAAAGGAGGAACAACGAGGCAAGTAAAGATTTCTCTCTGAAATTATTTTGTGGGTCTCATGTTCTTCCAAAGAAATTATCTTCCAATCTCTAGCACGGTCCTCACCATCTACTATTTCTTTTTTCTTTTCTTTTATTGTTTTTTTTTTTTTTTTTTTTTAAGATTTATTTATTTGAGAAAGAAAGAGCAGGGAGAGAGGGAAAGAGAGAGCATCTTAAGCAGGCTCCATGTTCAATGCAGAGCCAGACATGGAAATCCATCTCATTACCCCAAGATCATGATCATAGCCGAAATCAAGAGTCAAATGCCTAACCAAGTGAGCCACCCAGGTGCCCCCCATCTAGTATTTTTTTTTACCTCATTGAGCCATCCAAATCTAGTCTTTTTGGATTCAGTTTATCACTGCAGAAATAGGACTATTTTCCATATATTTCCTCATAATAAAACCACTTCTCAATCAAAACAACAAAATTTATCAAAACTACTATTTGCCAGGGACTGTTCTAATTCTCATTATTCAATACATTTGCTGAAGTTTTCAGTCAAGATAAACTCATTACTTTTTGGCTTCCCTCCCTACTAGAATGTAGTTCCACAGGGGCAGTGATCTTGGTTGGTTTTGTTTATAGATACACATCCCAAGATATATCCTTGAAACCATGCCTGACATGGACAGGTACTCAATAAATATGTGTAAAGGAAAGTAATGATTATGTGTGTATGTTTGGGGAGACACACAAAAAGGAAGTAAACAGCAGAGATACATTGCTATGCGTCCTGAGAGGTTGAAAAAAATGTTATTAATAAGGGCAGAGATAGGAGGCAGCAGTTTCTTTACTAAATAGGACATACAAAAGGTTAAGCCAAAGGACTAACAATCAGCCCCAGAACAAGGGAAAAAGAGAGCTTGTGTCTTAGATAAAAATTGCCATTGCTACCAGTTTCTGTGCATTTCTTAGAGAATCTTTCTTTAGCAATTAGAATAACGTTCTAAAATATTAATAGCATTTTGATGCCAAAGGTACAAGGAGATGAAATTCCAAATGACATATAACGGCTAGCCACTTTTATTTTGTTTTAAAAAGTAAATATTAGATATATCAGTGGGGAAAACAAAACAATGATAGCAATCAGGGGAAATAATCTGTTTAGAAAATTATTTATCATGTCACATGGTAGAGTTACTTATACACAAGCAGAATCGGTTACTTGCAGAATGTCTACAGAAATCACTCCAGATTTAAAATTAGAAAACAGCGTTTCTTATGATGCATGTGTTCACACACGTGCACACATGCACACACACGCACACTCGGGTACACCTCACCTAAATATAAAACCACCACCATAGTGACTCATATCAATGGCATGCTCTTGGTCTCCTACTTTCTAAGGATTGGAAAATATGTTTTATTTTTACTAACTTTATAAATGAATGCTTTGTGACTAAATTTCCTTGTTTTTATCCTTTCCATCTATTCTCGCTTTCTTTTTTTATTTCTCCAAAAAAAGGATTCCATCTTTTTTTGTTAACAACTTTTATTTTGTGGAGTAGGAGGAAATATTGACAGCTCTGGCCCATTTTTAGAGTTGTTCCTTTGTGGTAACAACTCCTTTGTTGCTCATTCTACTTGCTGTGCCTGCAACCTTATTCATGCCTGAGTTGACTAGAGATAAAATCACCTTACCACTGGAGGCACAGGTTAACGGTAAGTGTTACAAAGTAACGATTAAGGATAAATAAACTGCAATAGGTGATGAGTTTCATTTTGGATAAGCATCCATTAGCCCACCCATTATCTTGGTCAACTTTTAAAATTGCACTTAAATTGGGAGTTTTTTTTGTTTTCCTTTTCGTTTTTTTTTTTTTTTTAAAGAATGGTATTAACATGGACCAGCCCCTTGCAAATTAACTAAAAAAAATCATGTTTTCTCCTATTAATTGAAGTATGGCAAAAAAAATTATATTGATATATCTATTGATATATCTTATGTCAGAATCACATTCAGTTGAAAATTCTTCCCAGAGCTTACTTCAATTTTTTGTCATCAGATCGAAGTTCTTTATTAGACACACATCGCTTCTAACTTGAGCAGTTATGTACTAACAATTGTTTAAAAACTTATAAAATTTCTCCAGATTTTAAACTTTAGCAAGAAAAATAGAAATGATAAATTTCTACAGTCTTATTTACTACCGGGCCATTTACGGAATCAGTTCACACTTATTTTTATTTCACTTTGAGCAAATTTCTCCTACAGTGACATAAGCAAGAGGAAAGACGTATGTTCCCTTGCAAGACAAAATGAAGAAAAGGCATGTTCATGAGAGCAATTCCAAGCTCCCATTACAAAGTAGCTTTCCTGAGACATGTTTTTCCACACTAAGAAGAGTCCAGAAGAAATTCAGGACAAGGTAATTTCACATGGCAAGGAAGTCACTCTTATATTGCCCACAATTTTCTCTGTAACTAACAAGAAGAAAAATGTAAACTACTGATTAAATGGTGGATTTGAAATTTTTGAAAACCACCACATGAAGGGGAGAATTTTAAATTGAATGAAAACATATGCAATCAATCCTCAAATCATTTTGAACAAACCTTAAAACTCCATGCTCACAAAACTGCAGCCCCACAAACCTAGGCTTTGTGCTTGTCATTTATGACTTAATAAACAGTACTACACATTGCTAGCTCTCATCTGAGAAATCTCCAAGGAAATCAGAATTGCTTTAGGATGAGAAATCAGCAGGTGGCACTCTTTCCTCTGCATCCATTTCGAATGACTTTTTCAGGGCAGAATATTAGAAGTTACTTCCTAAGGAGGGGGAACCTCAGGTCTTGAATGAGCAGTAATAAGTTAGTACCGAAGACAAGAAACATTTACACATTAGAGAACTACCAAAGGCTTCTTAAATCCATCAAGTTCTTCTTCACTATTAAGTCCAGGCATGTTGGGAAGTACTCTTCCTATCTCATCTAAGTGATAACTGCATTCCCATACGAGATGAACACATTTTGTGGTTAAAGAATCCGGTCTTACCCAACGTGAACAAAAATATGTTTCTGCACATACTAAACAGTTTTCTCATTTTCATTTCTCTACCTTCTCAGCATATAATCAAAGCCTTTTATAAAGAGATTAGGTTCCATATGTGACTCTAGTAAGCCGAGAACAGGAACGGGATGGACTGACTCTGCAGACAAATGAGGAAGGAGACACTGGCATCCTTCACTGAGTGCTCGCGAGGGCTCAAGTACTTTCTGTAAAGAAAGCTATTTTGAGCAGTGTTGATACAACTACTTTTCTGTGTAACTATGAAACTTACTAAAGTTTTATTGAAAGCATGTACCCAAATAGCTTAATCATCTTCATGAAAGCCATTAATTTTCAGAAAAAGAAGAGACTACTTCATGTTGTCTGTTTAAAAGTGGATTTCTAAAACACATCTGCACACGTAACCCCCGCCCTCACCAAGAGTGACCTTAGTTTCACAAACTTCAGAACGATCCCTCGGCTTTTAATAACAATGTAGTATTAGCTAGTTTGGCCTTAGATAGTAAAAGGTTATCCAAGAAGACTTTTGTTGAGGGTTTGCCATAGGAAACAAATTTGTATCTTGTCTTATTCGAAGAACTCATGGGTAAATTGGAAAGCTTATTTGGTTTCCTACAAAGTTCAAAAAATAGAGTACCATTTGGAAGGCTTAAATTTGGGATAAGATCCTGTTTTTGTTTTTATCCATAAAATCTAATAAATGTGAGAATGAATTAAAATTGCAAGAGTTTAATTTATTTTTCAGAGTTTTCTAAGACTGCTTATCAATCTATTTTATACTTTTCTAAGTCTACTTACAAGTCCTATGAGACAAATCGTTTGGAGCTGCCCAAATACTAGAGTTGGAATAAGAAAGAAGACAGATGCTCTAGAGGACTAGGTGTGTGATAAGCACAGAATCAATTTGGGTAGGTATCTTCTTCCCATTTGCAAATAAGATAAGAAAGATGGGCAACACCCTTGGAAGAGAAGTGCTTCTTCGCGTATATAACATCCTAAGAACCATTAGTAACTTGTAATTGTTAGAAAAGATTTATGTTCCTTTTATAAAAAGTGTCCTAGGAAAAGAGGACTGATGAGGAGACAATCACAGGTGTGAAGCATGGATTCCGTAGGGCATTTTAAAGTCAGCTAGTTGCTCCAACTTAATCAATGCATTTTAGGACTGGAAATCTCAGATAAGCCAACATTGCTCCCTTGGATCCTCCTTTAATGGAATGTCCTCCCACATAACCTTCCTGGATGACTGCTCATGATGCATGACGGCATACCAACCAATGAGAACATGATGCCGAAAGCATTATGCTCATCAGAGGCTATGGGTTCAGCCAATTCTCCTGAAGAAGCCCTGAGATTTCTGAGCCTGCTTGCCTGACTCTTTCAGCTTCTGTGCTGTACTCAGTCCTTCCCCTGGTGATTACTGAAGAGGCAGCAAATGGCCTGGCAACACCCTCACTGAGCAGAGTAAATGGCCAGCCTGTTCTAAAGACTTAAAAGTTTGATCTACAACAAAAACAACTGGAAGTAAGTAGTTAATAAGCCTCAATTGATTCAATAGGTTTGTTCTGTTCATTGGAAAGTAAAATCATATCTTAAATATTATGTGTCACCATAATAAAATGGTAGATTCTGGGAGAGCCACTTGGAAAAAAAAAAACAAAAAACAGAGAAGTCAAAGTGAACTTGTCCAGACAAAAACTTGGAGCAATAAGAAGCTTCTTAGAGTCACTGATTATTTAGTATGAAATTAAAAATGAACCCTTAAATCCACAATTTGGGGGCCTTGTTCCTTATTATGGACTTCAGAGTGTTGAGAAGCATAGTATATTATTTTATTAAGTGCTTTTTGGGAGAGAGGGATTTAGAGGTAAAACTGCTGGCTTTGTAGGCAAGGTCATGACCTTTGACAACGTTGGGGCTTATCTCTTTCATCTTCTCGCTCCCCTGAGACCTCTAACTTGCAGGGGAATCAAGCCTGTAAGCCTGGGCTAGACAGAATTCAGCATTGTTGTGGAGCTAGGCTCTCTCTCTCCCTCTCTTTTTCTCTCTCGTTCTCTCTCTTTCTCTCCCTCTCTCTCTCTTTTTTTCCCCTCTAAACAAAACAGATCTGAACTGAGCCAAGGAAACAAAAATGTATTGTTCCTCGCAGATGGAAGCGAGTGTCGCCTAGGTAACCAGATTAATCTCCTTTTTCTCTCCCTTCCTCTCTTGTAGTGCGGTAATCGGTGGGCTCTTTTCACAAAAAAGCCAGCCTCAAAGCTGGGGCTCTAACTAGGTTCCTAATTAGCTGCAATTTACAATGAAGACAACATGATGAGATAATAGAAATTTGCAAAATAATGACATACCTCAGCAAAATATTCCTCCTCCTAAGAACCATTTTTATACAAAAACAATAAAGAGGGCCCTTCTAAAGCAAAGCTGGAAAATGGTGGTGTATTATGTGACACAGAACATTATTGTTCGCCTCTTGTTCCCCCAATCAACAGCTTATTGTTTGGCATCTTAAATAAAAATGACTCAAATACAGGCCACATAATGATCTCCATTGCGCTAATACACTGTATATACTGAGTAGTCAAAAATGTACGGGAGCCAATGCCAGTGGGGCTGATAAAGTAGCAGGGCCCAGGAAGGTAATTTACAATACAATGCAATAAGCATTATTACTGTTCTTAATCACACATATCTTTCTGATTCCTGTCAGGATGCACTCTGACATCAAAAAAGGGCACCCAAAAGGAGGACAGCTAGTTAATGAAATATGATGGATCACATTTGTTTTCATGTGGTGGTTAGCTCAAATGAAGCAGCCTCCAGACTGTTAGCCAACAGTATTCTCTTGTGTGACATCAAAGACTACCATTCAATGAGGGCAGGGGAAAAAAAAAAAATCACAGTAAGACAGCACAGAGGGAGGAGCTCTAGGAACTGAAAGAAACATTAATAGTAATCTCTACCTTATGCCCAAAAGAACAGAGCATGAGCAAAAAAAGGCCAAGGCCAACCAGTCACTGATTTCACAATGAGGATCATCAGCACCTATGAGAGATTTATGGGGAATGGGACAGCTAACATGCAGTGGGTGAGATTTGACATTTTGCTTCAGAGGAGCAATTTGTCACTAGTGACAGGAGGTGCATACCCTCATGCCTTGTCTGAATCAAGATTACAGCATCCTATGAAACATGGAATCCAAATAATAAAATACAATTCAATGCCATGTTTTTGCATCAACAAGAATCATTCATAAATGGCAACAGATTGTCTAACCAATCAGGGAAAAAAACAACCGTACACAAAAAGTAAGTCCACATTTGCTTATGGACTAGTAATTGTGAAGAGTACAGCTGCACATACTCGAAAACTAATGGCCCCTGGACTTCCCCATAAATAACTATTGACTAAAAACCAATTGGCCAGGGACAGAAAAAGCATTAACCCCTTGGTCATTTGGCCCTCCACAATAAGATAACTAGTCCCCTCACAAAGTAATTAAAAGGTAACAAGTAGGACAGATTAGAGAAGGTGCCAAATGGGCTGTAATGACTTTGGAGGAAAAACTGTCGTATTTGGTAATAACATTTGCAAAAACACAAAAAAAGGAAGACCATCTGGGTGTATCGCAACCCCAAAGAGTTTGGCATCCGCATTTTGGAAATGTGGCAATAATATCTTGACTTGCATTGGGCTATCAACCTTTCCAAAGACTAAAATAATTTTTTTTCTTTTTTTTTTTTTTTGAATCTCAGCCAAGAGAAAAAGAGAGCAAAAGGCTGTGACATAGCCCTGAAAGCCAAGGATTGGTGGTCATAAATATCTTCATTTTTGTTTCCAGATTTTCCATGTATTTGGCATTTACTGTAAAATGAGATCTACTCATCAAACAAGGTTTACTATTGAGTTTTATGCAATCCTTACAAGAAATGTTTTCATCCATATAATTCATTTAATGACTCAATATCGTCATCTGATGGAAATAACAAAGGCGAATGTTTTATACTATTAAACGACAGCATAAGGTATAGGGACAAAAATGCTTGGCTTCAAGTCATTATCTAACTTCCTATAGGCTGTTTCCATCTCTTTAAATTGTCAATGATTGTGTTCATCTTTAAGATTGTTTGAGTAATTAATAATCAATGCACCAAGGCACATTAATTCTTCTTTATTCCTGTACAGCCCTACCCTAGGATTTGCTGTGCTGAATAAACTCCACAGTCTCCTTTTCTGAAGCTCATCCACCCTGGGACAGTGGATCACCTCTGGAGAAAATTAAGCAACACCTCCTTTCTCACTTCCTTTCACTTTCCTAAGCAATGGTCCCAAACCTTCACCCCTCCCTTTAAAACACCACCCCAATCACTTTCTGATGACCTCACTCTCCATAAGTGTGGTCCACTCACCCCATCTACACATACATCACATTCTTAACCCACCAAATCAAATTCCCTGCAAGATCAGAAGAAAAAGCATCTCGTCCTCTGTTTGAAGTTCATTCCCAAATAATGGTTGGGATCCACTTTGTTTACATCACCTAGGGACTTTGTTATATCAATTTCCCCAATCCTTTGTCTATCTTCTATTGATCTGTTCTTAACTTATAAACATGCTCAAATCATTCTCATCCAACTGAGTCCTTCATTCACATTCCATTTCCCTTTAACTAAACACCACCTTATCACCTTTTTCACAGATTCTTCTTTCAGCCCAACCTCACTGGTAACTTTCCCAAGTCTGTTATTCTAAAAGTAAAAATTAGATTTTAAAATGCAGATGATGAAACATTTTCCCTTAAGTTTGTTGCTGTTTTTATCATTTGCTTGGAGATGTTGCCCTGTATTTTTTGATACATCAATCAGTAAAGAGCTGAAAATATTTTAAAAGGAAAAACACAATATTCAACACATTTGATTCATCAGTCTCAAAGTCCATAACATGATTAAACTATCAGAGTCATAGAAAGTCAGAGTTGGAAGGGATCTTTAGTATATTCTTCCTAATATTACCTAGATGGGAAATGAGACTAAGCACTTAAGGTCATACAGCAAGTTAAGAGCAGAGCTGTAATTTGACTTAAGATTCCCTAACGCCCAGTTCAGTGCTGTTTCCCCTACAAATCGAATTCTGTTATCTAAAATATTCCTCCTCACATATAATTCTTATTCAAATGTTAGTAAACCCAATATAACATCGAGTACAACCATAAGAGGAGGCCAATTTGAAATACAATACTGCATTTAAATTAAAATGTTTTCCACCCTTTAATCCTATGAAAATTATATGGACATGTCTACCCAATGGAAGCTTACTACTTTTCATAGACAAAGACAAAACAGAGATTAGAGAAATAAATGTCCATATCTGGGATTTGAAATGGCATATTTAAATATAGAATTATAGTTTCAAAGATGAAAGGAACCATATAGATCGTCTAACCCAACTTCCTGTTTTTGTCTGTTTATTCTAAAACCTGAGTCTCAAGAAGAAAAAAGATCACACAACAAATGAGTCTGTGTTGATTCCACTCTACACCTCTGCCCAAACCAGAACGCTATGTTAATAAAGAGTCAATCTCTTCTAGGTTGGTCAGCCACTAGGAGGGAAGAATAAGTGACCTGCAGAGTTGTACAAAGATCGTAACAAGTTCATTGCAACAGTGGTTAATTTAATGTTCCCAGTGTCAAAGAGCTGATTTTCCACTAAAGGAATCATTTTCTTCCAGGGAGAAGTATATTAATTCAGTAAATTGGAGTTCAGTTTTATTTAACATCATGTGATCTATATCTGGATATTATATTTCTCTTCTAAAATATGAAAACCATTGAAGGAGGGAAGGCAATTGATAACTTTTACTAAAGGGAACAGAAGTTATTACTAACTTCCCACCTGATCCATCCTGGGTTCCAAACAGTGTGGCACAGCCTGTTTGGCAAAGCTGAACTATAATTGGGTTCTTCTAGTAATTAAATCCCTTGACAGAGTAGAAGACAGACCCATGTGGTACTAAATTCTAGAATAACATAAGTCACATTAGAGTAACTTTCTAATCTACTTACTCTTACAAAGTTTTGACTAAGTAATGTTAAGAAATGTTAAAGTCTCAAAGGAGCCAAACCCTACACAATATTTAGGTAACGAAGGGTCAAAGTTCTTTGACTTGGGGGCCCCCACCATTAACCAACCTCTCATTCCTTGTGAAGATAGGTGGTGCAGTTTGAATCAACTAAAATTTTGACTTGTGTAATCCCCTTTGGTCATTACACCTGAGGATACTTACAAAAATGTAGATTTCTTTCCACCCTATCCCAAAGTCAAGACAAGCAACACACACAAAAAGAGCACTCCCAGCCCAGAATTAACAATGTTCAGTCAGTGCTCTTTACTTAAAGGAAGAAAACAATTAAGTGAAACCTTGAAGTAATCTCATTCTGCCTGTTTAGCCTCTTCATCCCTCAATGTGTGGTTAGCGAGTGTGGCAATCAGGGCTAAGGCCTGCTATCATTCGGCCTTAATTAAAAAAGACACAAGCAGTGGAGCTGTGAATTAGAAATGTAGCTACGCACTACCCCTGATTAATTCGAGGCTCATGTTGGATTAATAACTCCAAACAAAGAACAAAAGGAAATTGTTATGCGAATTGCAGCCCTCCCAGGCCAGACAAAGGTCAAATCACAGGATTTCAATTTCATCCGGAGTCGCTTAATCAAATCCCTCGGAAGGAAGACCATATGTAGTTCTGAAAGCTACCCATTGTAGTCCTCTTGTCGCTGGACCTGAGGGACGGCCCAGTCATCCTCTCAAACTATTCTCAATCACTTCTCTTCTTTCTCCTTTAATATGACAAAAACTTCATTATTACCAGTGATTAAAGAAGACGAGGTCTGCCCTGCAGAAAACATCTCAACAACTGCTGGCTTATGGAGGAAGCTGGACACTTGGCACCGAGCCTACAGAGCCCGCTCCCTTTCCTGAGAAAGGTCTTCACAGGCAGCAACAGAGTCATAACCACCAGAGGGGTGACATCACTGTCACAGCACTGGGAGGGTGGTGGTGAGACAATGCGTTTATCAAGAGAGGATGAGGAAAGGAGACAACTTCTGTCTGTTAAACAAAAGGCAAGAGAATGAGAGGTAGGGTCCCTGAGATTTCAGAAGATGTCAGAAGACAGAGCACTCTTCTATGGCTAGCTCAGGAGCTCTGTGTGAGATGAGGACAGAGGTCTACAGACCTCAGGAGACCTGAGACACACAGTCACGCACGCCCAGTCTTTCCGCAGCAGCTCTAAAGTTCATCCGCATTTGGGGTTTCCTTCTCTTAGAGACTGCACGAAGGACGGGTGTAGGCTGAGAATAATAGACTCTCATTAGCAAGACGGGTTTAAGTGGTTTGAAGACGTGATGACTACACTGTAGCATTAACACTTTGGACCCTGTCAACACCAAGGAGCTACTAACGGTAACCTCTCAGGACCATTACGACACTGGCCTGTATAATCAAGGCCCAGGGCTCCTCAGATGAAATTCTAGCAAATTGGGTAGTTTTTCTAAACGACAGAAGTGTGATCTTTTGGGGGTTTTAATAAGAGCCCCAAGGTAGCCCTTTGGCCCACCAGAGTCAGCACCAGTATTTTATGGCAATGATGGTGAATATAATTCTTATATGGGTGATTCCCTGGAATGCTCAATAAAGTGCCCTAGAAATGACAGGTGCTCAGCAACTCTGGACTCTTGAGATTTGTATCATTCAATCTGCTATGGCAAGATTTTCAGCCTCTATTTTTCAACAGGTTGCAATAGTAGTTGGCATCTTCATGTATTCTAGATTAAGTCATTTGAGAAATTCATTTATTCCCCTCAACTCCCATAGTCTTTTGTCAGGGCTTCTTTTATTGAACATATCACGTTCTCGTGTTATCTCGTGTTGTTCATTTTCATCCATCCCTTTGTCCATATATTTTTTGAGTGCTTGGTATATGTCAGGCATTGTACTAGACAGTGGAGACAAAAAGATGATGAAAAGCAGATAATACCCTTGTTCTCATGGTTTTTACAATTTAGTCAGTGAGAGATAATAATCAAACAAATGCATAAATAAATGCAAATTAAAATGTGATGTCCATCACAAAGGAGAGATACATGGTAACATGAAGTTCTAACCTAGTAAGGAGGCTATGGGAGATTTCCCTGAAGAACTGACACCTCTTTCTCGAGTGTGAACTTGGTGGAAAGAGTGAAGATAGAGGCAGAGTCTCTATTGTCTGAAACAGTGTGACAAGGGGATTAGTCTGAAAGGGGCATGGTCCTAGAACTCAGATGGCAAGGCAGAGGGCAGTGTGAGCTGATTTTGGAGGGGCAGGTGGACCCTGGACCATAAAAAGCAGCCTCGTAGGCCATGGTAAGGATTCTGGTATCATCCTAAAAACATTAGGAAAGCTCTGAAATTCTGTAAGAGGAAGTGACCAAGATACAATCAGAGTTGTGTAGCCATTGTAATTTACTTACCATTCTATAAGATCTCTAGCCATTCGCTGTTGTCCCTTCCCAGTACCTAGCACAAAACTTGGCACAGTGGAGTGGCATCTCCTATTTAAGGATTGGCAGAGCTCATTCTATTGATACCATTGCTCCACAGGTGCCCCCTATTTAAGCTCTGAGCCTGGTTGAGCCCGTGTTTGTTGGTTGTCTGGGGAAACTGCTTGTCTGCAGAGTCCGGAAAAGATGGTCTTCTCAGAAAGATGAGAACCATGTATTGATGGAAGGTGATTTCACCAAAAGTAAGTTCAAAGCATTTTTAGCTTCTATATTTTTTAATTTTAATTCCAATATAGTTGGCATACAGTGTTATATTAGTTTCAGGTCTATAATGCAGTGATTCAACAATTCTATAAAATACTCGGTGCACATCATGGGAAGTGTACTCTTAATCTCCTCACCTATTTCACCCACACTCCCACCCACCTCCCCTCTAGTAACCATTAACTGTCTGTAGTTAGAATCTGTTTTTTTGGTTTGTCTCTTTTTTCGTTCGTTCATTTGTTCTGTTTCTTAAACTCCACATAGGAGTGAAATCATATGGTATTTGTCTTTCCCTGATTTATTTCACTTAGTATTACACTCTCTAGCTCCATCCATGGTATTGTAAATAGCAAGATTTCATTTTCCATGGCTGAGTAATATTCTATTATATATATCACTTTTATACATTTTATACATATATATTATGGATATGGATATATTATATATATGCATGGAATATATATATTATGGATATGTGTATATATACACATATATGTATACACATACATTTAATAGATATATGTGCATTATATATGAATATATAATTGAATGAATATATATGAATGACTATAATGATATATATACATGAATATATAATATAAAAACATATAAATGAATATATAATATCTTATATAAGAAATGGCATGCATTCTCCTTAAAATTTCTTGCTATTGTTTGGGTTGGGTGACTTCTCAAGGGAAAATTATTTTTCTGACTTCTGAGATATTCAAAGGTATAATGTCATTGCTTTTGATAAATTAACCACCATATCTGAAACCTAAAGTTTTATATTTCAATTTAATTGGTATCAAAAAAGTTGTAAATGTATCCAGGAATTACAATTCCCAGGGATCCCTCATGCAAGCTATGTTCTTTATGTGACACATAACTATCATATAATAAGCACATTCAGGAAGCATATTCAGATGTTTGTTACACATGATAGAACAGCTGCAAGAGCTTTTTAAGGATTATTCAAGTTTCTCTTACAGCCACTTCATTTCCTTTCCAAAAAGCACTATTACTTGATCTGCATAGTTAAGACAAACCTCAGAAATTGGATGAATGTTAAATTTTTCTTATTAGTCTGAAACTCAGAGAAGCTATCCAAATCCCAGATATAAAATGTACCATTATCTTGTAGACATCTCAAGTCTATGGTGTCTGATTTGGAGAAATAAATTTTATCTCACTACAGAATATGTTGACTGTTTCAGATAGTTTGTAAACATTACTTCAAATTATTATATTCACCAAAATAAACTTTCAAATTAATTGCTAAACTTGATTTTTCCTTTTACTGAATTTTGATACTGCCATGCACAGTGCTAAATTGGGGGTCATTTAAATACTTATCCTTAGGGTAGAGACGGAAGAATCATAAAAATAACTCCCATTAATTAAGCAAGTAAATGTGTCATTTACTCAGCTATTTATTTATTTATTTATTTTAACTGAGTCTTTATCAAAGCCATGAGGTACATGTATCCATTTGTTAACTCCTTCAATATATTTATTGAGTGCTTGCTAAGTGTCAAGTACTGGGAATACTGGGTCAACTAAAACAGACTTAATCCTGGCCCACAGGATCTTTTTTTATCTTTTTCATGTGTAAGGAACTTACGACTTAAAGTTAGACCCATGCTTCTGAAATACAGAGTGTTAGGTTTTTACTACTCTGGTATGCTTTTCTTAAAATATTATGACTTTAGTAAGCATTTAGAGATAGTCTCTCATGTCAGAAGCTAATTTAGACTACAATAAATACTTTGAGAAGATTCCTTAATTTTAATAATCTATTAGAATACAAAGAGATGCATTATTGCTTCAGTACTTTGGAATATAATGGAAATGGAGTATCATTGGCATTAATTATGCTTCTGAGATGGCAAACTTCTATTTTATACACTGTAAATAAAGGTCTACTGTGATTTAACTAGAAAATAATTTTTTACATCTTATAAAGTGTATCTCTACTCATGCAATCAAAATATCAAGTTGATTCTATATTGAGACAATGAAATCATAGTCTATTATTTCCATCTACACTGCACTGTATCACATTAACTGAAACTAAACTAAATTTTATAGGAATACAAATCAATTTAGATTTAACCTCCTAAATAACTGCTTTATTACAGTTATAAAAGTAAGTAGCATAGCTTAAAAATCACCATCAAAATTCAGAAAATAATGGGAATTGATAGCCATTTGATCAAGATGAATATTTTGCTTCAGAACAAGGTCAGGTGACTGATTTGGTCTACATTTTAGATATTTAAATATGTGTAATAATTTTCAAGAATTCTAAATTATCATACTCACAGATGCTGCCAAGGTAACAAGTGGAAGGGATCGATAATTGTCAGGGTTGGAAAGAATATATAAAAAAGAACTACAACCCTTAATATCCATAACATACCTAATCTGTAACTCTGAATATTCAGAATTTTATCTGAACTAATTATGAAAAGATTATAAAACCCGAGTTTAAGCACTCAGATTTTTCACTGAGCAAAGTAGAGCAAGATTGGTAATCCACACTAAATTTATCCCATAAGAAATTCCAGAAATGATTTCTCTTAACATGA
Source organism: Procyon lotor (assembly GCA_028646535.1). Taxonomy (NCBI): domain Eukaryota; kingdom Metazoa; phylum Chordata; class Mammalia; order Carnivora; family Procyonidae; genus Procyon; species Procyon lotor. Next base: position 38,727,268 of record CM053611.1, read on the forward strand.
TAATTCCTATTTATCAATATTCCTCCATTTTCTAAAATTTAATGTTCAGTTACCTAAAAAATTCTTTATTAAAATCATTCCTTTTACTAAGTTTTAAATGTGCAGCTACTTTAAAAATTCTTAAATAATTATGTAAAGACATCTGTGGAAAAAAGTTTTAAAATATTAACTATCCTCTTTTTAGGGTATAAAATGGAACAGAGAAAGAAAGTAAAAAAAAAAAAAAAAATGAAAAGTAACAAAACAGAAAGCTCCTGAATAGAGGGGATCTGAGCAAAGTTGGAGAGGACAGGCATTCATATTTAAAAGATAACACTAGAGTGAGAACTGGAGAGATAGGAACATACAGATTGCTATCCAAAGAGCATGGCTGCCAGGAATCTGAGACCAGGGTAATCCCAGTGTGTGTCTAAAGGAAAGAAACATTTTTCTAAACTCATACAAAAGGTCTGAAGGTTACATAAACAAGGAAAAGAATCTAGTCTAGAGAGAAAGAATTGAAAGTTACCAATTCAACTCTAGTTCTGCTGACTAAACATCTTCATTTCTACTTTTTAACATAATAAATTTGCCAGCAGTTTTCTCAAGGAAAATATTATGTTAGATAAAAAGAACAGTGACTCTCTGTCTGGTCTTTCAATAGTCTTAGAAGGAGGAGTTTACTTCTTCCTATGGAGAGATTCTCTGCCCCTACCTAGTGGTATCTAATGCATATTACAGAGAAGAGTAAAATATTCCTGTCAAATCCTCAAATCATCTCACAGCTGATAAACAAATAGACAATGATAAAACACCAATAAAGCTTACAAAGTTATTCACAAAGTAAAATACCCCACATTAAAAAAAATCAATGACTACAATAAGTGAATAAAAGTATTCCAGGAAATAAATAACAAAGACATTTGTAGCCACCTGATATTCTTCTCAAATGAATTAGAAAAGTGTGTTAGCTCTCACCAATGTAAAGAATATTAAGATTAGCAAAAACAGAATAATAAACCTAGGAATCTATACACTTAACAGTTAGTTCCTGAAGACCAGATTTACTTTCTAATCCACATTTCTATAATAGATTGGATTAATCTATTTAAATAAAATGTTAGAATCTGAACATACCCAACATGGCTTAACCTCATTTTGAACAGTCAGATTCAACATAGCTACACTCTTAAGTAGTCAGAAGAAAGCAAAATATCTCATGATTTAGGGTAAACATAGTAAAAAAGGAAGAAAAGAAAAACTAAATTTGGCATTGGCAGTTTGGCTCTTTTTCTTCCTAAAGGAAATGATTTTGACAGAGTAACCATGGGAGTAAAGATTTCAGCGATACTTACTTCCTGGACTGCAAAAGACAACATAATCCTGACATGTAAAGAACTTCATCAATCTGCTGCAGATGCTCTGAATATAAAAGATTTCTTACCTCAGAGAAATCTATGGCATAATGTATAGAAAGTTGAATCACTATGTTGTACACTTGAAACAACTGTAACAGGTGGGGGTCGATTATATTAAAATGTAAGAGAAAAAAATTTAAAGAGAGAAATCTGAGAAAAATCATTTTTTTTTTAATCATAGATTTAATTAGTGGCTGGAAAATTCCCATGACTACATGGATAGAACCGATAAGGCTGATATAGAGGACCTGTAAACTGAGGCTATGGATGTTAAATTGTGTGCGAAGGTTTCTGTGAAGTTCTCCACTGCACATCTGCAACAGAGTTAACATAATCTCATCCACTTAGGAGAAGAGGAAGCCACCAAGGGAATAGTGTATCACCATCACAAATTCACACCAGACTCCAAGGGCTTTGCAGCAACTGCAAATACAAAACCCCGGGCCACAGCAGCAGTGAAGCATAAGAAAGATTTATACACAGATAAACTTTTAAAAGTTAATTTGAAAGCCAAGCGAACCCACAAAACTTCATATCATATTGGAAGAGCTATAACGTCATTGCTTAACACGAATTCTTCACAGCGAAACATGTCAAAATTTCTTCTGCTTCATCACTCAGTTCTTTTGAATCTACTAAATATCTTCATTCACATTAATAAAACTAGCAGACACTGATTCACATATCCCTTCCCTTGGTTAAGTCCATGACACTTCTGTCCCTACTAAATACTCCTATTTCCTCAAAACACCTTCTTGCTCGGCTTCTGAGATTCCAGCCAACTCCAACAGACTCTGAAAACTTGCAATTCTTCATCATCGACACTAGGCATTTTTCTTTGTTTGTTTTGTGTGTTATTTACTCCCATGACTCCAAGCACCATCTATATGAAAACAGCCACTCAAATCTGCTCTCAACTTTAGACTACCATATTCTACTGCTTTCCACATCTTCATTTGAATATCTTGCAGTTACCTAAAATTCAGCATGTTTACAATTAAATTCTTATCTCCTCCTGCTCCTCCTCCATGTTTTTGAAATGGCACAGTTATTCTCTGAAACTCCAAAGTTTAAAAATTAGGCTTGAGCCTCACCATCCAGTAAATGATTAGGTCCCATCAATCCATCCTCTTAAATCTCTTGCAGCTTTGACATCATTCATCGTCACATCACTCGACTTCAGACAAAGGCATAGCAAGATAAGATGTCTATCAATGGACAGTAAGTCTTCCCAGCATCATTTACAAAAGCAATGTCCTTTCTGTTAAGTGCTTATTCACGTTGTTATTTGAAGGCAATACCACATAGTATTTTTTAAGACCAGAATGAGAAGTCACAAGGAGGGCAGTGTGAATGTCAGTCTGGGACATGTACAGAGACTCTTCTAAAGAAGACCCTCGGGGCGCCTGGGTGGCTCAGTGGGTTAAAGCCTCTGCCTTCAGCTCAGGTCATGATCTCAGGGTCCTGGGATCGAGCCCTGCATTGGGCTCTCTGCTCAGCAGGGGAGCCTGCTTCCCCCCCTCTCTCTGTCTGCTTGTGATCTCTCTCTCTCTCTCTAATAAATAAATAAAAAATTTAAAAAAAAAGAAGCCCCTCACTCATGTGCCCACTCTTTCACCAGTTGAAGTCACCTTCCTGCCCTCAAGTCCCCCAATATTAAAACTTGGCTCTGCCTTTAACTTTAGGTTACGATGATCTCTCCCTAGACCACTAAGACAGGCTACTCATCCTATCTCCCTACCTCCCATCGTGTTCCCACCAATACATCCTTCATCTCATGTTTAACACATCTCTAAATAATACAGATTCAATCCCATCATGCTTTTCCATTGCCACCACGATTCTAAGAAAAGTCCAGCATCTTAACAAACTTCCAGGGCCCTTCCCAATTTAGTTCCTGTTGACTATGTGTTCACTATCCTCTCTGCTATCCCAAATTTCTCACCTGGCAGTTCCCTTATTTCATCATGCTTTCACTTCTGGGCCTTAAAAACCGCTATTCCAAGGCTTCCAGGTTTAGGGGGTGGGGGGTAGGATGGATTTCTCTGGCTGCCTCGATTATGACCTTTTCCTCCTCTGCACCTTATGTAGTCAAAACCTTTGTGGCGATCAACACTTTTACACTAACAGACTTTTTAAATGACTATATTCTCTTCTAGTCTGTAAGATCCCTGGGGGCAGGGATCAGAATTGTCCTATTCAGTGCAAAACACCTCGCACTTAGCACAGTGCCTATCACACAGCAGGGACTTACTGAAGATTGTTGGATAAATGGAGTTGGCAGTTTCTTTATAATTTAGATTAATAGGAGCCACGATAAGAGTTTTAAAGTGGTAATATATTAAATAGCTGAAACGAAGGTTCATTTAAAGTTAAACTAAAATTTGGACAGCAGGAAAATATATGCTGATCGTCTCGCAGTGATATGTGGCATCTTCTTCTAACCTCTTGAATTTATATGCTGCTATGCCAGTATGATACACAGACTAATTTAAAAATCAAATAACAGACTCTAAGAAGTTGTAACAATCCCTGGATTAGTATAGGATGATAACTAAGGGATCTGCTATATTAAATCATGACAATAAAAGTAAAATCCCTCCATCTTTTCCTGGATTACATTCAGAGCTCAAATCAGAGAGCACTAAATGAATAATAATGAATGTATGCCTCTGTGAATGATTGAAGATTGAATCACATTTTAACTAGACTGTATTTATAAGTCCCTTTGGATGACATAATTACAATTCAAACCATACACTAATTAGCAGCAAACATCTATTTAATATTATTTAGTGGGTTTAAAATACATTTTTTTATGTGTTTCTGAAAACAAATAAGAGAAAGGACACTTTACCTAAACACAAGAAAGAATGTTAAGGCCCCAAGTCAACAAAGGAGTTGATGCTAGCTCGAGCAAACCCAATCATATTCATAAATAAGTAGTCATGTTATATTTTTCTGAGAAATAATAATGACTAAATATATTCATCTATAGAAGACACAGTGAGAAGACTTAAAATATAGTTTTTTTCATACAATAACATTTTTTAAAAGATTTTGTTTATTTGAGAGGGAGAGAGAGAACACAAGCAGAGAGGAGGGGCAGAGGGCGAGGGAAAAGCAGACCCCCAGCTGAGCAGGAAGCCCAACATGGGGCTCGGTTCCAGGACCCTCAGATCATGACCTGAGCTGCCGCTTAACAGACTGAGCCACCCAGGTACCCCCCATAACATTTTTAATAGCAAATTTACATTGTTTTCTATTTCCTATATTGCTTAGCAACTGTTTACAATTACTTTAAAATTGAAATAATTCTTCACCCATTTTATACCACAGTTAAATGTACCTTAATGGAATATTTACCAAAAGCCAAAACCTTCTTAACATTTAATTTTTAGTTAAAATTCCATTTTGCCCCAGCTTTACCTGTCCAATGAACACTCCTTTCATTAGGCTGAGATCCTAATTGCATTTATGTCTTTCAAAAATGTTGACCACTATCTCCTAATATTAAGTTTCCTTTAAGTTCCTAAGCTTTTTAAAATTCCTGAGTGATGAAGAAAATAGGAAGAAAGCCCTAGAAAATTCAGAATATAGTAGTTTGAGGATAAAATTATTATTTTTTTTAAATAGGAAGGCAATCAAGTTTTAATATATTTTTGGATAGCGTAATTAAAGAACTGAGAAATATTGATAGCTCCAATTTATCATATCAATGACGCACTTCATATGTTCTAGACTTGGTTTCAACTGCCATATATATATATAGCATCAATTCTCATAACAACCCTGGGAGTTGGGTTTATGTTCACCCTTGTTTTACTGATGGGGTAAAGTTACACTCTGGGTCACAGGATGAGGAACAGAAGTTTGGATTTGAACTGGGTTGGTCTGGTTCTAGAGTCCATGTGTTGTGCCAACTCTGTTGAAGCACAAATAGCAGTAATTTTTGCATAGTTCAGTAATAAAAATAGTCTTTTCAGGTTCTGATGTTCTTATGTATTCTAGTTTCTAACTTACAAATTATTAGTCTTTGTAAAAGTCATTTATAAAATACTGCTTTAGCACTCTGAATAGATTAGCCCATAAAAATATTTTGTAATGTTCCATTTTTTCACATCTTGAAGAATGAGAATCACTGGCACAAAGCATTAAAAAAAAATTAAAAACTCAAGAGTCACTCAGTATGGCTGGAGATTATGATATAGGGAGAGCAGTAAGGGCTGAGGCGGGGGAGACTTTATAAAGAACTCTGAGGCCAGCTGTGACTTCCCAATTTTATCCATAGATAATGATACCAAAAGTGATTTCCAGCATTGGCATGACAGAGTCAAGTCCATGCTTCATAAGGGTCATAAACTGAGGAAATACTGAATGTAAAGCAGAGACAAGCAAGTTATTGGCAATGATATTATTGTTAGTAAGCAATGATGAGGTCTAAGTTAAAATATTTAGAACGAGGAAGGAGAGAGACTGCACAAAATCAACTTACAGACAGTAGATGGATTTGATTTAGCAAATGATAACACTGGGGCTGTGGATGAAATAATAAATTATGGGGGAAATTATAGTAATAGCTAATATTACATAAACATCAATGTCCCGACATTGTTTTGTTGTTGTTGTTGTTGTTTTTAAAGATTTTATTTATTTATTTGACAGAGAGAGAGAGATCACAAGTAGGCAGAGAGAGAGGAGGAAGCAGGCTCCCTGCTGAGCAGAGAGCCCAATGCGGGGCTCGATCCCAGACCCTGAGATCATGACCCGAGCCGAAGGCAGAGGCTTTAACCCACTGAGCCACCCAGGCGCCCCCCAACATTGTTTTTTGATTTTCTGCAAATAATCATAATCAATTTAAGAATGATAATATAAGCCATGGCAGGAAAGAAAAAAGATATATTATTATAAACATCGGATTTTGTCACACACTATTCTGACATTAAACATCCTTTAAATCTGCATTTATAAATACCATCTAAAAACATTTAATTCCTGAAAATACCAACACTTTTTGTAATTTTATCTAGAATAAAATCAGCCAGCACTGATGTAAGCAGTAATATATTGTCCTAGGAAGGCTTTGATACAATACACTAAAAATTCAAGATTGAATTTTTTTTCTTGTTCAATTATAAAAATCACAATCATAAGTAATATTTTCATAGCAAATTTTACATGAAGAATTAATTCAGTGTGGTAGTATTTCCTGCTGTTTCACTGTAGCAGCTACCAACAAACATTTAAAAATTAACCCATTCATTAATTCGTTTATTCATTCAAGCGGACCATGCCAGGGGAGTACTGGGTGTGAAAAGCTGTACTAAGTTCTTTGCAAAGTCAATATGAGCGAGAAGGCATGATTGCTTTCTGAAAGAGACTTAAAACCTTACTAAAGAAACTACATATAGGTGAATCTCTAATAGTAGCAGCTAAATATGTCAATGAAAAACATTTCATTTTCAGTGAAATTTCCTTCCTCTTCTGCCACTTAGGACTAAATACAGAAATCATATATTTCACACTTTGTAACATTTGAGCTTTGTGGGTATTTTCTTTTGGAGGGGAATATATTGGAGGGCTCAAATATAATACTTTCAAACTAGAAGAAGCTGCATTTGGGAGGGGTCCTAAATTACATTAAAATTTGTGTATAAGCACATTTGTGAGAAGAAGGTCCACAGATTTCATCAAAATTTCAACTGGTTTCATGACCCCCAATAGGTTAAAAACCACTGGGTCTTTTATCTAAATAGGATATTAATCTAAACCATGTTTTTCCAAAACCGGTTGAAGTAACTTTTCATGTCTATTTTGTTATAATTTTTTCCAAATGTCTTTATGATTCTACTGCAGGATTAGGAATGGAAGTGATAAAGCATCATCCCAAAAGGCACTGTCCTAAAATTGCTAGTAAAATAGCTAGCCAGTCTTGAAATTTTAATTTGCAGAATTCAAGATTTTTATAAATCATTTATTAAAGGTTTTTGATGTCTAACTTAAAAAAATTACTTTGAAACTCTAAGATCACAGCAAAATGGAATAAAAAAAAAATCAACCCAGGGAGTAAATAGATAAATAATAATTAAAGTTTCTTTGCTTTTTAGGAGAATTCAAATGATGATATTTTTAAATGTCACAATTTTCTGCAGCATCAAGAAGTTCTATTTTGAAACCAGAGGTTTCATCTAGAATAGTTCTCACTGGCCTTCCAAAATAATCTGTGCCAATAAATAGAGGTATAGAATTAGGTGAGAAAATGATAAATAACATTTTCAGAAACAACAGAAATTCTCTTACTTCATTGCTCTCTTAGTAGTGAGTAAAAATGACTCCAGATTTCCAGGGAGCTTACCTGTATGTGGTACAAATAAAATTTTTAACTCAAGGGTCTGTAATCAGTACTCTTTATTGCCAAAAGTATTCTAGTCCTACCAAAGAAGATGCAATGCCGCCCCACGCTATGCCTGACTCGGATCCGGATCAGGGACAGATGAGAACCTTGTCCTCTCATTTTCAATGACGTTTAGCTGGAATTTGTGATCTGAAGACAACAGTTTTTACAGGTCATTTACATATTTTAAAAACTGAGTCTCCATTCAAGACCCCAAATTTAGGACTATCAATCTCAGCCATTAAGAAGCATAACTGTTTTGATAATCCAGGTAATTTTCATTGACTCTGGTGGAGAAAGTGAAACATTTCCAACACATGGATAGTCACCAAAAATGTTGACATTTTGAAGGAAACAAAGAGTCCCATTCAGCTTCCAGAGAATGAGTGAATAAGAGGGCATTTCATCTTTCCCAACTCCTTTTTTTTCCCCCTTTCTCTAACACAATACACTTGGAAACAAAAGGCAGATTATTAAGTTTTCAAATGAAGCTACTTGTTCCTCTCCCCTCTCTAGCTGACTCCCCCGCTCCCTCGCCCTCCAGCACATCTGGTAACCATGTGTGGTAGTGCTAATGAAGACTTTCCTGAGCGAGTTACAATTAGTTCCGACTGCCATGCGGGGCTTTCCTGGGCAGTACCAAAGTCAAAGACAGGGATGGGGGTGTGGGAGAACCAATGACTCTGTCATTTCACCACACCCAATGCTCCCCTGCCTCCGGGACTCTCATCACCATCCCTGTAGAGGAATGTTTGCAGAAAGGTGTAAGCGTGTACTTTAAGGGTTCCTTCCCTCCTTTCCTCCACAGCAGCATTGTAGCCAACTTGATTGAATACGACAGGCAGGCAACAAGACTTCTATGATCCTTTGAACAATGGAGAATTGTTCAATAGATGCCATTTCCCCTTTTGGTCCGTGTATTAGACTTATCTAACAATTTTATCTCCTGTAATAGAATAAATTTGTGCGTTTTACTGTTTGATAGATTAGAAGGAACCACGGAAGCAAATGTACTGTATACAATTAGGCTGTCTTAAAAAACGCACACTTTTGTTTACTCTAGGCCTCTTCCCCCCTTCTCAATCAAGCTACTAATAGAGCCGTTTTAAGTTTCAACAAGGACCATATTAACTGCGGGTCTCCACATGAAACAGAATGCTAAACCCCAGCGTCTCCTGGTGACGTAAGCTCAAAGTATCCGAAATCCTGTTTTATATTTCTGTCTCAAATCACCGTTATTTCTCTTCAATGTTTTTTTTTTCTGTACCTAGCAAATTATGAGTCCTCAATACATACTATAGGATGGCAGTAATAGTCATTGTGAGAAGTCTAAGTGACTCTGGGGGTGGAAAACTTAATATTACTATTTTTGGCAACTTGTTATAGTTTTTAACCATCTACTTTTTAATTTCACCAACTTTTAGTACATGCACTTACTCAGTAAATGTTACCAATGATAACCACCACACTTTACAGTTCCGCCTATCCTACACTCATATACACACAGTCGGAACGTGAACCCCATAACTGCTCACAGTGACAAAAAAAATTCACAGATAAAAATCCAAAATCAGAAATAAAAACTAGGTTTTCTAATGGATTATTTGAAGCTATTACAATGTATAAGTCAAAGAAAGTAGCATCCCTAAAACAAAGGAACACAGCAATACAGAAAGAACATAAAGGAAAGGCACGGGGATATTTTTCTTTCTTCTTTTATCTAAGCCAAACAAAATAATATCACATCCAGAAACAGTGACCATAAATAAAATTCAATAAACATATTAGATTTAAAAAGAAAAATCACAGTCTTTCAACCCATCTGCCCTTACATGTAAATAATTTCTTAATAAAAGAAAGAAAAGTATCTCCCCCACTATATATAATTTAAAACCTTAACTTTATGCAACTAAAATTTCTACAACTATTCCCCCTCCTGGTTTCCCCCTCACTGATCAATAGAAAACGTGAATGTTTAACTGGACAGTGCCAAATCCTCAGACTGGAGAAAGTTTTGCCCGGATCTGGCCAGCTATTTGCTTCCATCTCTAGGAGGTTATCCTTCTGAATCAATCTCTGCATCTTTCAGAAACAATCAAACAAAAGCAAAACTCTCTGCAGATCATTTGTAAGGTATTTTTTTCTATTCCAAGAGAATGCTAGTGCAAGAAAAATCACACACACACACACACACACACACACACACACACACACACAGAAATTGTTTAAACTGTTGTGATGAAAATATTGAGATTCATCTACATTTCAAAATGCCAACAGAATTCTAAGACGCAGAATAAGTTAGTTAGCAACACCAATACCGCATTATAGAATGACGTGGTTTTCACCATTACTTTTTTCTTTATTTTTATGAATAGGAAGTTGACTCTACTAGCAATAATGACAGTTAATGACAACCCAGTGAGTCACTGCCTCCTGGGCCTTAAGGAGGAGTAGGTTCACGTATAAATGATAATTAATGCCATTAAACATTCCAACACTACACTTACTTAACAGCTTTTGGCATTCAGACTCTTAAATGCTTCTACTGTACCTTACCAAATAATCAGATACTGTGAAGGCACACGGGGAGTTAATCTGCAAAGGTAACTGACTGGGCTTGCTCTGGGATGTGTCTTGAGAACTGCATCAGTCTGTAATTTTTATGTTCATCGGTCACCTTTAAACGTGGGCATTATGTTTTTATCCAGCTGCAGAACAGGCTGCCTACAAACTCAATATACAATAAGGGGGCTCCTATTTTGGCTGACATTAACACTCAGTCCTTGGGTTGCTCACATTGGCTCAGCCATCTGACGATGCTGTGACAGGTCAGATTCTTCCAGATGTGATTCAAATGCATTTTTATAAACTGTACTTTCAGTGACTGATATCCAGATCATAGGCCTTCTCCCAATATTTCAGGAAGGCACTTGGAGGAAAAATCAAGTAATATTGGATACCAACCTGAAAAATTATTTAATATTGGTAAACGTGTAAAAGGTTCTAATTTCCAGATAATAAAGGATTATTTTATTCTTTATTAAGATGTTTAAACTAACACACACATTCCATTCCTATCTTTCTTAAATTCAGCAGCATAACTGTAAGTCTTCACAAGGCATGTTATCAATGTAAAAGCAATAAAAAAAGTCACCCTCTTGTGAATTACTATTTACAGTATTTCACAAGCATGGCATTCACACCCTCCAAATGAACAAGGTTGTCTCTTTAAATTGAAGGACACTGCCTGCACTCTTCATCAGTTAGCATTAGCAACGGGGGGAGGGGAAGAGAGAAAATAACAAACCATTTTTCTATCATTTGAACTCTCTTTGACCCTCACAAGCTATTCAAGTATGCACTTAAGACAATTCAAATAAATAACATATATACACATATACAGAGCAGATATATAAAATAGCAAAAGAGTGAATCCTGGTAAAGTGATAGGTTGATACCTAGAAATTAACTATCTTGAAGTCTGTTTCTTGGCATTGTCATTGACAGCACAAGAGGAATTCCCATATATAGAAGATAATAACATTTCACGACTTTAATCAATAATTATGTGAATCAGAGTATAAACTCACTGTGAATCAACTATAGCTAAAAGAGCTAAGTGAGTTCAGAAAAGGAAAGAGCCACCTTGTCCCCATATTGACTGAAAAATTTTTGTTCCATAATCATAGTTCTACTGGGGGAGTGTCAAAGAGGCTGGCAAATATAAAATGCAGTGAGAAGTATATGATGAAATATATCATTTAAGTGATATTTAGCTTAAAAAGTTCAAAATATTCTAGTCAAACTTATTTCTATTCCAAAAGTTAAATATAACATTTTTTAAAAAATGTTACATCCCATAAATTGCACTTGTACATATCTGTGTTTGCAAGAATTATTTCTTCATTTTTACTAAAATATTTCCTCAAAGTAGACACTAATTGGTGTCTGTTTAGCAATTTCCAACACTCCTTCCCTACTTTAGCAGCACTATGTGCTATAGTTTTCAACATACACTTAATGATACTTACTACTGGGTCCACTGCATTTTTTAACACAAAATACTAATAAAAGTAGTAGTCTAAACTTGGCAGGTAAATGCATAAGGAATCATGACGTTCCTAAATATTTTTAGGTTGCTTTCTAAAGTCACTTATTCCTTGTTCCCCAAAAAGAGATATAAAAGGAGAAAAAGGTAAAAATGAAAATTTGAAGCATGACAGAACTGTCCTGTATATTTTCTTAATGTTTGGAGAGTTTTAATTATACAGTTTCTAGAAGCAAAAACAAAACCCTACGAAAAATTAACAGAGGAAGATAGAGATAAATGAGTCATCAAATAAACCTTTCTTTTAGCCAGAACCATGTGGATGTGGAGGTTTCTTCAGAACAAAACATGTGCCTTGCATTCCCTGGAATCTCTCCTATGGCAGGGAGGAGAAATTCAGTGGTCCTGAATTTTCATCCCACCCAGGCTTTCCTGTTACCTTGTGGAACAGTGACAGTACCAACTCTAGAAACCCGGGGTCAAGAGGGACCCTCTCTGTTGTGATTCCCAGAGCAGGCTTTCACCACAATCCTGTGACACGTGACTGGATTTGGGGAGTTCCAGTGTCAGCTCCAAAAACCCTAAGGAGGGCTCTTCCCTTTGTGAAACAAATTAATTGCACAACCAAATATTGCCACATTCTTGAGTCCTATTGACATCATGGAAACTTCAACCCCCACTTTGGTTTGGATTTTTCCAAAGGAGTAAAAAGTGACCCAGGTAGAGCCCCATATAATTCAAGCAAAGCAAGATAAAAAAAGACAGAAGATTCTTTTTTTCCCACTACCCATAGTAGGAAATTACATGTTTTAGACCAACAGAGAATAATTTGACTTTGTGCTAGTCACTCTTGAGTGGTACAGGAGAGAGAATGAATGGACATCAGCTTGTCTGCTACTTCTGAGTCTTCTAAGCTGTAATACTTTCATCAATATTTACAGTGCCTCAGCCCTGTTTACAGATGTGTAATCACACTGGGCTCAACCAAATCGCAGAGCTCTCTGTGATCTTCACGTGGACCTCTCAATTAAAAATTAAAAACCATGATTCTTACAATTTTCACTGCTTTTTAAAACTACTTTATTCATTATAATTTCTTTCTGATTCTTAGCATCAAAATGAGAAAAACTTACCTGTATTTATTCCCTAGGCTATCCAATCCTAGTTTTATTGGGAAAGAGACTTCAGGAACTCTTCCTCGTTCCCATATCCATAGCAGGATAAAATATAACTTCTAATGGTAAATATTAAAGTCAAAAAAATATGAGCAATCATGGAAACTGTGAGTTTTCCCAACACATATGAGTCACTTATATCCCTCAGAAGCCTCCCGAATAAAAAAATAGGTTCAAAAAGACATGATGATTTGATGGTTTTTCCTGTGTTTAAGTCAGATTGACTATGACTAAATAATTTCTCAATTGCTAGACTAAAACAAGCCAAAGCAAATAGCTTTTAAAACTTTCAAGTATATTGTGTAGTGGTGACTGTTCAAGGTCTCACTAAAGTCAACATCGGAGAGATAATACACAGATGAGTTGGATGCAAAGGGCTATTCTTATTTCATTGATTATAGAAACAAACAAAAAGCCCTCTGCAACATTGCTGCAACCAGAAAAGTAAATTTAAAATAAGATTCTCTCATTTTTATGTTAACAAATCCCATGGTTCACATTTAATAATAAAATGGAAAATACATATACTTAAGGTAGTTAGAGCCCAAATCATTGCAAAAATGGTAAAATATTTATCAAGTTATAATGACTATAGAATGATCTCAACATGTTTGATCAATTAAAATTTTATTCAAATCCCACAATATATACATATTAACTTCCCCTACCCATTTGATATCGTTCATATTTTTTTCTAATGGCATAAATACAAGGGAGATAATATATTAAACATATTAAATTAAAAACTTCACCAATTAAAAGCCATTCATTTAATCAAGAAAGTTTCATGAATAGTCTGTTGTGTCTAATCATAAGTGGCTCAGTCATGTAGGAAGCTAAACTACACAGATACAATAGAAGTGAACACTTGTTTCCTAAACTTGCTGATATTAATCTTATTATGGAAACTAGGTATGCATCTCAATTTTTTTTCAATTAAAATATAATTCATGCCAATGTGATCAGACAGACATTGCCTAGTTCAATTGTGTTAGCATTATCTTCCCAGGAAGATGGGACACGATTTCTGTATCATATATGTATAAAACCTAGCTCTGTGATGAATATATGGCATGTGCTTAATACATAATTATGGATATATTCTGAAATAAATTCAAAAGACCAGTGTATAGGAAAAAAATCCATTCTCCATATTATTTCTTTAGCAGTTAGACAAGTGAACAGAAATTAGAATTGAAAATATCCATGGTCCTAATGTCCTTACTGTGTGACCTTAGACAAAGGGCTTAACACTCCTGCGTCTTGACTTTCTAAATTATAAAATATTTTGTGATAAAAATTTCATCAAGTAGAAAGATTACAGATTTACCAAACAGGAGTTCCTACCAAATACCTGCACGTGGCAGAAAGGAAGTAACTGTAGCAATACTGCTGATATATTGTCATAAGATACTATGCAACCTGATTATTCATCGTTTACATGAATTGCCTCTGATAATTGAAAAGCATAATTGTTTTTAACCCTTTTCTACAGATATTAAATATTTCCCTGACCTATATTTCTGCAGTGATTATTAAAATTACTGGAACTATTTGGAATACCTTGTGATAGGGGAGGGGAAACTTTAGAAAGACTCCCAAGCATTTAATACATTAAGTATAATTCTAAGTTAAAGCATATTTCTTCCTTGTCCATAATCAAAATATACTAATAGTTCTTAAACTAGAAAACCTGGACATCTAGGAAAATTTGTTTATCTTCAAAGGGACCAAGGACACCTGAGCTGAAGGATCCCAGAGATCAGCTTTGATGGCCCTGGGGGAGCAGTAGAGGGACTCCCCCAACACTCTGAATGGTACAAAAGAGTTTTGCATATCATAAGACTCATCGAATACTTGTTCACTGAGTAAAACCTATCTTAGATATGTGTACACTTTCAGTCCCTCCATCCTGAACATTAAAAACATTTGTCAAGATGAAAATACTGATTTTTTTCAAGCTCCAGAATGCTGCTTACTAGTGATATCACGTGCAAGCAAAGTGACAAATTCTTGGATTCAGAAGGCAGAGAGAGGAATCAGTTTGGAGCTAAAGAAATATTGTCAGTTATAAGAAATTAATGAGGACATTAAAGTATTTGGAGTTCCTTTGATTAAAGACTACATACATATAGTACCATAACTACATATGCCAAAGTCTTTAAACCATTCATGGGATCTGTTTGTCAAAATTGAGCTCCTCTTGTGAATTATAACTGCTAGAAAAAAATAAAAAAACAAAAAACTTTCTGAACTGTTCCCATGACAGGAGCCTACTGGTGAATAAAATATTGAAAGGAATATTTATAAAACTTAAAACACAAGTGAAACAAAAAATTGCTGTCCATGCTCAGGAAACAACCAGATACTTCAGTGAAAGTTAGAAAAGACCACTTGATAACAGTTTCTGTACCTAGCTATAAAGAAATAATCAGTAACTCCTAAAAAAAAAAAAAAAAAAATCACCTGTCTCAGAATATTCTTGCGATATATGACAAACCAATAAATTTGGGTAAGACTTAGTTTTTTTAATATACTGGATAATAAGTTATAATTTTTTTAAAGATTTTATTTATTTGAAAGATGAGAATGTGAGAGAGGGGAGGGTCAGAGCCCGACATGGGACTCCATCCTGGGACTCCAGGATCATGACCTGAGTTGAAGGCAGTTGCCCAACCTACTGAGCCACCCCGGCACCCTATAACTTTGTTTTAAGCTACATTTAAAAATGAAGACTAAGCACACATTCATTAACACTAGGTCCTCTTGTAAAAGCCCCAAATCAATCACTAAACTTGTTTGTTTGCTTAACATCTACCATGCACAAGACACAGTGCTGAGTACTTTTACTGGATCCCAAAGTGATTAATCCACACTGCGTTTAACCATTTTTAAAGGTCTTCAAATATCATGAAAAAATTAATGTGTAACTGGATAAACATAGCATTTTTATTACAAAAAGAACTAAGGACCCACACAAGGTACATAAACAAAGAATATAAGTTTTAGGAAGACTTGGTATTATTGTTAGTACTAATGATTATGCATTAACCTTAGCATAATATCAGTATGTATCTTTATAGTATTATGTATGCAAGGTAGTAATAAAGCAGTTAAAATTGACAAAACAGATTTTCCAATATATATCCTAATCTGAATCTGTCTTAAATATTCCCCAATATTCTTAGCAGAATCTAGAGGTTCAAAAATAGATCAAGTGTGCTATGCTAACAAAATTTGGAAATGTTTCCTCTTGACCAAGCTATTGATCTGTTCAGAAGTGTGACTGACTGGAACCTCTTAAAGTTTCTATAAATAATGTAATTATAATGTTCTCCATATTCATAAATATGATTCACCCCTTAAAAAAAGTATACTTATATGTCACTTGCTTCAGTGATAGTTAGCAGCAATGAATTCTATAATTTAGTTGTATGCTCATAAAAAATTACTTCCTTCTAATGGCTTTGACCATGATATTTGATTTCATTGGGTGTTTCCTCATGAAGGAAAGTAAAGAAATCCACCAACAGATATGTATTTTATCCTCTTTGGTCTATGAAGATAATTTTTTTATGTAAGCCTCATCTTTTAGTCATGGTTACTACAGGGTTGCTGTTTGAAATTCTTTATTTTTCAAAGATTTTAGTTTTCATTTTTGTGAAGCACACAGAACCTTCAGCAAACCTGTTTCTTACACAATGCATTATCTAATATTTATCATAGTTTAATTGTCATATCCTAATCATGAATATTAGTAGAGAGATGGAATAGATAATACAATGTTGAGGCATATAAAAATAATTGATACTGCTCCCCACCAGAGCCTGAGATGGCCTTAGGCTCACACTGTGTTGCAAACTACCTAAAGAAGAGATGAATTGTTTCCACAGACCTTCTGGTTCATAAATTTCCTGTAGAAAGGAAGCAATTGTTTTTGTTTAAAGGAAACATCCTGGGTTAGATTAAGCAAAAGTCCCATTTTCTGTCAACAGAAGACAAAGCAGAGAGGTAAAAAGGTCAATAAATATCAGAAAGCAAAAATCTAGCCAGTATTTATCAGGTACCTGTTCATGCAACTATTAAGGGTATCAGGAAACAAAATACCTGAATGTCTGAGTTAATTTCTCATTTTGTTCACATATTTTGTATTCTGTGTAGGCATCATTTACGAACAGATTACTAAACATATAATAATACAAAAGCCTACCTTTTAATATAAAGTTCAAAGTCTATAAAAGGCATATTTCTAATTCAAATTAAAGCATGAGAGTGTTGCAGCAATCTTCTGTTCCACCCACAGATGTCTGAACAATCCAATTTTTCTCACGGAATTTCTCCAGGAGTTAAGGCAAGGGTCCCCCAAGTCCATTACGGGGCATTTCTGTGTTTTTTACATCCTAACCCAGAACAAGTTTTCTCACACAAACCAAACCTTCCCCATTCTACATGAATTTTCCTCTTTGTGGGTACAGAAAATTTTATGGAGTTGCTCACAAAAACATAAATGTGAGCTAGTTACCTCCTGATCTTAGACTACTCTAGTATTTCTTAGAAGTTGAGGAGAACAATATATATTTCCTATTTTCCTGACATTTCCATTAGTAATAGTAATAGAATAAATTGAATTATATAATAAAGTAAAACGGTCCATCACTTATGGTCATTTTCAATTTGACCTTATCACAAAGCTTATACATGTTTCATAGAACTAGGAGAAAGATTAAATGAAATAACCCACGCTAAACATAGAAACAGATGTTACAAGGCCTTTTACAGTAAGCATTCAAATAAATTACCTATTATAGCAATACTGTTATTTTATAGAAAAAACAATCATTGTCTTTAATAGCATCATTTGCCTTGGACCATCCATGATTTGCCCATTACACATATGAAATATATGTGCATGCCTCTGCTTTATATGTATGTGCACACTATATTCATTCATTCATTTAACAATTATATATTGAGTAATTTCCACATGCCAGGTACAATGACAGGTGTTAGAACACAGAGAGAGGGGACACAATACTCTACTTAGAAAACTTAGCATAGGGGTGCCTGGGTGGCTCAGAAGCCTGAAAGCCTCTGCCTTCAGCTCAGGTCATGATCTCAGGGTCCTGGGATCGAGCCCCGCATTGGGCTCTCTGCCCAGCAGGGAGCCTGCTTCCCCCCCTTTCTCTGTACTCTGCCTACTTGTGATCTCTCTCTGTCAAATAAATAAATAAAATCCTAAAAAAAAAAACTTAGCATAACAGCTAAGTATAATACTGTTGTATCTACTAGGTAAGTATAGTGTAATGTTATGTACAACAACTGAATTATACAAAGTGTATATTAAGAGACAAAAATATTGCTACTTTTTCTAGTCTAAAGGTGTAAAAGGATCACAGAAGAGTGCATATTAAGACTTTTATGCTCCTTACAAACATTTGCACAATGAGGCATGCTCTCTTTCTTAAGGATATATGGCCATCGTCCTCACAGGACGAACCTAAGCGTTCAGTCTTCAGGTGCACAATCTTAAAGAATATTTACATCTCCACATGACTTCTAAATGTTTGATTCAAAAGGCATTTATCTTATTGAGTTAAAAAAAAAATCCTGTCTCCAAATATAAACTGATACTGGTCTTTAAGAACTCTTCTGTCTTCATGAGGACTTCTACACAGTATATCCTGTTACAAATTGGACCTAAAATACATCCTTGATTGTGTGTCAGCCAGGAGACTATTCTGTCACTCATCACAGTGCCTAACATATAGAAGCACTCAGTAATGAGCATTTATTGAAGGAACAAACAAATGAATGAATGAATGAATGAATGAACTCTGAGTCCCTTACTATCTTGGAAGAGCTTTGGACAAAAGTGAAATACTCAGCATCGTTAATGAATGTAGCATGTTCTATTTTTTTAATATTTCTTCTGGATCTGACATGAGCATTCAGAAGTCTCATTGTGCTTCTGAAATAAATAATGGCTTTCAAAAGAGTCTGAGCAGGACTTGCAAACAACTAAGATTAGTAAAATGTCATGCTAGTGGAGTATGGCTGTGTATTCAGTGAAGCATAATAATTAAGGGAGTAGACTCTGTCGACCCCCACTGTTTGGGTTCAGATCAAGGATCTATCGCTCACTAGCCATGTGACTCTAAGTAAGTTACTTCACCTCTCAGGCTTCTCAATTATAAAAATAAGAGTAAAACAATGCCTCCTCTTAGAGCTGTTTTAAGGATTAAAAGGATTGAATATTTGAAATAACTTTTAAACAACACCAGCAGGCACTCTATTGGTGTTTGTTTAATAAATCAGCAGTCATTTAAAAGGCAACTTTCTTAAAGATGGGTACACTGATAACCACTAGGTAAATCTATTGAATTGAATATGGGAATTCCTTCCTGGGGCTATTTGCAAATTTCAACAGGCAGTTACTCACAAATAGTCACTCACAAATAAATACCCATGGTTTTCATTCTAAAGCTGACTTGGTCAAAAGTGGCAGCCACACAGGTGTGTTTCCAAGTTTATGAAACTCCAGTCTGTACAAGGAAACCCCTCCCACGTTTCAGGGTTGTTCTCAAGATTCCCACTTAAGCAATTCAAATATGTCTTTTCTGTGTCCAGGGAATTGCACAGATCCCCCTCTGTTTTATGTTTTGGTTTATCCCATAGCTATTATGTGTCTCCTGTCACTCCGGCTGTTTTTGGTTTTGTTGTCTATATTCAAAGGAGGCCTGTGGTTGTGTCTATACCAAGCGTCTGTGTTTCGAGTTGTGGCGGTTTGCCCCCTCTGTCTCTCATCATTGCTTTTGGCTCAGTCCCTTGACAGGAAATGAGAGATTTATTTTATCTGGCTTGAACTACATTGTTCCTTCCTGACTACTGGTGTTACTTCACTCTAAATAACATGACTTTGTGCTCACAGTCTGCCCAAGGTCAAAGCCTGAGGGTAATAGACACATTTAAGAGCAGAGGAGGAAAATATAACCAGAGGGGAGGAGCGGGCAAGGAGAGAATAAAAAAAAAATAGTGATGCAAAAGTTAATCTTGCAGTGAGCCTAAGTTTTCTGGCGGGTTTGAAATGAAATCTGTTCTGAAGAGCTGAAAGGGAAACTATTCCCCCTCCTTCCAGATGTTATCAATTTAAAATGACACTATGAAGTAATCTAGGCTTGAAATTCAAATTTAGTTTTAAAAGAAAGCATGAGTTATCTGGGAGAAGGGTTTATAAAGCTTATTAATACTTGTGATATCATAATTGTAGTGCATTTTTAATAATTTAATTTGGAATAATTACTGAAGTCAAATATTCCACTTTGGTTTGACACAAAAATATAGAAGAATGGTGATAGTATGTACAATTAGTAAAATCAAGTTCATTACTAAGAAAAGAAACTTAATGATGCCTAAACTTGGACTTGAAGCCATAAAAAGGCTTAAAACTTTCTCTTGAAAAAAAGATTTAAAATTTTGTCTTAATTTAAGTATAAACAAGAATATATCTGGAAGACATCTTCTGCCCAATTATATCCCCCCATCCTGCCACCCTGCGACGACCCCCACCCCTCTCCCCCCACCCTCACCTTTGGAGGTGTGAATAAAACTTTCTTAGTTTTTCAAATACTTCTCAAGTTTCAAAGGGTCAGCAGGATGGCCACCCAAAGACATGGTAAAAGAAACATCTTGGTTTTACTGTGGTCACATCATTTGTGCTGAGCTAAACCTCTCCAGTAGTTAAAGACTAGGGAACAGGGAGAAAACAGACTAATCTAGATATATATATATTTTCTGTTCTTTTAACAGATTATCATGCTCTTTAATAATAGTTTTGACTCGGGAAAATGAATTTAATGGAAATGGACTTTAAATGAGGCAAAAAGCATTTAGGTTACATGTAAGGCTGGATTTTGTGCACCCAGAAAATTATTTCACGTGGGCATTCCATCCTTGGGAAGATGATGCAATCCACTTCGCTAATGATTTTTCAACACTCATATCATTCCGTGTGCTGTAAGCATGGCTTATGCTGAAGTCAGGAAGACATCCCTAATGACATCTTAAAGACTTCAGATGTTTGTGACTTATAACACCTCCTTTGGGAAGCCCCACTCATGTCTATGGAACTAAGTGGACAATACTATACTGGGTTGGCCAAGGGCCCAGTATTTGAAAATCATAAATTGTTTCTTTATACAAATGCTTCACTTTGGAACTCTGACTAGAAACTACCCTCAGTACCCCTTAAACATACACAACGTTATATGCCAACTACACCTCAGTTAAAACAAAACAAAACAACAACAACAAAGAAATTATTCCTCAGAATCATACTTCCTTCTCATTTCAATTCTTTATGGGATGGTCTCCATGTGAAATGAGCTCATAAATATTAAAACAAAGTACACATAATTGCATAAGAATTTCAACAAAAGTCTCATGTTTTAACACCAAGTTCTTAAAAAGTATAGCAATGTTTTGTACATATTGTTTTTGATGTTTTCTGATTATTAAATTATAAATACAGTCCTAAAAAATAAACATAAAAATGTGATTCTTTTGTCCAAGGTGCCTATAAATCAGCCAAGAAAGCCCTCATCTGAACACCTAAATCATCACCAAAGTTTTTCTTTAAGCCTCTCCCTACACCTCAGGTACACAGAAGAAAAAATAACAAACTATTAAAAGAAAATAACATTTCTTAGAAATTTACTATTTGGGGGGCACCTGGGTGGCTCAGACGTTAAGTGTCTGCCTTCGGCTCAGGTCATGATCCCAGGGTTCTGGGATCGAACCCAGCATCAACTCCCTGCTCAGCAGAAAGCCCACTTCTCCCTCTCCCACTCCCCCTGCTTGTGTTCCCTCTCTTGCTGTCCCTCTCTGTCAAAAAAAAAAAGTCTTAAAAAAAAAAAAAAGAAAGAAATTTGCTATTTTCAACACTGTGCTAGCTACTTTTTGATACAGCATCACATTCCATGCATGCAAACTCCAGGCGAAATTAGTGTTATCCTCATTTTATAGATAGAATAAAATTTAATATATATTGAGTAGTATGTCCAAGATCATAGAGTTTATAAACAGTGAAATTAGTATTAAAATTTAGGTTTGTCTAATTTTAAAATCCAAAAGCATGTGGGTGGCTCATTCGGTTCAGCATCTGCCTTTGGCTCAGGTCACCATCTGATCTCGGAGTCCCAATATCAAGCCCCATGGCAGGCTCCCTGCTCAGTGGGGAGTCTGTTTCTCCTTCTGTCTCTGTCTCTCCTGCTCTCCTTCTATCTCTGGCTCCTGCTCTCTCTTGCTCACTCTCTCTCAAAAAAATAAAGTCTCTAAAAAAAAATCTAACATCCTTGTCCATTCATTATTTTGGAATAGGAACTAAAATTCTAAATTACAGAAGTTTAGTGTGTCTAGAGTCTAACTGTGTATCTTACCTATACAAAATACGGAGTTACAAACAAAAACTGTCCTTG
The DNA here is from genome assembly GCA_028646535.1 of Procyon lotor. Classification (NCBI taxonomy): domain Eukaryota; kingdom Metazoa; phylum Chordata; class Mammalia; order Carnivora; family Procyonidae; genus Procyon; species Procyon lotor. The sequence continues at coordinate 38,749,758 of CM053611.1, forward strand.
CATTCTTCAAAAGGTTAAAAATAGAGTTACCAACTAAGTTAGCAATTCCACTCCTAGGTACATACCCCGAAGATATAAAATGTATATACTCACACAAAAATTTGCACCTAAATGCTCATGCCCATCACCTGATAAATGGATAAATACACTCTGGTGTATCCATACAATAAAATATTGCTTGGCAACAAAAAGACATAAAGTATTGAAACAGGACATAGATGAACCTTGAAATCATTATGCTAAATGAAAGAAGCCAAGCACAAATAAACCTCACATTATATGATTCCATTTGATTTAAATGTCCAGATAGGCAACTCTATAGAGACAGAAAATAGATTAGTGGTTACCTATGGTGGTGGGCTTAGGGGAAAAATGTTGGGGGAGATAAAAGAAATGACTGCTCATGAGTATGGGATTTCTCTCTGAGGTGATGAAAATGTTCTCAAATTGAATGTGATGATTTTTATACAACTCTGAATATACTAAATATAACTGAATTATATATACTTTGTGAATAAATTGATGATGTAAATATATCTTATTATAACTCTTGCTTAAAAAAAAAAGGGAGTTATGTAACAACACTTTTGCTCCCATATCATCAGATGAAATAGGAAGCACATTTCCTACCAAGAAGAGAAAAACTGAACAAACGAAGCTATTGGAACAGGCAAGAGTTGGTTATGATCTATCATTTTTCCCTCCATATCATCAAAGCTTGGGTCTGTAAATCCAGGCAGTCCTCTGAATCACTGAGAGAGTTGGAAAGACCTCCCTCTTTGGCCAACTATGCTTTCAGACCAAAGCTTGCTGGAAAGATAGAACCACACACTGGTAGTTTATTTACCCAGTGCTAAACCTCCTGTTGGACATTTTTCTCTCAACTGACCAGTGATTTGAGTATTGTGTAGACAACCACAAAGAACAACTGAAACAGTGGGAAAGTATTATTTTAAAAGACTTACTGTTTTACTAACACTTAGCAGAATTCCCTGCTTCTACCCAGATTCAGTCCTTCATGTTCCAATGTGAAGTTGCCCAATTGCCAAATTTGTCAATGTAATTTTTAGTCCTACAGCCCATCATTAGATGACGGAAAAACATGTGGCAAAGAACCAGTAGGTAGTAATCAAGTGTCCCATGATGTTGATACTTCCTGACCCTCTATAGTTTATTATTGTTGTTGTTATTTGGTTTTTTCGTTTTTTTTAAGGGAGAATCCTAGAAGCACCAGGCTCAGAATAGCAGGCTTGTGAAGGTCCAGCTCTCTGGAGATAATGAAACATTGCATCTAGATAACCTCTAGATGTTTATACCTTAAAAGTGACTCAGTTGAAGTTGCATTCAAATTAAACACCATTGCTACAGTGTTTCTGTTGTGATTGTCGGAGGGAAGTGAAGCCAGTGCAATTTGTCCATGTTTTACAAATCACCATCTGGCAGGGATATGGCAACATGTGAAATCTTCACAGGACTCTTGTTTTTCTACTATCTGCTGGATAACTAAGGAGATCACCAGACTGCTGGGATGCCTGCCAGATGGTAAGCAGGTATGTTTATGAGTTTAAGATTCTTATTTTCTTTCAATGCTTTCACATGCTGTGGGCGCACAGGCATAAAAGTGAAAGGGAGAAAGAAAATGGGAATGGATAAGTAAGTGACTGTATACGATCATTACAAATGGCTTTGAAGTTTCTTGAAATGTGAATTTTCCAAAGTCGACATTGGATTATTTTCTGCCAAGTAGAAAAATCACCAGTCATATGGTCACAGGATTTTTAAAAAATGCTACACTTTTCATTTTTGTACAAATAAGCAGGTGTAGAGTTTATTCAGTCCTGTTGGGTAGGCAGGCATTCCCCTGAGGATTACGGGCATCATCAATAAACATCTGATGAGTGTATGCCCTGTGCATGGTACTGAGCTAGCCATTTCAGTGAAATAAAAGGGAGGGTCTGTTTTGTTTTATTTTGATTATTCAAACAGACCATCACAGGCAAAGAATACCTACCTAGCAGAGTCGTAACAAAAAACCTAAGAATTGAAGATTCACAGTGTTAAATCTGAGAAGTAAGTGGTAAGCAAAGCATATCTTAAACAAACTTGACAGATAACAAGTGAGTATCACAAAGGAGCTAATATATAGAGTATTATATATATATATAGTAAATATATATATATAGTATAGTATATATATAGTATAGTATAGTATCTATATATATATATAGATATAGATATATATATATATAGATATATAGATATAGATATAGATATAGATACTATACTATACTATATATATAGTATAGGTATATAGAGAGGTACAGTTCTTTAACTTAGGTTTGAATGCCTGCTCAGGAATATACCAACCTGACCCAAGGCAAGTTTCTGAAATTCTCCAAGATTCAATAAGCTCATGTATAAAAATGGTGATAACAGTTCTACCTTTTATGATTATGGCAAGATTGGAAACATAAAAAATATAAGTTGTAAGCAAGTACACAGTTGTTCAATAAACGAAGCTGTTATCGTTACTGATATTTTCAGCACCTAGAGAGGGCTCCTTCTAGATTAAACCCTTAGATATCTGCTTGCATGAATTATATAAATATATACCTAATCTTATATATTTGTATATTTAGATACACATAAGGTCTATGTGTAATCATGTACTTGTATGCAGATATGCACAAATACAAGTATATATGTCTAGTAGCAGATAGATTCTGTCCAATCACAGAAAACAGAAATTAAGATTTTGCCTTAAACCTCTGTAATCATATTAAGTACTGATACAAGTTTCACAGTTTCCAGAAGTGATCCTTTGGGCAAATGACTGAACCTGTCTGTGTCCTTAGCCACAGGATGGAGAGAATAAACCCTGCCCCATCGGGTTACATGAAGATTAAGTGTGAGTACATCTATGTAGCACAATGCACAGTGCCTGGCAGAGAATAAACGAATAAATCTTTCTTTTTTCTTTTTGCTTCCTTCTGTTTCCCCTTTAATTACCAATTTTTCCACCTCTAAATTAGTCTATATTTGCCTAGCTTTATTTCCTTCTCTCAAGTTGAAGGATGGCTGTCTCTGCTTCTTTCTGATCCTTCCAATTATATTCTTAATTTTATCACTTTTTCCACCAGAATAATTTTTCTCCTTAATTATATGATTCCTGTGTCTATTTTTATCATAAATTCCTACTCATCCACTAGTTCCTTCTCCTTAGCCTAAAATATACTCATTTCCCCCATCCTAACAATAATTTTCTTAAAGAAATATTACCAAAGACAGAAGATAGAGAAAACCTAAATAAGCCAATGACCATGGAAGAAACTAAAAAGACTATTAAAGATCCATCTCTAAAATATGTCAGTCAAAAGATTTTTTTTCTGCCCCAAGTAATTTTATATTGGTTCTAATAAAACCAGGTTGAACAGAATTTTTTTTTCTCATTTAAGCAGTCCCGAAACATTAAAATGATTAAAACATAAAATGACTCACAATTCTTTTGCGAGGGTAGCACAACCCTGATACCAAGTCACAACTAAGGCCATGTAGTGTACACACACGTACACATAACACACAAAATTATATTCAAGCTCACTTAAAAATGAAGAAGCAAAATTCTAGCAAGTAGATCTCAGGAGTAAGTTGAAGAATAAAGCACCATAAACATACGGTGCTTATTCTGAGGATAGAAGGCTGGTTCGATATAAAAGTATCTATTTAAATAATAATTTTTACATTTAAAATAGCAGACAAAAAGTGAAAAGCTGCAAGCAAATTGTTAAAAAGTCTTTGGGAAAAAGTGCCAATCATTCCAGATTCATTTGATGTAAGCTAGGAAAAGAAAAAAAGAAAAGAAAAAACCTGCCTTCGAAGGGAGTTTATTTGTCACAAATAGCAATAAAGCATGCAGTTAGTGGTAAAATAGTCACACTATCTTTTGTTGACCCAATCTCTCTTATTTCTCACTTTCTTTTCTTTTTCACCAACAGCCACACTGCCTGCAAGCCAGGTTGTGTTTACCACCTCTCCTTACTCATCTCTTATACACTTTTCAACCCATTGCAAATGTTTCTGCTCCTACCTTTTTTTTTTTTTTAAGATTTTATTTATTTATTTGACAGAGAGAGAGAGAGAGAGAGATCACAAGTAGGCAGAGAGATAGGGGGAAGCAGGCTCCCTGCTGAGCAGAGAGCCTGATGCGGGGCTCAATGCGGGGCTCGATCCTAGGACCCCAAGATCATGACCTGAGCCAAAGGCAGAGGTTTTAACCCAGGGAGCCACCCAGGCACCCCTGCTCCTAGCTTTTTAAAGAAGCTATTTACTCGAAGGTTACTGATACCCACTTAATTTCCAATGTCTACTGGCCTGTTTTCTGAATTCATGCTCTTTAATCACTCTGTAGCATTTAAGACTGTCACACACAACCTCCTCAACTCTTTGACACCCTACACTTTGGGGATGCTTCTTCCTTGACTCTTCCCACCTCTTGCTTGGCCTTGAGCTCTCAACCTCTTTCTGCTTCTTTTTCCTCAACCTGCTCTTCAATATGGGGGATCCCTAGAAGTTTACTGTTTGCAGCTTTTTCTTTAGGCCCAACCCAGGGAACGTAGATTGAAGTTAAAAAGGAATGATAGAAACTATCAATAAAACAAAGTAAACAGAATTAAAAAATTTGCACATGACTTTCAACT
>CM053611.1:38754954-38789559 GCA_028646535.1 Procyon lotor
GTTCTTTAAAATGGTACCCCAAGACACGGGTCACACACAATGACTGGTCAGTGATGGTAACAATAATAATTTTTAAAATAATGAATAGATAAATCTCCTTGACACAGGAATGGTTTCCTTTTCCTGTGCCAGTTGTTCTATCTGTGCCAACTCGAACGCACACCCCTTCCAGGAATGGCATTCAGCCATCCTGGCAACCAGAATTAGAGCAAAGAAAATATGAAATTTCTCTTCAAAACATAAGTGGAAAGATGAATGCAAAGCCAAGCAGAAAGTACCCAGATTCAACATGCACATTGTTAAATGTCACTTCATAGTAAGACACTTTATGAACGTCAAGCGAACATGGACATGTAGAAATTAGGAGAATGAAAATAGGTATGAACTATTAAAAAAGTATCAGCAAGTAAAGAAAGTCCAGAAGAACATACAAGTTTCCAATTACAACCGTTACTTTTGAGGAGCAAGGGAAGGGGAAACTAGGCAAAAGGAGAACAGGAATGGGAAAAATATTTTTTGTTATTGTACATATTTTTATGCTTTTTGAATTCTGAACCATATGATGCTATTCAATTCAATACACTGAAATTGTTTTAAAAAGGAAGGTAAAAAGATAATTCCAGTAGACCATTCTGAAAGGTCAAGTTACCAAAATGAACTATTTTGGTTTTAGGGGGAAAAATCAGCAACAGAATGTCTCACCCTAAGAATCTAGATTTAGGCTATGGGCTATGTAGGCCAATCAGTTAGGAAACTGCATCTTCTACCTCAGATAACCCTTTTAGAAAGAGGCACCTGTTGATGGAAGCCAAGGATTCTTGTCCCGATTATCAAAGAGAGATACAATGTGGCAAGGGTTCTCAACAGTCCAGGTAACTAATAGGGGTCTTTAGGATACATGTCAATAGTCCACAGGATATGAAAAGGAAAAATCAATGTTTTGCCTCAAATTATAAACCAGAGAGGGAATTTCACAGTTCTTTCTTCATAACAAAGCAATTGCAAAATTCAAAGAGAAATCTTAACCACCCTGCATGGCATATACCTTCTTTTCAAGGCATAGTATTTTCCCCTATGAACTAGGAACAGGATGTTTGTTTACTGATAGATCTTGCTTTGAGCATTTAATCACCAAAAGAAGTCACAGAAGAGAATCATTAAAACCTGATAAAAATGAAAAAGTAAGATTTTTTTCAAAACCCACATTTTAGCCAAATTTCTATAACCCCAGAACATCTTGTCCAACTATTACATGAAAAGAATATTAGAAATGAGGAAACAAGAACAAAATACAATGAGATCCCATGACTTACTTAACTGAGTAAAAAGAAAATCTTACTGGTAAATACCATGTTTCTGGTGGCTATCTGAAGGTAGCTGATACTCCATAAAGTCTGCATTCCTTACCAATTAACTAAGCAGGTCACACTTGCCTGTGGGACCAAGAGCCTATAGCACTATGATTTGGGATGGCAAGATAGCATTGAATGTTCTTGATCCTTAATCAGGTCCAGGGTCATATGTGCCGCAACTATTTTGAAATTGTTCTTGACCACACCTTCCTGTACATAGAATTACACACTAAATTCAAGTATTAGCATGTAAGTGCCCACTGAAACCATTTGTCATAAAAAAATATACTAATTACGTGCCTAATTCTGCATAAAGTTGAAATAAGTGCTTTACAAAATGGTCAGTGCAGAAAGACTTGTCCCCACCTTTGAGGAGCACACAGTACAAGAGGGATGGACCCACTGATAAAAATCCATACTCTCACATGCACGAAAAGCAACAGAGATTATTTATATTTTGAAATAAAGTGCTCTTGCCTAATATAAAAGTAAGAGATAACTTACGAAGCACAGTAAAATATTTTCAAGTCCATTTAATTCTATAGTTAGAGCTTGACCTTACTTTTTTTAAAGTCCAACAGCAGTTTTCAAACATATTAATGCTTAAAGTTAAAAATTAATACTGTATTTTTTAAAAGCCAGTACATATCCATGGTTGCTCTAATTCTCTTGTATGCCCCTTAATCTATCCAAAGTAATATTCAGAATAATTCAACTCAATTCAAGCCCATGGTTTTGGGAAGGTTAGGTGTGGAATAAAATGGTTCATCATTCAGCTGCTTGAACAAGCATCTGTGGGCCCCTCCTACTCAAAGGAATGAGGTCATACCAAAAGTCCAAAAAGAAAGAGAAGGTAAATGTCTATTCTGTTCCTTTTTTTGAGTTAGGTAATCTTAAAGTCGTACTTAAAAAAAGTAGTCAGAAAAGGGGTGCAATGTAAAATCTGTGCATCCTACTTTCAAACACATAAATGATAGCAAAAGCCCAGTTACACTGATGATAGGACGGTGTTAAGACAAAGAGAATTAAGGAAAAAAGACACAAAGATCATATGAACAAGGAATTAATAAAATATCATAACAAAGGCAAACGTGTAAATAAAAACATTAAGAGAAAGAAGGAGCAAAACAATTTTAAGGGCAATTATATTGTGAGCAACATAGCTAAAGCACCAGAAGCATTGTTTTTTACTCAGTTTTTTAGTGATTTCTCCTCCCCTCTCTTTACTTTCTAGCAAATTCATATTATTAATACCTGTGTTCACTTATATAAATAAAACTATTTTCAAATGCAGTTTATTGCATGACTTGTAATCTTCTTATGTTTTAAATTTCATTGCAAATGCAAACCAACTGACTCATATGTTTCTGTTATTAGTAACTGATAATTTAAAGAAATATAAATAAATGGCATCCAAATGACTGTTAAATTTTCATAGATTAAATTATCTTCATAAATGTTCAGTTAACAGAATTAACTTTTTTATTACCGCTGCACAAAATAGGCAAAGATAGCATGTGAAGCTATGGTTACCATATTTTTTTTTTCCCTGACTTTGTTTCTTTTTTTTTTTTCTAATTTTGTTTCCACTTTCTGTTTCTAATTTTGTTTCTAATTCAGAAAACAGTATGTAAATATATCATTTGTGACTTGAGGTATTAATAAGATGACACTCTTGGCATAGGGTAGCCATCAGTAGGGAGTAAGTCAGCTGGTGTAAAATCTAAAATGGAGTAACAGCCTTAATTGTTCCATAGTTTTCAAGTTTTTCATAAGGAGAAAAATACACAAAATAAGCCCCCTTTTTTTTTCTTCCAAGTTCTAAAATGCGGCATTCTTTAAAACAAATCCTCTGAGCGGAATTTTTACCTTAAGAATGCCATTCCTTTGCAGCTCCACAAAGCAAGGTAAGATAGCTTAGCATAGCTTTTATCTGCAAGGATTCCCTGAGGCAGTTTCTGTAAAAGGGTTAATGACAGATGTTTCCATTAAATCTGACCTACCTCTTAATTTTGCCACTGCCTGATAATATCCTGGCTTTGTGCTTATTTGCATGGGCAAATGGAGTCACTCTGTAACAAGTAACACACAGCCCTCATTGAAACAAAAGGTCAATTCATTTTAAACTGATGTGTGCAATATTTTTTGTAGTTGCAGTTAAAACAACAACAACAAAATACCTTTCATAAAATGCTACTAGATACAAAGAATTAAAAGCTCCATTTTCTGAACCCCTGGACACGAAATACATCTGAAGGCAGAAACGAGTACTACCAATAGAAATCAATATATCTTCTTGTAGGTAACCAACTAGAAAAATCACTTCTGTCTCTAGGAAGTTCCTCTTATTTTTATCCTAAATACAACCAGGACATAGTAAATTGTCTTTGCTGAGGAATTAGCTGAAAACTCCAAAATGCTGGCAGCACTTTCTTGTTTACTGAGTGTTATTACTTTTGCAAAGAAAAAAAAATTCTGTAAATATAGAGGGAATAGTTACTGTCTTAGGTTTGTTGAAAGATACAGGCTTTTTAGCTTTTAGGCTGCAGCCCAAATACTACAGTTTATGAGTGACCAAATTATGTTTCACCAGAAGAAAAGAATAAGTGGTCTTGAACCTTGACCAGGTTGCTGTAATAAGTCCCTTAAAAAATAAAATAATTAAGACAGCTCACATAGTTGTATACAAAGCCCTGTTCAAGCCATTTTTCTTCTGGTGGGAGAATCAAGTAATGTCAAGGGGCCTTCCATGATTCTCTTGAGGAGATACTTCAACTATGTACTTCCTTTTTGAGTAGTCTATAGCCAGGACTCAAAAAACATGGCATTAATTGTGCAAAATTATTGCACACATCAGTTTAAAATGAATTGACCTTTTGTTTCCATGAGGGCTGTGTGTTACTTGTTACAGAGTGACTCCATTTGCCCATGCAAATAAGCACAAAGCCACCTTAATCTAAATGTGCTGTTTCATTTCATTGTAACATTGAAAGAGTTTAATATTATCACTTGTTAGAGAAGTTCTCTCTGTAATTATACATACAGTACTATGCACACATACACTATATGCATAGCATACGTCATCATTATCACTTCAGTATAATCGCTAAGACATTTAAATACTGAAATTTTGGCATTAAATTCCACCTTGCTTAGAAAATAGCTCTTCCGTGTTTTACTGATAGTAAATCTATACACAAAACACTCAAATTATACCAAAATCTGCAATTATCTGAACAATAAATAAGTCAGATTTGTGGGTAGAAAGAGTGATACTTGCTAAATAGTTAATTTTCTTCATCTTGGGTAAATAAAGCCCATATTTGGCATTTGAACATTACAAATCACCAAAATAATTTAGAAAACTCTACTTGCCCGGTCCCAAGTTTGGTTTTTTTAATAGATTTGTCAAAGAAAATTCTATTCTCACCATTCTCCCTCAACTTTATTTGTAAATGAGGTAAACGCAGGAAGGAAAGATGAATGATTTCTAGGGGCTCAGGAAGGAATCTTCTCTGCTGGTGTGTGTGCCTGTTGAGGCCAGGAGCATATGGTCTTCTCCCACAGACTGCCGAGATCTGACCCCCAGCCCCAACCTCAACCCTCTATAGATTCACCTACAAAGTTCAGGAAAAAGGAAATCACATCCCCCTGCTAATTCTCTATGGATGGTCTTCCAAGATGCAACCCATGATCAAAAGTATAAAAATCAAGTGAAATCAACAAGTATTTACAAAGCACATAGTTTATACAAGATTCTAAGTACTGTGAGGGATAGAGTGTAGAGGGTATGCTTCCCTTTCTGTACAAACTACCCAGTTCATTAAATAATGACAGAAGAATTAAACAGTAATATCAGGCTATGAAAATATCACAAATGTAAAAATAATAAATGAAGGGAATTGGACATGTTAAGCAATGGAAGAAACTAGGCATTTTAATCAGGTTACAATTTCTGTTTACAAAAGTCAAGTCAGAACTACTAGTGATTTGAATCATAGGTTTGTAGTTAAGTAAAAAACAAACAACCAAAAACAAAAACAAAACTCCCAGGAAAGATGGGAGAGCAGGAATATCCTAAGCTTACCTCATCCCAGGGATACAACTAGATAGCACTCACATCAGTGTAAATAACCCAGAAAATGACCCGAAGACTGATGCAACAAACTCTAAAACTAAATGTAGAGAAGAGGCCATGTGGAAGAGAGTAGGTAGGACAGAGGCATGCTCAAGAGCAAAAGTGGCTCAGTCACTATACCAGGGCGCATGCAACATACACAGGAAACACCACTGAAGCACCAGGTTCTGGTGAACAGGGGACACTACAGGGCAGGGCACTACAGGACGTCCTCTTCATGAGGCTACTACTTTCGGAAGCAGGAGACATAGCTGGCTTTCCTAACCCAGAGAAACAGACATGGGAAGTTACACAAAGTGAGGAGACAGAGGAATATGTCCCCAATGAAAGAATAGGACAAAATCACAGCAAGAGACCTAAACAAAACAGAGAAAGCAATATGCCTAATAGAGAATTTAAAGTAATGGTCATAAAGATACTCAATGGACTTGAGAAAAGAATAGAGGACCTCAGTGACACTGTTAACAAAGAAAACATAAAAAAGAGCCTATTAGAGATGAGGAACTCAGTAACTGAAATTAAAAATACATTAGATGAAAAAAAAATACATTAGAAGAAATAAATAAAGAGTAGACTGACTAAAGGAAGCAGAAAAACGAATTGGTGACCTGGAGAACAGAGGACTAGAAAGCTATCTAGTTGAACTGGAGAGAGAGAAAAATAATATTTTTTATATTTGCAAATGACATATCTGATAAAGGGTTAGCATCCAAAATATAGAAAGAACTTGTACAACTTAACACATAAAAAACAAAAAAAAATCCAATTAAAAATGGGCAGAAGCCATGAACAGACATCTCTCCAAAGAAGACATCCAGATGGCCAACAGACACATGATAAGATGTTCAACACCGCTAATCAGTGGGGAAATGCAAATCAAAACCACTATGAGATACCACCTCATACCTGTTGGAATGGCTACAACCAAAAACACAAGAAGCAACTAGGGTTGGCAAGGATGTGGAGTAAAATGAATTCTTGTGCACTGTTGGTGGGAGTGCAAACTGGTGCAGCCACTGTGGAAAGCAGTATGGAGGTTCCTCAAAAAATTAAAAACAGAACTATATATATCTTTTTGAATTAGTGTTTTCATATTCTTTGGGCAAATACTCAGTAGAAATACCTCTGTTTATTGGGGCATTATTTACAATAGCCTAATTACTGAAGCCACCTAAGTGTCCATCAATAGATGAATAGATAGAGAAGAAAAATTATATATGTGTATATCACCCAGTGCACACAAATATATACACATTGGAATATTACTCAGCCATAGGAAAGAATGAAAACTTGCCATTTGCAACAACATGGATGGATCCAAAGAATATAATGCCAAGTGAAATGGTTAGAGAGAGAGACAAACACCGTATGATTTCACTCACATGTGGAGTTCATGAAACACAACAAAAACTAAAAAAAGACTTAACTATCAAGAACAAACTGATGATTACCAGAGGGAGGTGACTGCATGAAATAGATGAAAAGGATTAAGATCACACTTATGATGAGCACTGAGAAATGTACAGAATTTTTGAATCACTATATTGTACACCAGAAACAAACATATCACATTATGTTATCTATACTAGAATAAAAAAACCTAATAATTGTATATGCTAGAAACCATACAATGAAAGAAGTCTACTCATTCAAGTCACTTAATCTTCACAATTTCCCAATGAAGTAGATATAATTATTACTCTCATTATATGGATAATGAAAAAAAAGCTTGAAAAGATTACATCCTTCTTCAAGGCAAGAGAGCTAGGCCTTAAATTGTACAGTTGGGACTCATACCTAGATATTCTGACTCAAGTCTTATACTCTCAACCTTCATATCTCTCTTGTGAGCACATAGGGTTTGGACTCAGACAGTTCGGGTAACAGTCCCATCTGCTATGTGAGCTTAGGCAAAGTCCTAGTTTGTGAAATAGGAAAGAAAAACAATACTGTTCTATTTACATGGATATCAGTTGTTTGGGCCTGGCTGGCATTTTCTCTTTTCATAAACAACTCATCTATTTTTATGGAAAGCAGAAAAATTGTCAAACAAGACACACACATATGACCATGCCCTGGCCAAAAAAAGCTATCTTCTCAGTCACAGCTTGAGTTCAAGAATGACCCAATATACAAGACAAACCAATAGGTGGCCTATATGGGACCCGGGATAGAACTATGAAGAAAGAAGCCATAACTTTAAAATTTTAGGATGAAAGATTGGGGCTGCTTGGACAGAGATCATACAGAAAAAGACTGCCTTAAAATGAAGCCAGCACAGAGAAAGGCAAGAAAAGATGAGAGTCAAGAGCGACCAAGCCCTAGGACGGTCATGCCTAAATATAAGGAGCTACTGAAATTTTTATGTATATGAATCAACAACACTACCTCCCCATTTTGTTCAAACATATTTTTTTAAAGATTTTATCTATTTATCTGACACAGAGAGAGAGATCACAAGTGGGCAGAGAGGCAGGCATAGAGGGAGGGGGAAGCAGGCTCCCTGCTGAGCAGAGAGCCCGATGCGGGGCTTGATCCCAGAAGCCTGGGATCATGACCTGAGCCAAAGGCAGAGGCTTTAACCCCCTGAGCCACCCAGGCACCCCTCAAACATATTTTAATTGGGTGTCTGTCTCTTATGACCAAAGGGTTTCAATCTAATAAATCACTTTACAGAGACAATGCACATGAAGAACTCTATTTCATACCTGGAATTAGTACACGCTCAGGGAATGTTGGCTATTTCTCTTGTTGCTTTAGTTACTACTGTTGTCACGTTTCCCCAGAATTATGGGTCATGAATGAAAACTGAGGTGTAGAAAGAAGAAATCACTATGGTTTAGTTTCTTTACACTAGGCATAGTCAAAGAACAGAGGGACAAATTTTAAGGAGTCATAAGTATTAAGAAACACCAAAAGTCAGCTTTTCTTGCTTCTTAGCCAATGTTCCCATTTCCAGTTGTCCTCACTCTGTCTCCAAAGGAACCAGAACCAATTATTACCCTGTGCCCACTTTGTAGTCAAAATCATTTAGATTTTATATCTAAATGATTATCCAGATAGAAATTACATTTTATATACACTAAGGCCCACTTTATTTTGCTACTTCTGTAGTGTCAGTGATAACTTTTGTACAGAGCTCTAAACATTGGGCCTTGCAAAAAGCAATGCAATCTGCTTCTGAAAACTTTCATCCATGTCACCCAAAAGTCTAAGGTCAATAATTAGGTTTCTGGTAATAGCTGAGTTACTTAAGATTTACACAGTTGCCATATACCCATTCCATCAAGCTGACAGAAAAGGAGCTCTCTTCTGCTTCCTTCTCTGAACAGGCCTTATAATGTGAGAAGCAAGAACAGTTCCATAGGAACCGTTGTGAACCACTGTGTCGATCACACAAACATTAAAACATGGCCTTGTTACTCATTACTATAGATAGTATTCTCTTGCTCTGTTGAAAATGGTTGCAAATAATTGTCTTCGAATGGGAGTTTTGTTCTTTTTTAATATAGCATTTTGGGAAAGAAAAAAAAAAGCACAGGAAAGATATATTCAAGAAACAAAGCAAGATTAAAAGAGCCAAATCAACTAATTGTCATCAATCATCATATTAGCATGGGAACCATACATACACTATAGGTTCCTAAGCCCCAAAAGGCCAATTCACTTCCTGACAGAGCAGTTGGCAAATGGATATACAAAAATAGTGAGAAAGGGAGAAGAATCTGACCTGACCTGCCTAAGCAAAGAAAATTCTCCTCTGACTTCAAATGTCATTCTCTCTTCCATGTCCTCTATTGCAGAGCTAATAAGCACTGACCGGCATTGAGTCTGAAAAGATTTTCATCTTACATCTGACTTATCTTTCTGGTTTCAGTCAAGCTGATCTTTAACATAGCCAGTTTGTGTGGGTTTGTGTTAGAGAATGGTATATAAGAGTAATGCAGATATTTGCCAGAAAGAAACTAAGTGGACTCCTGGTCAAGTGTCAGTAGCTCTAAATGTTCCTGTGTGACAGAGACTGATGAAGGAATTTATTACAGTGTCTTGAATTCAAGCCAACAAAGACTCAGACCATTATTATAGACCAGAGCTCTTCAACTATGGTTTCTCTGTAGGAAAAAGTGGTAGGCAGTAGAAGGGTGGGGCTTTCTGACAGCTTTCTAAAGACAGAGCCCTGAAAAGTTGGAGCTTGCCAGTGGACCACCCATGGAAAATTCTGGGCTTATATGAAGCATCACCCTAAGTTATAAGAAAATAAATGAACAAAATATCCAGGCTAGCAATTCCTTCAAAGGTTCAGAAACTGAACATAGAATTATGAGATGGGATACTGCCAATCTTTTGTGGAGTGGCCCTGGGCAAGTTATTTTGTGTCCCATTTTCATCAATGCTAGACTGTTCTTACCACCACTATTATTGATAGTAAAAACATCTTGACAATAACTTCCAGGAACAATACTGTGAGAATTAATGTATGTAGAGGGATTTAAGAATGAGGGGTGAAAGGCACTATGTTATACTATTAGAAAGTGCTTTATCAACCAACATATTACATAATGTGTTATAATGTACCATGTGCCCATGGAAACATGAAATCATTCATAATTCTTAAGTACTGCCAGATGCGTAGCTATAACAAATTTCAACTCTTTTTGAAGAATTCACCCACACACTCACTTCTCCAACCAAAATTTCCACTGGTAACTGTCAAGAGTTGAGAAATCATAGAATAGACCCTTATTCACATCTCTGCGGTAATTACATATAGTTTGCTTCATATTTGGATAAGGAACATATCTTATTCATAATTTTATAACTAGAGACTTGCCCTGTTCTAGTATATGTGAGTACTCACTGTTTATTGAATGAATGAATGAATGAATGAATGAACCAATGAATGAACAGATAACAGTCAGACACAGTAAATGAAAGAATAAGCCCTAGTAATGGCACTACCTTTACTAAGAAGAGTCTTTAATACAAGAAATATTTAGAGTAGAGGTGGTCAAAGATTGGCTCCTTCCCAGCAAGTCTATATGTTATTTCCTAGTATTCATTTGTCATTTGTCATAACTTTCTGGAATGTACAAATAATCCTATTACAAGAGATCCTTGCCATTCTCAATGGAGGCATCTGGTTTTACTTAAGGATGCTGAATGATTTCATTTTTCAATGGCTGGGAACATGGTACATTACAACTTTTACACAGATTGAAGAATTTCTGATATTATAATATACCTGTGGTAGGTGGAAAAAAATTCTCTAACTTTTGAATTAACTGCAATAAGGCACATAAATGGGATGAAATGGAAACAACTCTGGATTTGGGATTAGAGGATCTAGCTCTGCCACATACCTGCCCTATGAATTTGGCCTACCTAACAATTTTCTCTGAGCCTCTATTTTCATCTATAATAACAACTATGTGTAATAAAAAAATTCATATATGCAGGGTCAAAGAGACAATCTACTAAGTTAAATAATGTATACAAATTAGGATATAAATGGGAAAATGCCACACAATGCAGCATGACGGCTAGGTATAAAATGACAGAGAGGTCTATGGTATAAATAAACCATAAAATCCTTAAGCTCAGGGCCCGTAACATATTCATCTTATAGTTCTTATACATAGTATGTAGCTTAAAAAACAAATCAATCGAACCATCAATGTCCATTGTTGAATTGGAGGATCTATAAGATATGTGTGTTCAATTCTCAAAATGTCCTTCCAAGGCCCCTTCTGATAAACTCTCATAACATGTATGGTATTCTTCAAAGTGTGGTCCTCCCATAACCAGCATGAGATTTGGTTAGTCTGCTTGTTAAAAATGCAGGCCCCTAAAACTCATCTGAGGAGACTCTAATGGAATGAATTCAAGCACCCAAGATAACTCTTATGGACACTGTCACAGTAGGTTTTAAATTTTCTTTTGGACATCCAGTAGCTATGGTACAAGATCAGGTCACTCAGAGAGGGTATGTACTCTAAACTCATATATTCTAGATATCCAGCCTTTTTACAGTTTATAAACTGCTTTCAAATACATGAAATATACTATTAAAAATGAGAAATGGTTTAAAAACTTTGTAATACCATAGGAATGGGAGACAACATAATTTAAAAATGAATTTGTGTCCATAATAAATTTAAGTGTGTTTTAAGAAAGAAATTTATTTGGTGGTTGTCCGCGTTTCTCTATGAGACTGGGCTCTATAAGGTGCTGACACCTCACTTTGTCCCCTGCTGTATCTGGGCTCTAAAAAGGGCCTGGCACATAGTAGATACTCAATAAATATTTACTCAACAGAACAATAAATAATGCAAAAGTGAAATGTGTATCTCAGAAGAGCCGTTGGCTTAAAATCCGCCCAGTGTACATAAGGATGGGTTCATGCAAGAGAGTTTATGACCCAGGTTCTTTTTATCAGAAGAAAGGAGGAACACAGGGCCCCAAAATACAGGCTATATCAGCTGAGGAGATTTTATATATATCCCTCAAGATACTAATTTTTTAACTGATGTTAAAAATTCAAACTGTAAAGCAATTGTCCTCAATTTCCAGATGCTTTTATTCCAAAATTAAATCCAGTTTCATAGCATATAAAAGCTTTCCTGAGGAAGAATGACACTTAACTCTGCATTGAGGGGCAAAAGGGTAAAACAGTTTCGGGATCTAAGGGTGTGTAATGGTCAGGTTCTCCTGCGGCTATGAAAGAATGACTATTGTGATATTGTGAATTATAATAAAAAATTGGTCTTCATCCCCATTTCTGGCACAGAGCCTCGAAACTCTTAGAATTTCTGAAATGATGAGAGTGATAAAGGCTGTCTTTCTTATGTTAAGGAGATGATTTTTGGACCTCCTAAGAGGGAGGGGCTGGTTGCCAAGGACCAAACATGTTATTAGAGTTGAAACTTTCAGCCTATTCCCTTGACCTCCAGGGAAGGAGAAGAACTAGAGGTTGACTCAATTGCCACTGGCCGGTGACTTAAGTAATCATGACTGTGTCATGAAGCTTCTATAAAAACTCAAGAGTACAGTTTTTGGTGCTTTTTTTTTTTTTTTTTTCAGAGAGCTTCTGCACTTAGGGAACCAGAACACTCCATTTGCCACTGAGCCAGACCCCAAGCCCTAGGAAGACTAAATGAAACTCCTTTGCTTAGGATCTTGCCCTATGTTCTTCTTCATGCGGCTATTGATTTGTATCCTTTACGATATCCTTCAGTAAACTGATAAATGTTAAGTAAATGTTTCCTTGAGTCCTGTGAGCCACTCTTGCAAATTAATCTAAACTAAGGAGGGGGTCATTGTCACCTCCAATCAGCAGCAGCCTGTTCCTCAGAAGCACAGACAACAGTCTGGGCCTTGTGACTATCATCTGAAGCTGGAGAGTGGGGGAAGTCTCGTAAAGCTGAAACTCTAACCTATGGGATCTGATGTTATGTCATAATTAATTTGAATTCTTGGACGGCTTGCAGGTGTCTGAAAATTGTTTGGTGTTGTGTGTGCACCAAATTGGAATTTGGTCTAGGAATCAAAAAAACAAGGGCTGGCAGAGATATTAAGGTTAAGAGCCTGATCTTAACTAGTTCCTACTGCATAATCACCCTATGCCCTCCAACCCCTCAAAGAGGAGGGAAGGAAATCTAACTAGTTGTAGGCATCAGGACTGGTGTTAAGAAGATGGCAAGAGAAAAAAAAAAAAAGAAGATGGCAAAAGAATCATATGAATGTCACTTGGCTTTGATGCCCTTGCTAATCAAGAACAGAAGTCAGTTTCCAAGAGATGCTATTTAGCTCTGATCACCCCTAGGGGTACCTGGGGATGGCTTCAAGAATATGTAAGTAAATAAGGTTAAGTTTGGGGCTTAGATACCACCAAAATGAATAGTCATTAAGTAGGTTCAGTGCGCAAATCCATGAGTTTAATCACCAATTCCCCACAATGACCACTGTCAACCTTCCTATCTCCTCCTCATCTCAGAGCCAGGGTCTTGGCTTCTACAAAACATTAATCTTCACCTTATCTGGCTCTGCTCCGCAAAAGACAAAGAAAGGCTCAACATATACAATTACAAAACCATCTGAATCCCAAATTAATTCCAAGTAGGGTTAGGACGTAAGCAACTTCACTAGGAAGAGCTTTATTCTTGAGAAGGAACCATGCTTACCAATTCATATATTTTTTAATTCTTTCATTCAAAAAATATTTTAGTGCTTCAGGGAATTTACAGTCTAATGATAAATAGTATGACTCAATAATTGTGCATTAAGTGAATAAATACAGAATGAGTAAATGTACTTGTGATTAAAATAGTTACAATTCTTCAATAAATGAACCATATAAATTTGACAAAGAAAATATAAATCATTTTTCTGATTATTAGTTGATATTGGGAAGGCTGATAAATGCATAAAAGTCTCAAACTTTGCTCTTTTTTTTTAAACGTTTTATTTATTTGACAGAGAGACATTATAAGTAGGCAGAGAGGCAGGCAGAGAGAGGGGGAAGCAGGCTCCCCGCTGAGCAGAGATCCTGATGCAGGGCTCGATCCCAGGACCCTGAGATCATGACCCGAGCCAAAGGCAGAGGCTTAACCCACTGAGCCACCCAGGTGCCCCTCAAACTTTGCTCTTGATGTTGAACTAACAAGAATCAATACCAAAACACAACCTAACCCATGGAGATATTTATAAGATTTAATAAAATCCCGATCTTTCAGATAGCATGAAATATAAATCTGTCAATAATGGAAATTAAATATTCCAAAATAGCTTCTGGTAAAGTTATAGTGGAAAAGGTAAAATAGGTGTTTAGCAAGTGTTTGCTGAAAGAATAAATCCCTGGAAAAATCCTTTTTAGGGGGATATAAATAGAAATACTAAGAATGAACAAAAAAGTGTGAAAATTAGAATCGATGTTTGTACATAAATAGAACAAGCAGCAAATTCCAGAGGGTAAATATCTAGAGAGACATCTCCCAGTGTTTATCAGAAGA
Source organism: Procyon lotor (assembly GCA_028646535.1). Taxonomy (NCBI): domain Eukaryota; kingdom Metazoa; phylum Chordata; class Mammalia; order Carnivora; family Procyonidae; genus Procyon; species Procyon lotor. The sequence goes on from CM053611.1 coordinate 38,769,453, forward strand.
ACAGAGTAGAAAAAATGTGGTCCTTTTTGCAGAAATTAGTTAACGCATTACTGAAATAAACGTGTTATGAAATAAAATGTATTAGTGGTTAAAAGTTCACCGTCACTCTTAAAAATGTTTCAAGAGACACAAGAAGGAAAATATGACTCCTATTTGTAAGTAAGCGATGGGGAAAAAGGTGAAGAGTAAGTAATTATCCAAACTGGCACAGAGTTGAACCAACAAGGAGACAAACACAGATAGTCAGAGATTCCATTTAACCTTTCACCTAAAAGTTGCCATCTTCCTCCGAGAACTAATACTACCAGTGGCTCAATTCTGATTCAGAAGGAAAAGAGTCACTTTCTGAGTCATAACATCACCCTGGTTTTCCTTTCGGTCTTCTCTTCCAAGTCTACCAAATCCCAACCCATTTTAATTCGTCTAAAGGTGGCCTGGCCAGCACCAGAATTTAATGCTTCCATAAATGAACTCTGATTGACATGAAAGATGACTCACTCATAGAAAAACTTGTATTGCTGCCATTTGGTCAGTTTGGGGTTTGTTTTTAAAATGAACGCCAGTTGAGGCTGAGCAGAAGCCAGGGTGTGTTTTTATTTTATGTCTCAAATAAAATAAGTGGCAGGCACCTCCCTAGATACTTCTAAACCTTCCAAAAGCAGTCCTGGGCTCAGCAAAATGTAATATAGTCAAAACAACCATGAACAGCATTAGTACCATGGGTTTGCCCCCAAAAATAAAATATTTGCCATACAGATTCCCCTGCAGCCCCAAACTCCAGTGCCTTTTCAATAGTATATTAAGTTAAAATACCTTTTTTGGAGAGTGGGAGCCCTAAAAAGACTATTTCTGGAAGCTAGAAGGATATCACATAAAAGGAAGATAGATATTATTATCTAGTATAATTCCTACAACAAGCAGGGACTCCTCTGATTAGCCATCTACACTCTGTCACTCCCATTAAATAGTAGAAAGCATATAGTCGATTCCTTGTTATTCAGAGTTTGAAGATTAGTTTTATGGATTATACATATTCTTCATCTCCCTCTGTACTACTTACATCTTCTGCGGGTAGTTGACAATAGGTACACAGTGAGGAAAGAGGGAAAGAGAGAGAGAAATGTGGACGAGGGCAGGTCTTTGAAAAGCAAGAAGGTGAAATTATAAGCCAAATGAATAAGCACTGAATTAATTCTTGAAAAAGAACTTTAATGGTGATTGGGCAACTAGCAGATTAAGTAGGTTTCTGCACATCTTACAGATTTTAGTCAACAACATAACCTAGAAAAAGAAATAGAGACAAGAGGCGAGGTGGCGAGTGTGTAACATAATAGTAGGAAATGCTTGGGATATTGTTCCCAGATTTTGGGAAACTGAGTTAAAAGAAATCTGAAACTTTTGGTTCTAATACAAAATAAAAAGCAGGGTAAAGCAGTAAAGGAGAGTAAAAAATATACTCCTATATCATGATGTACTTGGGAATAATTAGCCTTATAATATACATCATGATAATGAAAAGATATTTCAGAAAGCTTGTGACGGAAAAAAACCTTTAGTGGTGTATGGTCTGAGTCAAGTTAAATGGCCACTGCCCAGCTGCAGAGGGAGGTTGCTTGTTTTTCAGATCTGTGATTGCTGGTTTTTCTCATGCTCTCAGCAAAAGATCTCTTACGGTGTGTCTTTACTTCAAGAAAGGCCAAAGCTTTTTATAAGCATGAACACATTTGCCCCCAGTTTATTTCTCAGATGGATAGGTATTGTTACCATCATATAAACACAGGGCAAACAGATGCAAAAGGACTGGCGAGAGGGCCCTAGGAGTGCCCACCTTGTCCTCCCAGAGTTGGAGCCTCAGGAATAGGAACACATTTTAATATAGCCCAAAGCAGTTAGGACAACTCTAGAAGCTTAGTAGGAATTGGAAGGAAGGAAGGAAGGAAGGAAGGAAGGAAGGAAGGAAGGAAGGAAGGAAGGAAGGAAGGAAGGAAGGGAGGATGGACGGGATGGAGGGAAGAAAAAGTTGAACACTGAGCTCAGTGATTCAGAAAGATCTTTGGCCCCAGCTTGCTTCCATAATGAGAAAATATTTAGCATTGTCAAATGCTACTCCGGACTTAAGAGTCAAAAAAAAAAAAAAAAAAAAAAAAAGCAAGTCTTCCTGGAGAAGGGAACCCACTAAAAATTTACTTATCATGTTATTTTTAATCTGATTGTTTAAATCAGAGTATGAGAACTGAAGTCATGCTTTCTACTCAGGAGATCTGCCTTAGAAATAGAAGTACTTGTTTGTTCTGCACCTCAAGTTCATGTCCTTACACACGAACATCCAGTTTCACTATCACCCTGCCTCTGCCAGGAGAGTAGAAGAAGTAACTTTTTTTTTGGTACGTAAAGGTAAAAGCTTAATAATCTTATAGCACCTATGTTATTCAAACGGAGTTTTATGTAGTTTGAAAGCTACAGTGTTATAAAAATGACTGAGCGGAGCAGACTTCAGCACTGCGAGTGGAGACCGGGGCTGAGGAAGGATCCCCTGGGCTGAGAGGGCAGTGATTCCGCCAGGACAGACCCGAGTATCTGCGCCTGGCTGGGGACCACAGCAGGATCCCGTCCATCATATCACATGTTAGTTCAGAGAACTGAAACTCCTGAAGCCTTTTTGGCAGCAGGGAGAACTTCGAGCATCCTAATGCTTTTACAAGGCTGGATTTTTCTTTTCTCCCCAATGTGCTTCCAGATTTCATAACACGAGAAACATAGGAGCAAAAGTTAAAATGCTTTAATAGTCCCCATAGGCTATTTAAATAAACACTGTGATTGCAATTTAGACAATCTGGAGTCCATTCAATATTAAATCCCCACCCTCAACTACAGCTACTACACAAATCGGGAATTCACGGTATACTCCACATGGCCATTTACTGCTGCAAGGATTGCCCCTCGACAATCACGGGGTGGAGCCGGCCAGGCCCAAGATGACACCAGTTAAATCTGTCAACAACTGGAGAGAAAGCTCCACTGAGCAAACACACTGATCCCTCTCACACAGCCCGCCTTTGTCCTGACTTCGCTACAACTCCACTAATCTCAGACTATCTTCAGCAGTGCAAGCAGAAACTTCTCTTGCAACCAGCTGTAACAAAAGATGCCTTTATTTTCACACACTGTATGTATATATTTATGCTGTCCCTTCCGCTCCCGCCCCCGCCACTTCCACCCCTTCCTACAGACCCAATCCTAAATAAAGCTTGATTGAAGTAAATCATAAGCTGTTCTTCATCTCAGAAAAATACATGAAGAAAGTGGCAATAGGACTGATCAGGTTCCTTTTGACCAGGCCCTCGTAAAAATAATATCCCATAACGTATGGCTTTGTGAGCACCAGGGAAAAAGAGTAGATTCAAGAATGAGGCAGGCAATAAATATCCTAAAATATGGTGTGCCAAATTGAAACAATTGGGTGGTGAAATATGTTGAACCACTGAGTGTTCCTCCAACTGCTCTCAGACATCGGGAGGTTCATGGGATCATAGTGCCCTTTCTCATTTTTATGTACTGTTGAATAAATATTGGATTGGAGTAATATTTTAGGTATGGCATTCAAAAATTATTAGTAGTATTTTTATTAATTGATATTTTTTATGTTTATAGAATGTACTATAGTATTTATGTTTAGGGAAGAAAAACATTTTTTAGGCAAAACTTGTTCACAAAAAGGAAAAATATTAATTCTACAGCTCTAAGAAGTTTTTGACCCATGTATCCATCTACATAATCACACTCAGATTAAGATAGAGCATATTTCTGTCACCCCAAATGGTTTATTCCTGCCCCTTTCCAGATAATTCTGTACCAGAGGTGATCTCCATAGATGAATTTTTCCCTAGAACAAAACTAGGTTAGTTTTGCCTAATCATTGTAGGTTAGTTTTTGCCTGAAACAAACATTTTTAAGCCTTAGACGGCAAACATTATGCTGCACATTTTTTTTACCTTACCTCACTTTAAACCCTTTTAATCCTGAATGCAAGAAGAGACAGGCATTTCTGTCCCAAGTTTCTAATAGAGAGGATAAGTAACTTGTTCAACATAAAAATGCATCTGAAATTTTGAATTTATTACACTCAAATAATCAGTTAGGATACACACACACACACACACACACACACATATACTATAGACCATTATATATGACCCCCAATTAATGGTTTAAAAATGCATCACATAATAGTGTTATTAATAATATTAATCCCATAATCCCATCCTGTCTGGCAGGTATTGACCCAAAGGCTTCATTGCACTGCCTTATTTAAACCTCATAGCAACCCTGTAAGGCAGATATTGATATCTCCACTTTGCAGATGTAGCAAAAAGGTGAAAATAAAAAAAAAATTTTAAATGGTAAAAATATTTGCTCATGTTTAAATAATAAGTGGATTCAAATCTTGTATTTTCTGGCTTGTTGTTGGTTCATAGTAAGTGCTCAATAAATATATGCTGAAACACTGAATTAAATGATGAATAAAAATGCTTGAGAGAAAGTAGGCTATGTTTTGAAAATGTTAAGCAAAGTTGTTCATCACTCCGTGATAACATTTACAGGAAAAAATAATTATAGAAATTAAAAGCTAGAGAATCTTAGTTATCACTTGGTCTCTTTCCTTCATTTGGGGATGAGTAAACTGAAGCACAAAATGACCTGTTCAATAGCATATAGGCACATAATATTAACCTGGGTTGAAAATCAGGTTTCCTAAGCCCTGTCCCAGTATTAGCTTTGTTCTATTTCTATGGTTCTGAATCAAATATTTCTATGGTTCTGAATAAAATCATGCATGGGTTCTGAATAAGTTTACAACTGAATTTGTTAAGTTTATCAACACTTCAAAATAGTTGTGATCATTATTCTGTAACGTGTTATGAGGAAAACTGGAATAATGAAGCAACATAGAACAAAGTTACTTTCCTCAAGATGCTTAGATACTTCATTGTTATGAGAAGAATTAATCTTATGAGACAGTGAAATGTGTGCTCCTGGAAAAAAAAAAAAAAGAACCAGATAGCCCCATAAAAGACTGCATGTTAAAGTAGATCATGAAACAGGATCAACCACCACAATTTATGGAATATATAATACCTACAGTGAAAGTCAGGAAAGGATGAGATTAGTGTTGGAAGCAAATACCAAGGAATTTAAGACTGGTGTAGAAATTATCATAGGCTCACAGTTTTGAGAAGAGAAATCATCCAATGCAAACCCCTCATTTAATACAAGAGGAAGTGTGTTCAGGGAGATGACAGTCTTTGCCCATGGCCATGAATCTGTGGCCATAGCCACTCAGTTCCAATCTAGGATTCTGTCCATGAGCACCATTTTACCAACTTCTCCATGAGCTACAGAGAAAACTTTCTCCTCGTCCAACACAATAAATTAAGTTAAGCATTAATGAGTGGCTCACATGCCTTGACTGATATCTATAAAAATATTACTTAGCAGTATATTGACCCAATTGCTCCAATTTTGAATGTATTGCAACTGGACTTTGGCATTTAGTACATACCAATGTCTTAAAGATAATTAAAGAAATAAGGTAAGTCACAGTGAATCCATCTTCCAACTCATTCACTATCCTAAAATGTATAACTCAAAGATTAAAAATGGAAAATACATTTTTACAAAATGATTTTTTTTCTAGCATCTTATGATGGAATATACTTTTGTTCTCCATTTAAAATTGTCAATGGTGCACAAGTGATTTCATCCTGTGAACCCATGAGGAATGCAACCACATGCAAGCCTTCCAGCTGTTGTTCATCAAGAATTGTAATATTTATTCTGGAAGAAGCAAACAACAGATGCATTTGGAGAATGTGAGTTCACCTGGTTCCTATAGCATATGAGCTCAAATTCAATTTGCTAGTCAATAAACATCTTGTAAAAGAGCAAAAACCACCAAAAAATTAAAAATAAATAAAGAATTAAAAAGCACCAGGTTCTGCAAATTTAAATTTTAGAGTCCATGTACAATCTTGATTTTAATCCTTATCTCCCATACCACTCCCATTTATACCGTAATTAATCAGTAACTGTTGGTGATATTTTTCTGGGAACACATTTTTTTCTCTCCATTTCAATAGCCTATCATGCTTCTTTCTTTAAAAATGGCATCTTCAAAAAAAAAAAATGGCATCTTCATTTTCTGGAACAATAACTTACAGTTAGTTTAAAGATGACATGAAATGTATTTTCAGCTCTCTTTCCTGATTTACGGCCATTTTCAATAAAACTGCCAACCAGGCATGAGAATCCATGAAAACACTTCAGGGTCCCTGAAGGACCATCTATCATTTTCAAATGAACATTTGTATTAGAAACCAGAATTTTTCAATAGTGATTCAAATTTAGACCTTTTACCTAGCAAGTATTCCAATTACACACTTCTGACACCTTCTAAAAGGAAAACAAATAAATAAAAAAATATATACAATGAATTTAAGCAGTTGTACAAAACCAGGTAGAAAGAATAGACAATTTTTATTTATTTACTGCTTCTCCCTCTTGTTCTGTTTTTCGCTATTTGATAGGTAATATACAAAAAAATAAATGAGCATAGAAATAAGTGAAATGACTATCAGATGATTTCTTGATAAATTTCTGATAAAATTTTAATGGTCTCATAAGTTATCTTTTTTGGATAATCTATAAATTTCATTTTTTAAAACTAATCGGTCCCTTTCACTGTACCTTTTAAAGAATGAGCCAGTTAAAACGACATTAGCATGGAAAATTAAAAGCAACCTTAAGTCTTAAATCTGTGAGACTTAAATTTATAGTTTATTGGAAATTAAACTCTACTGAATATCTGATACCAAATAACTGATAATTCACAGTCAAAATATGTTCATCTTTGTTTCTATCGATGTTCAATATACAGATTATTCAAATAGATTCTATTCCATCAATATTTACAGAATGCAGAAAACCTTTCTAGAATTCAGGGTTTAAGAAGATGGGTGTGGGCAAGGGAGTACCGGCAACAGTGTGGGATGGAGCAATGAGAACCTAATCCAGGGTAATGGAGTGTTTCATACTGCCAAATTCTCAGTGTAGACTATGTACCTTTCAAAAACAAGCAAACAAACAAAGAAAAAACTTCACAAAAAATCCTTAGGCAGAGGAAAACAGAGTATGAGAGCCTGAACTTGGAGAGCCAGATTACCTGGCTCCAAGCTTAGATCTGCTACTCAACAATAGGCAAGTAACACAACTTCTCTGTAACTTGGTTTCTTCATCCAGTAGTATAGAGTTTGCTAAGTATAAAATAAGTTAATATACATAAAACACTTAATACTGTGCCACACAGAGTAAGCATTATCTATATACACGTGTGCTATTTTTTTTTTAATTGAAGTATAGTTGACACACAATATTACAGTAGTTTCAGGTATACAACATAGAGTGATTGAACAATTCTGTATGTTCACCATAAGTGTAGTTACCACCTGTCACCATACAATGCTAACAAGGCCATTAACTATAATCCTTGATGCTGTACCTTTCATCCCCGTGACTTATTCATTCCATAACTGGAAGTCTGTACCTCCCACTCCTCTTTACCCATTTTGCCCATTCCCCATCCCCTCCACTCTGGCAATCTATTTGAATAATCTGTCTTTTTGTTTAATAGTACTATGGACCTGGTTTCTCTTCCTACTTAGAGGACAGCACATGGAGGCTAGAGACTATGTCTTATGTTTTTATATTGTTACATGTCTCTAACACAGTCCTATATCTAGGACCTATTTATATGATATATTGGTATATAAACGACAGTAGTAATGGAAGAATAAGGATAAAAAAATTGTCCAAACACTTAAGAGAGATGAGTTCAGCCTAGGGGAGGGTTGGGATGGAAAAAAAGAAAGAGAAAAAGAGAGAGAGAGAGACAGAGAGAATGAAAGAAAGAAAGAAAGAAAGAAAGAAAGAAAGAAAGAAAGAAAGAAAGAAAGAGAGAGAGAGAGAGAGATGATAGATAGATAGATAGATAGATAGATAGATAGATAGATAGATAGATAGATAGATGAGAGATAACAGACTTCCAAGTGGAAGCATTCGAGACCAGGAAAATAGTAGGATAAGTTAACTTGACAGTCAGAATTCCTTCTAATTGAGGAAGAGACAAAGCTGGACTTGGATATTCTTAAAAATATTTTTTCTACACCCAGGAAGACCAGCCTGACAGTACATTGCTGCCATAAAGATGTACCATGAAAATGAATGGAAAGATTTATAAGAAGATGGCCACATTTTAAGGTGAAAGTCATAAGGAAAATCCATAGCTTCTTGGAAATAGGAGCCAAATTAAGCAATTTGCTAAGCTATACCAGCTATCTATTTGTTCCAAGAGAATTTCTCCCATAGAACTTGAACTTATCTGATAAAGCAGATATTCGGACTATATTAACAAACAGTAGAACTCTTTACATTACACTGATATTTTTATATTATAGCGGATTAGATAAAGTGGAAGCTTGTTTTAGTTAGATGAAAAATTTGAAAACATCGGAATGGTCCAAGCCAAACTTGGGGGAATGATGAAAACATTTGGTCAAACATAAAATGATTAAGATTTTAACAGAGATCTTACTTTATCTCATCAAGACTTTACTTGATGCACATTTTTGTGTCGTTAATTTTAATAGGACATTTTAAACTAATCTAATTGAAGGGAAAAAAGTTCTATGTAGACAAAGTATAGAGTACGTTCAACGGAACCACACTAATTCCTTTTTTTTTTTTTCCAAATTCACTTTTTACAGATTTTATAAGATTTATTCATTCTTTTACAGATTTCTAAATTCACAGATATTTCCAAATATGGATATAGATGTATTTGACTTAGCATCAGGTCACACACAAGAATCAGATGAATTTATTTCCTCCTCTTCTAACACTTGAGCAATGTCCATGTCTAATGTCCAATGTCTAAAATGACTTTTAGATCCTGCACTACCACTAGGTCACAAATGCTATCAAATTTAACAAATCAAATCAAACCCGTATACTCAGATGCCCATTCTACAGAAAGATAGTAAAGGATCTCACAATCTTAAATCAGAGAGGAAAAAAAAAAAAAGCTACCACCTGTACCTGAATAGCTACTAGCAGTGATTATAAAAATGAACTACATTAAATACAGTTAATATGCATTGCTGTACATTTTAGTACCTATTTAATTAATCACAAAAGTAGTGACAGACAGTTGCAATATGGAATCTAATGTTTATACCCAAACAGTACATCAGTCATTGAGCCCGAATTTACCTTCCTCCCACACAAACCTGGTGTCAGGCTCAATGTTTATTTCTATACAAAAAAGAAAGAAAGAAAGAAAAAAAGAAAAGAAAAAGAGGCTCAATATTCAATTTGAGGAGTCTTACTTTTTTTTCACATGAACAAACTCGTATGTGTTAAAGAAAATCCCAAAGCTTTTCAAACCACACTTTTGAATTTGCTTTCAACATTTCTGAAGCATTTATCACACCTCTCTCAAAAGTTCTATGCCCTACTCAGAAATCTTAACTATAACTACTGCATGATATGGGCAATTTGGTTTTTGCTCTTTGAATTGTTTTGCTTTTTTTTTTTTTTTAATTCTCCAAACATTAAATGTGCTACCTTTGGGTTGATAGACCATTTACTTCATTAACAGTCACTGGCATTTAGAGACAGGGACTGCAGGTTTTCCTTTTTATACCATGTAAGACTTAAATGGAAAATAAATAATATAGTCATTGAACTCTTCTTTCAATAGACAAGCATGTCAGTTAAAAATTCCATCCTTTCACATCACAGGGCTATGATCTGAGGGAAATGTGCTGCAGAAGGGATGGAAAAAAAGATTTAATTTGAAGAGTGGTCACCATAAAAGGGCAGATACATACAGAAGAGATAGAGCCATAACCCAAAGCAGCCCACCTGACTTTGAGAAACTTTTTTATTATTTTAATTAAGAAAATTATACTTTCAAAGGTATGGCTGAAACCACTATTTAAAGAGAAAAAAAAAAAAAGATTGAAATAAGCAAACCTCAAGTTTGAATGCTCCTCAGCTGGAATCAAACTGAAAGAAATCACAGAGTCTCATGGCTCGAGTTTTATTTGTTTGTTTGACTTTTGCTAAACTGTTTGATTCATGAATATTTTTCAAAGGAGCTTAGGAGGCCAAAATAAGATTACACTAATGTACAATGTGGTACAAAGGAAACACTCAGAATGCACAAATGCCTGCACACAAAGGCAAGATGCTGCTTCCTCCCACATACGTATCAGATCTATATTAGCGAATCACAAGAAATGAAGTCAGCAAGTGGAGAGGAAGATAGGGAGATAGCTGATAATTAAACGTGGATTAAGGGAGTAAGAAAAGTGGGGAGAAAGATGGCTGGAATTGGAAAACGGAAATGGTCCTTTTCCCCCATTGGTTTCATTTAAATCCAGCTTCTAGAATGTGGGAGTATTTAGAGTTTTTTTGTGGGATTTTTTGCCTTTTTTTTTTAAGTAGCCCTTCTCCAACATGTGTGGCAACTAGCATCTGGATTTGGGTGGCTTATTATTATCTTTCTAAACATATAGTTTGATATTCCTTTAATTAAAATGGTGACCATCACCCAAAACAACTTTCTGGAGAAGGACCTTGTAAACCCACAAAACCCAGGCATGGGTTTGTTGAACCTGCAGGCAGTTTTGTTTAAGTGAGCATTAAAGACTTGGCAAGCCCTCTGTGCTCTCATTTTCTTATTCTCTATTATCTATCCACTTAATAATTTCAGAAACCTTAATCAGACTCTAACCAAAAAAATCCACACAGTGCTTGGGATAGAATGATAATACCATCTGTTTTCATTCTTATGTGGGTTCTTTCCAGCCATACAATCCAGCATTCTGGCTGCTTACTTTATAATGATCCTAACATTATAGGTGATTTAAAGGAAAGTCTCCCATGTCACTTGCCTCTTGCAAACATGCAGAATCTTTTCAATTCACAAAAAGTCTGGAGTATTTTCATATTAATGTTGGTTGCATTTGAATTCTATAGATAAATAAAACCAATCCCAATACTTAAAAAGAGAGCAAGAGAGAGAAAAAAGAGGAAAAAAAAAAAAAAAAACAACCCAAGCTACTTCTTACTTTTTTTGGTAACGGTTGGTAAGGTGGAGAGCTCTTCTAAAAGAGTTTATTTGGCATGTGACGTCTCATTCTCTTAAAGTCTAGATGGCAATTTTAAAAATAAAATAGCTAAACCATCCCTAAAAATAGAACTGACTTACTGAGAACCTTTATACAATGATTTTTCAAATGCGCAGCTTTTACCATATTCATTAAAAATTAGATTACAACATTATCATTTGAGGATAATAAATAAGGAAGTGCCTGTATCCTTTCCTTCTTGTCCTAGTAACAAGTAAGAATTCAGAGCAAAGGTCAAATGCTCTTAAACTCTTTGATACAGGAAAAATTAACCAATGATATGGAAAAACACATTCCAAATAATTCATTTTTGCAGATTTTAACAATCAATATGGAGCACCATATGATAGATATGGCTCCAACAATCTGTATCAATCATGAAGATTGGCAGTGGCAAACTACACAGACCAATTTTTGTCATGCTACCACAGTCGACTCTACAGACTATGTGTAACCAAGACTTACTCTGGTGCTTTCCCTGACACACCACACAGCCCCTTCCAAGATCTGCTTCCAACATATCCAAGGGCTTTTCTGAACCAAACCTAACTGAAAACCTTTGGAGACTGGCACACAATTCTTACGATACTCCATGTTTTCCTTCCAAAGGCTGCATCTTTAATACATTATATTGGGTTTTTCCCATCACACATTTAATGTGTGAAATTTCTAAACTCTTCCCCTTCACTTATCTAAATTGAACTTTGGCAGCCAACAGTTAACTGTTGGAGAGTTGCTTAAAAACGATCAAACCCTTTCTAGATCTGATTGCAAGAGGTATCAGTGCCAAGATAGAAATTTCAGTCTTCATCATACACAAAATCAATATGTATGCTTTGCTCTGGAAAGAAAGCCACCTTGAAAATAATTAATAAAACATCAAAGCTGCATACAACTTCAAAAATCCACATAAGACTGAAACATTTGAGGCAATTAAAAGAAATTACTAATTTATATAAGGTGGTACTTCTCTTTGAAATATATATATATATATATATATATATATATATATATATATATATAAACTGAAATCTCAGTTTTGGCTTCAAAATGGCAATTTAAAATCTTAACAACATATCTATAGCAATTATGAATGTTATATTAAATACATAAACTTTGAAAAACCGTAAGAATAATTTGGAAATATTTAAATAATATCAAAAGCTATAGAGAACGGCAAACTACATTTTCTCACTGAAACACAATGCATGGACATAGCATTAGAATTTGGAAAAAGGCGTACATCTGACATTATAGTATGTACATAGGTGAAATGAGACCTCAATAAAATACATGACGACAAAATAAATCTCATGTGTCAGTGGCATTTTACCATCCCACAGAGTTAACTTTCACTGATGTATTCTTATATACACCTTGTTTAGTGGTGGATATTTTTATTTATTTGACAGAGAGAAACACAGCGAGAGAGGGAACACAAGCAGAGAGAATGGTAGCAGGAGAAGCAGGCCCCCTGCAGAGCAGAGAGCCCGATGCGGGGCTCGATCCCAGGGCCCTGGGACCTGACCTGGGCCGAAGGCAGACGCTTAACGACTGAGCCACCCAGGCGCCCCGGTGGTGGATATTTTTAAAACAGGTTTTAAAAAGGTGACTAAGAAGCACAGTAGATGCAGAAGATGGGGAAGGGAGGCATGGTGGGAGGGAGAGGGAGAGAGAATGAATCACATATTAGGGTGGTGCCTGAGAAAATGAAAGCTTGACAGACGAGATGATGTTTCTTTTGGCTTTTGAAGATGAGCCAGTTTTCAAGGGCTGAGAATGGCAGGTGCACATCCTGGACGAGGATAAGCAACTGTCTGAAGAGGAAGACGGAAAGCTCTGTTTGGATAAGACAGAGAAGGGTCTTGTTTACCTGGCTTAGGTGTTTAGACTTTATCCAGTAGGCAACTAACTGGAAGTCCTTAGAGCTTTTCAATCAGGAAGATGACATAACCAGATCTGCATTTTTGGAAGATAACTGGCATCATCAATGAGATCAATGGCTCTGTAACAAGAGACAGGAGGTGCAGAGTCTACTCAGGAGAAATCTGTGGTACAAATGTGGCAGATGGGGAGACCGTCCAGTAAGGTGGAGGCATTGATGCTTGGGAGGAGTTTTCTCTGTGCTTTTCGTGAAGCCCCCACCCTTTATCCAATCCGGCGTATTGATTTTAAGGACCGACAAGGCTTTTTAAAACTCAAGCGTTTCTAGAACACACAACTCTGCAGGTCACTTTTTTAGACATTTCTTTTCTTTCATTTTTTTTTTTTTAAGATTTTATTTATTTGACAGAGAGAGACACAGCAAGAGAGGGAACACAAGCAGAGGGAATGGTAGCGGGAGAAGCAGGCTTCCTGCCGAGCAAGGAGCCCGATGTGGGGCTCGATCCCAGGACCTTGGGATCATGACCTGAGCCGAAGGCAGACACTTAACGACTGAGCCACCCTTTTTAGACATTTAGACATTTAGACAAAAAAGGCTCCCCTTTTTAGACATTTCTTAATCAAACCTCTTAACCCCCTTAGAAATGAGAGGATAACTTTTCCTCAGTACAGAAAAACTGGGACTATGACTTTAGTGCCTCTGCATCAACGTCTTGAGAGCATCAACTGACCTACTTCTCTATTTGTCATTAATCTTTTACATTTGATGCTACAGCAAAAACTACAACTGTGTCTAGTCGCAAATTGGGTCTCTCTTCCCCATTAGTTCTGCTCTGTGCAATGACACGAGCCGGCCCAAATGATGAAAGGACATGGCATTTGTCTGAAATGAGAGGGGAAAAAAGTAGAATGGGTAGGAATGCACTAATCGTGGCTTTAGAGACCGAGAAGCTGCTTTAGAATTTCTTTAGTCAACATTTTCGTTTTATAGATGAAGAAATCTTGATCCAGTTAGAGTAAGAGATTTGTCCGAGATAAAAATCAACTTCTAAGAAGACCACAAGAAATCATGTAATTGTTAACCCAGATTTCTAAAGCTGTTTATTTTATATAAAGTTCATAAAATTGTATTTTATAAAATACTTTATAACAAAGTTGTTAATAAAACTTTGGGAAAAAAGTGTTTTCTCAAGGTCCTATCAAAATGATATTATATTTTTTACATTTCCTAAATGAAGGAAGATGTTTATTTGTGTTTTTATTAAATGAGAGGGAAGTTGTTGGTATTTATCTATAAAGTTGCATTAATAATATCCTAATCCTTCAATGGAACTAAAACACATATAACTAATTTGAAACCATTTATTAAAATGATTATTTCTTCAGTTCCAATATATAAATTGTTAAGGAGGTAAGTCAGTTCTCTGGGATACCTTAATGATGACCACGATCCTATAGCATGATTGAGCTGGTCAATTCCTTTTTTTTGAGGTATCTGATTTTTAATCTTTTTTTCTAGTGATGGCCTATAGCTGATTTGTGTTTTGATACGTGATTAAACAGCTATAATGCATTAGTGTTTAAGTCCACCTCTGAGCTTTAAAACAGCATAGTAATCCCAAGACAGAAGTAAAGGGGCTGCCAGCTAGAATCTGTGCGTTGTATACATTTCCATCACTTCATTTATTCAGAGTACAAGCAATAGAAGGTGCACAGAACAAACCTCAAAACAATGATACATTGTTCAAATTCAGGAATTAGGGTGTACTACTTTTCCTTCCTATTATTCTAAAAAAAAAATAGCAAAAATTTTGGGAGTGTTATTTGGGGGCAAATTCACGTACGTAAAATAAAAATACTCTTCTGAAAGGACAAACTAAGTGAAACTTGAAGAAGTGGAAAAATGACTGCATATTTCAGTCAGATGCAGTATTAATAATGGCATGATACCAAAGCACATAGCTATTTTGGGAATATATTCAGTAAAGATTAACCATCTCTATGACTGTAATGCTAAGAATATAGAGGAGCTCAATAAATGAATGTTCAATGTCTAATCTCAATTTGACATTAACTAAGTACAGCAACATAATCTCCCACCACATTTCTTAAATTCTTCCACATTATTAGAAAGTAACATCCCACTACATTAAAAGATCAAAATAAAAACTGGTTTAATTGACTTTAATTTTTGTATGCATTTGTGAAGGTGCATGTAATTTTTATACAAATAGGAGAAAAACTGTTATTGCTAATACGAGTTTCTATTGTCTGTCTGTATATTTCACCTGGGACTATGGACTGTGTTGAAACTTCCAATGTTTGAAGATCTGCTTCTTTGCCCTTTGAACTGTAAGTCACTTTTGTCCCAAAATATTGTTTGCTGCCTTCTGATTGATCTGTGTGCTTTTGCACCTTCCCCAGGATTCCACAGCTATGCCACATTGCTTAAACCATGCAGAGTGAGCACAAATATCTGATAAGCAAAGATAAATGGCATTGTTGCTAGTGTATGATTTTAATATGTCTTATTGTGATGGTTAAATTAAAACAAAACAAAACAAAACAAATCAAGCTTGGCAAGGAAGCCAGAAAAAAAATAAATAAATAAGGACAATTCTATGTCTTGGTACATTTATAAATCAGGATTACCTTAGCTGGGTCTCTGTAATCATTAGCAGTAATATGCTTATTAACTTGTTAGTTTCATACATATGGCATCAGAGTAAAATCGAATGATGGAATCAAGCAAAATCACAAAATGATCGTTTTCTCTCTTTACCCTAAGCTGAGCAAGGAACCTTTCCAAGCAGTGTGAACTCATTGGCTTCCCCATAACGCTACAGAGCTCACGCTGCCATATAACTGGGAATCAGAGAGGTGAGGTCATTTCATCACTCCTTGCAAAAAAATGCAAAACGTCTGCTAAAATCTGACTTCATTTGATTTACTCTCCAAGACTGTTTTTTATTAAATATGTTTGACTGCTATCTCTAATTAAATGTAGAATTAATTTTGGCAAACTAACCACAGATGCAGTTTATGTTCAATTTTATCAGACAGATTTATTTATAAGCTGTCAACTTCTTGAAAGACTTCATTTTGGAGCAGTTTTAAATTGCTAACAGTAGCTGTAAATGGAGCTACTGTTCTCTGGAACACTAAAGGAAAAGTATGCTATAAATGTCCGTTCCATCTGTGAGGAATCATAAAACAATCACATTCCTTTATTTTTTTTTTCCTCCGTAGGACCTTTATTAAATTAGTTCAACTCAATTAAAAATAACTTCAAAAACATTTCAGAGCCTTTTGTTTCATGGAATACTTGGAACTCTCTGCACGGAACGTCACCCTTTTAACTAATCCCTTTTAGTAAATGGAGGAGAATAGTGGTATTGTGACTTCAGACAGTGCTTTCAAGGGTCTCTACTGTACCGAATTGAGGTCACTGCAAGACAATGCTCAACACCCAATAGCCATTCAAACATTCTTCACAACTCTATCAAACGTGTCTTTCTTTCTCTCACCCGCTTTCTCTCATGGCAAACTCAGAGGACAATGGAAAAGCCTCCAGCACCATTTATGGTCACCATATTTGCACATGACAAAGTCTATTCTTCCTGGTTTGCCAACTCCCTGTAAAAAGAATGAACCCTGGGATAGATTTTCCCACCATTACTGTTATTCAAACTTATCTTGTATTTAATGATTTTTGTTGTTGTTGTTAGAGGGCTGCTACATGGCATTGGAGAAGCTGACTTGCTATTTTCGTGCATGTGTAACAAAGCAGAGACTAAATGCAGAATTAAATATGTCACATTATAGCCAGCATATGCATGATGGAGTGTACAATTTAGTATAAAACGGAGACAAATGATGAACTTGGAATTATTATGCCTTGTCTTATTGTCTAGCATTAACAGTATTATAAACTTACTGTTTACCCATGAACCACCACGCCTGTGCCCCACAAGCACTATTTAGTTTTGCTTGGGAGTTTTTATGGCTGTAGCCACAAACAAACAAAATCAATTGCTGTAAATTTTTCTCACCAGGGCTGCTCCTTTCTGAACGAAGGGGGAAAAAAAAAAAAAAGATGTATCCAGAGCATCGTCCTCCAAACAAACAAGAAAAGCGCATATTTGCAAGCTATATAGTAAAGTTGTTACGATGAAGATTTTGATTTTAATTAAGAACGGGATTTGTAGGACAATTAGTGAGATGTAATATTCTTTGCAAGAAATGGTACCCTTATTGGAAATACCATCTAAAATGGAGTGGGGGCACTTGGAGCTGCACAGAGACTTATTTCTATGGGTTTCTACACTTAATGAGAAAGGAAAAAATATAAGGAAAATGTAGGTACCTCACCTGAAATGCCAGAACACAAACACTGTTTGCCTTTTGTTTTTTCTCCTTAATTTTTCTTTTTAATTCAAGCCACAGATATCTGTGTTGTTGAGATTTCAACCAGGTAATCCTCTTATCATTAATATGTTTATAACCTATTTCTTCACATTTATTTCAAATCACTGATTAACTGGAGTATACCTCATCTTAGCTGATGATTTTACAAAGACGTCATAACATATTTAATGTGGATAAATACAACAAACTCTCCAGTTATTTTGGATAGGCTCAGGTGCCCTGACATTAAGAAGAGGGCTTTCTCTTACAATATAGAAAATAATTTGTATAATTGCTTAAATGTTGGAATGATTATTTCCTTTACAGTATATAAATTTTCATGTGTTATGAAAACTAAAAATGCATTTATTAATCAAGTGCCTGATAATCTCCCAAGTTTATTCAATTAATTTCATAACAAAATTTTCATTTTCCCTTTCTATAAACAATAAGATTAAACATTCCAAAGCGAATTAAGGGATCTCCTTTCTATAGCAGATGGAAAAAATATTAATAGTATGTCACCAGATATTATGCTATGAATAATAAAACCCAAATATATATAATCACATGTATGTAGTTGAAAACATGTATTGAGCCCAAAATCCTGCAATATTTATTCTACAGGATTAAGCATATGCTATCTGCCAGGCATTGTACCAAACAATTGTAAAGTACAATACACACTGAAGATATCTTAATACAGTTTATAATACACTGGAATGATAGACAACTAAACTGGTATAATCATTCACACCATGTGAAGGGCTTGGATACACAAACAGGTATAAGATTTCTTTCGTTTCACAAGTTGAAAGTGCAAGTTCCCCACTACGGCAGGCAGGCTGGATATAATTTATGGTGGCTATTGAGTTCCCATATGAAAAGCATCACGGGAAGTGTAGTAGGGCTGAGAGTGAGAAACAGAATTTACCTTGGGAAACACAAAAGGAAACAGAAACATGTGAATCAGAAGAAGGAATATTAGGTGGCCCATTATCTGATGATGCTATTTATATGGGATTAAGGCAAGACAGGTCTGGAAATTTAGGTTGGGGTCAAAGTGTAGTTAGTGGTCCCTAAGGGTTATCCTTAACTACAATTGATTGGTGTAGCACAGGATGGGGAGCCAGAAAAGGAATTCCAAGGCTGCTTCAGGATTTGAACTGAGAAGGGATGAGCGTATGGGTTTTTTGCTTTGCCAAAGGGAAGGGGAAGCTGCATGAAAGAGAGAGGGGGAAAAAAAGGGTGCTTTGGAAGCCAGGTAATGGTGGCTGAGAAGGGGAAAGGAGTCAATGTGATCATGAAGGTCTTACACGGGGCTAGCTGTATCTATAAATGGTTGAACCATGTGAAATTGTCAACCTAATACATCCAAGTGATATTTGAATAGAGGCAGTAGACAGGGAAGAGAGATAGAAAGAGAATCCTGCTGTTTGTGTCTAGATTCAGGAAGCAGAAGGGCAAAGTGGATTCAGTAAAATGTATCCGTGAGTCTCCTGTAGAGCTAGAATTCACACTTAACTTCCTTAGTGTAACTGAAAACAGTGTTAGCTTCAAAATATAACAGATTTCATATTTTGTGTATCTTTCCACGACATAAGATTCCTGATTCTTTATTTTGCTCCTTTATTGTCCTTTAATTAAAACCCTATGTGTGACATTTTTAAAATGAAATTTCATTCTACCTCCTATTTTATTCTACAACTGCAGTGGAAACTCAAAAGGTGCATATCGTGCTTTAATAGCTGTCCCATTATGTATAGTCCTATCCCACCGCTTACCTTATTATAAATACTAAATCTTAACTATAGCTCTCTTTCTCCTGATAAAATTTATAAAGTATCAATGATGCTAAACAAGTCTTACATATAATCACTGGGATAGCTGCTTTATTCACTAACTACCTTGTGGAGGAAGTGTTAACATCACACTTTCATAATGATTATGTGGAAGACAGGCTGACTTCAAAATCCCAAGAGACCACCTGAAAAAGGAGGGTATGTGTTCTTATCTAGGATGATAGTAAAGACAGCTGACCTACAGAGACACCACAGTCTTACCTAGTACCTGTGTTCAAAATAAAAGGGCATCTTCTTCCGACGGACCTTGCCCAGCAAGCAAGTGCATGGCCAGCAAGAGGTGCAAGGGGCGAATGTCAGCTCTGTTCACCCCATTCATGTCCTCAGCTGGGCACCCTTGGGCCATGTGAAAACTATACAGTTGAGTCAGGGGCTCAACTACATGCCAGGAATTCAGTTCCATGCATTCCATAGTCTCCCAAGGGCTCTGAGTTAGGTATAATTACTATGCCCATTTTTGAGGAGGTAAAGTTGCCTAAGGTCACAGTCAGTGGAAGCATCAAAGTTGTTAGATAAGCATTCTGACCTCAAAGCCCTCATTCTTATCCAGAACGAAGTATTGCAAGTATCATTATGTTAAGCCAAGATTTAATTCTACACTTTCACATAATTATGTTTTGTTAGTTACTTGGCTATAATATACATGTATATTAGTGGTCATCGGCTGAATAAGTCCCACGTATACAATACAATCCATTGTCTCTT
>CM053611.1:38796397-38846715 GCA_028646535.1 Procyon lotor
ACCCTAAATCTAACACTAGCAGTAGTCCAAAAAAGTACTTGTGCTTTGTGATGTGTCCACTCTTTCTAGTTTTTAGAACTCAGATATTGCCACATGCAGCCCGGGCTAATATATTAGCAGATGTAAGACCACATGAGGAGAGGCCCCAATCATCCAAGTAGTCTCAGCCATCCTAGATAACCCACAAAATCCTGAGCTAAATAAAATGGTGGCTGTTTAAAGCCACTAAGTTTTGAGGTGCACGTTAATTATCAAAAAAGCTCATGAATACAACACCTTCCTTACCCAATCCATTAATCAATACTTTGTGGTTAGAGCTATCCAACACATTAACATGTCACCCAACTGTGTGTTCCATGATCAACACCTTCAAAGCAACCTTCCTCCATTTTCTCCAAAAAGGATTCATTATATCAAAAGGATATAATATTTTCATATTTATCAGTATTGATACTTATCCTAATTCATTCATTTTAACTGTTATATGAATAAACCTTACACTTTACTTTTTGTCTAGTGGAAATATTTCGGCTGTTCATTTTCTTCCAATCAAATATTGCCAAGTTGCTCTCCAAAGTGACTGTACAAATTTCCATTGTCACTAAAGTTGTAGGAGGCCTCTCACTGCTCTCTACCCTCATCAACATTGATGCTATCATTTGTTTTCCTCAATCTGATGGGTCTGAAATGATATATTATTATAATTTGAATTTCAATCATAACTAGTGAAGTTGTAGATAATTTTATTGGGAATTTATGTTTCTTCTTCTGTAAAATGCCTGTTTATTCTCATTGCTCATTTTTCTATTAGGTTGTTTGTCTTTTTTTTTCTACTGCGCAAGTTCTAAGTTCTTACCATTTGGTGGCTATAGGTTTTCCAATACCTTCTATTAGTGGCTTATTCTTGTTTTGTTTTTTAATGGTCCCTTCTGATGTACAGAAAATGCAATTTCGGTAAGGCCAAATTTACTAGCCTTTTCCTTTATGGAATCCTTCCTTAACTTGAGGTCATAAAAATACTCCAGTTTTTAACTACAGAATTTTTTAAATTTTGCTTTTCACTTCCAGATTTTTAAGCCACCTGGAATTTATTCTGTCACCAGGATCTAATTTTACTTTTTTCCATATGTATAACCAATTGTCCTTGTACCATGTACTGAAGAGCCATACTTTCCCTACCAATTTTTAATGCCACCATGGTCAAGTATGATGCTTTCATATATGAATTTAACTGTTTCTAGACTCTTAATTCTCTTCCCTCTCTGATCTATATGATGGACTTAAAGCTAATTCTATATTGTCTACATTTTTTGGCTTTATAGTAAATAATGAAATTTTAGAGAAAGTCATCCCCAAATCTGTATCTCTTCAAAATCATCTTAGCTACTTCTTCCTTTCTTCTTTACTTTCCCCAAGTAAATCATTTACAAGTATAGCTTCCCTTTGGGAATGGTTGGTGATAGTCTGAATGTCTGAATGTAAAGGCTGTATATTACAATTCCTCTTCTCATCTCTCACCACCTCTAGTCCCAACAACATACATGTGCACACGCATGTGTGCAGACTGTGAAAGAGAGAGACATGAGAGAGAGAGAGAGAGAGAGAGAGAGAGAGAGACTTCTTGATTATTCTACAAAAAGTAGGCTTCTAAAAAGCAGAAGAAAAAAAGAAAGACAACTACAAATTACTGGATTTTACAGTTAATTAAGCAGAATTTGAATATTTGTTTTCTTTCTTATCTTTCTCAAGTTAATCTCCTTTTTCACACCATATAATGTTGGAGAACTTTCTGCGCTGGCTTGCCCTCTCCCTTAGCTTTTTGTTTTTTCAAACTTGAATGAAGTCTAGATTTCAGTTTCTCTGACAGAGGATTCCTGATACACTTTCTTTTTTTTTCTGCACTGGGATCCCTTTGATTGTACTGTCAAAAATAACTTTTTAAATAGAAACTCATTCCTTTAGACTCATCCTCCTTCTTAGAATCTGACATTATATTCTAAGATTACCTTAGTCAGCCTCTTAGCCAAAACAGATCCTTCTTGCTGACTCTAATTAAGCTCAAGGATCAATTCTTTTCATTGTAACTGTTATCACTGTGTGTGTATATGTGGTAAAATATACATAACATAAAATTCTCCATTTTAACCATTTCAAAGTGTAAAGTTCAGCAGCATTCAATATAGTTGACTCTGAAACAATACAAGGGTTAGGGACTCCAACTCCCCTCACAGTGGAAAACCCACATATAACTTTTAGCTCCCCCAAAACTTTACTAATAGCCTACTGTTGACCAGAAATCGTAACAATAACATCAATAGTCAATTAACATGTGTTTGGTACATCATATGTATTATAAACTGTATTCTTACAATAAAGTAAGTTGGAAAAAGGAAAATGTGAAGATAATCATAAGGAAGAGGAAACACAAGTACAGCACTATACTGTAAAAAAAATCTGTAATTTGACCCATGCAGTTCAAACCTGGGTTGTTCAAGAACCAATTATACACTCACAATGTTATACACCACAGTCTCTATCAGTTCCAAAACACTTTTATCATCCCAAAAGGAAACCCCACACCCATCAAGCAGATACTCCTCTCTTGCCCTCCCCCCGGGTTCCCTCAATGTTCCACCTTTTGTCTCCATGAATTTAACTGCTCTAGGCACCTCACGTATGTGGAATCATACACTGCCCTTTTATGACTGGCTTATTTCACATAACATAACGTCTTTAAGGTTTATCCTTGTTATAGCAGGTGTCAAAATTCCCTTTCTTTTCATGGCTAAATAATATTCCACCATGTATACAGAACACGCTATTTTTTCATTCATCTAATGATGGACATCTGGGTTGTTTCCACCTTTTAGCTATTATTAACGATGCTGCTATACACATTTACACATTTGTGTAAAAGTTTCTGTGTGGACATATGTTTTCATTTCTGTTGGGTATATATCTATGAGTAAAATAGCTAGGCCATTCAGTAACTTTATGTTTAACCTTTTGAGAAACTGCCAAACTATTTTCCACAGTGGTCACACCATTTCACATTCAAATCAGCAATGCAGAGTGTTCCAATTTCTTATTTTTTAAAAAATATTGTTTTTACAAGCATCATGGTGGATATAAAGTTGTATGTCATTGTGGTTTTCATATGCTTTTTGGCCATTTGTATATATTATTTGCAGAAATGTTTATTCAGGTCCTTTGCTCACTTTTTAATTGAGTTGTCTATATTTTTGCTATTGAGTTATGAATTCATTATACATTCTAGATACTAGACTCTTACCTTACACAATTTGGATATACTTTCTCTCATTCTGTTGATTATGGCCTCAGTCTCTTCATTGTGTCCTTTAAGGCACAAAAGTTTTTAATTTTGATAAAGCCCTACTTATCTGTTTTTTCTTTTGTTACTTGTGCTTTTGGTGTGACATCTAAGAAACCACTGCCCAATTCATTTTCATAAAGATTTACTCCTATGTTTTCTTCTAATATTTTTATAGCTTTTTTGTCCTATATTTAGATATTTGATTCATTGGCAGTTAATTTTTGCATACAGTGTCATTTAAGGATTAATTCTGTGAGAAGGATTTTACCTCCTTTTGTATGTAAATATCTAGTTGTGCAGCACTAATATTAGCTTTTTAGAAGCTAAATCAGCAATTAAGCAAGTGAGAAATGAATTAGGTTAAATGTGAATAGTCTTCTCTCATTTATGTGATTGGTACCCAAATGTTTTACCTTCATGATATATATACTAGTATCACTCTCTCATTTAATGTTTATCCTGGAATAAGCTAGAGTGACTTTCATTGTTGTATTATCTTTAAAAGCCTAATCCCAGAAGACTCATTCCATTGCACCTTTTTTTTTAATTTCAAGTCCACTTTGTAATCCATATTATTTGCTATTATTTGTAATCCCATATTATTGCTATTTAAACTTTTGAGCATAGTATTTCACTCAATTCTTCTTGCTTTATTTTCAGAGACATTCTGAGCATCTACAGAGAACCGAGTTCTGAAAATCCTTAATATTGTATGTCACATCTATAAAGTTCCACAGTCTCCAGTTTTGTCAATTTACTTCATTATTTTCCTTTCTTTCCATCAATTTTAGTCACTTAAATGGCATGATAATGGGAATAGGTAGTGGTCAGTAACTTTTGTAAGTCATTATGAACCCTTTGTTACTAAGAGAATTGGTTATAGGAAGGGCTTAACTAAAAATAGGTTAGTGCTTACTTCCTTATTTAACTACCCAGGTCTATTAATATTTACTTAATACTTTTTAACATTAGTCCTTTATTATAAATTTCCTGCTCTTAAGAGTTTCCAATGCCAGTCTTCTATTTTTAGTCTTATCATAATATTGCAGAGGTAAGACTGCTTTGGAAATATTTAATTTAGGATACTACTTAACAAAACCATTCACACACACACACAGTCACAAAAACACACACAAGTTTCAACTACTCGGGACATTGGTATCAGTTTGATCCCTTTACTGAGGCCACTCACTCCCTGATGGGCTGGCTCTACTTGTAAATTACAAGACTTATTACCAAGGAAAGTTTTGAGAAATGGTCACAGTGCTTAAATGGATTTGAATGCTTCCACCACCTTGATAAGCTACACATTCTTTTTGTATATCAAAAGGAACCTAAAAATGTGAGAACGAAAGTAAAATATTCTTTAGTAAAGTAGCTATTCTTCCCAGAATTGTATATGGTTCCTTTGTCTTGTACTTCCAGGTCTCACTTTCTCCAGCCTTTACACCCCTCTCCCTGAAGAGGCAGGTTTGCCCAGCTTCTGAACTCATATGGACCAAGGGTAGTGGTAACCAGAAGTAATATTCCCACCAGAAGGAAAGGTCTGGCTTTTGCCTACCTCTCCAATTTTATCTTCTACAGGTATAGCCCGCACCAGTTGTGATGCTCCAACCACACCAGCTTCCTTCCTGCTCCTTGTACTTGGCATACTTCACTGATCCCTAAGATATCTCACTTGCTGTCCAATTGTCCAGGAAAATTGTTCTCTGCAATTCTTAAGAACTATTCTCATCATTTAGCTCAAAGCTCAAAGGATACCTTCCTCTGGAAGCTCTAAGTGTCTGCACACTCTATTTTCTTCATTACTAGCACTCATTTCAGTTTATAATTACCTCAACTTAACAATTGTCTACTGCCTCCTGTAGAACACAGTTGCCAGAGAAAGACCTCATTTGACTTGTGTTTTGCTCTGCCCAGAGTTCCTACATATAATACGTGCTATATGTAATAATTAGAATTATTGGAAAACTAAATCATCAGAATGATATAAATCAACTGAGGGTAGGAGAGATAAAACAAATATGTATGCCATTTAAAATCCTTATCTTCTCTGCAGACTATGAATGGCAAAATGTTATTTCCAGCTTTCTCCCCACTTAAGCAAAATTGATATGATATACTCAGAGAATGCAAGCTACTTTTAACATTAAGCTAAAAGAAGTAGGACGTACAGGGTAGATCCATGCCAAAATAATCACATAGTTCTTTTTAAAAATATATAGAAAAAAATTTGGATTACTCAATATTTTAAATCATCTGCGTACCATTATCTTCCATTGAATTGAATTCTTATGAGTTTAGTACACATCTCTGTAGCAGAGGATTTCCTCTAGCTGTGTCTCTCACTTGATTTTATTTTCCAAGTATAACCCTGACATTACAAACAACTAGGCTCCAAATCTCCATTAAATTATCTGTTCTTCTTTACTGAATACAGAATTGTTGTTTTGGCTAGAATTAGTCAGGCACAGTTAGTACAATAACACTCAGTGCCTTCCTGTGTAGCACCTGCTACATGTTATTTATTTCTTGTTAGCTACATAGTACAACAAATTGTGTCTTTTAACAGCTCATTGAGTAGAAGAAGAGAAAGTGATGGCAGTGGGATTGTTGAAAATGTTCAATGGTGTCAATATATTTCTTCTCAAATAATCTAGCTAGTAAATGTGCACTAATAACATTCATTCTTTGGAAAATTTCTCTGCCATATAATTTCTAGATGACCTTGAACAGACAGCAGCACGAGTAGAGTAAATACAGACAATGACCCATGGCTTTAATCTGTTAGCAAAGGTTACTTTAATTGAATAAATGCAGTATATGGAAATGAACCAATACTTCTTTTCAAAAAGCTTAAAAATATTAAGGTAGTGTTCAGGTGTTAAATTTCCATACATTTTTTAGAGTTTTTGGATTTAACAATACAATTAAATGCCACAACAGTAAGAGAACAAAATTTATATTAAGAACTCTTCCAGAGTATTACAAAGTCATTGGAACACTTTCTAGAACAGCACAGTTCCATTAAGGTCACCCAAATCTATGTGTGTGCACACATTTTACATTTCCCATCAAATCCACTAATTCAGTTTCACTAAAGGGCAAAATTCAACAAACGGCAGTTGAATAAAGTACAGGAAAGAGCAGTGGCTACTAATTTTTTCATCTGTGCATTTGTTTTATTATGTTAGAGACTCTAATTGAACTTTGTTCCAAGCTATTAACCTATGACAGAAGACTGTGGAGATAAGATTTCACTGACATATAGAACAAAGAAAAAGAAAGAGTGTGAAAATTACGATGACAAGGTTGCCTTAGCAGTTTTGAGGTGGTAAAATGAAATCCCTGACTAATAGGCCTTGCTAACATAGGAAGGGGGAGGATGTGAAGAAAGAAGGACAATCTAGGGTTGAACCCGGGAGTCTTCCTGAGGACGCATAATAGATACACACTGTTACTGCAAAGTTCAAATTCCAAAGCAAATTAAAGTGTGCCTCTAATTGTTATAAGTTGTACAAGAAGTTCATATACAAGATAAATTAAGTAGCATTAAGAGTAAATTGTTGATGTTATCTAAGCAGTCATCTTTATGTTTGAGAAAGTGCTAAAATCTTTGTTACATTTTATAAATTGTCAGTGTCTTCATTTCAGGAACTCCAATATCTTCAAGGGTTACTTCCCCCTCGATATCATTATGTTAATTTTCAATTGAATTGAAGAGAAGATGGTATAAGAGCATTAGAAAATAGTCTAACCTATGAATTGTTCATGGAGCTCTATATAACACATGAACAAGCTGATATTCTGCATCAAAGTTAGGTTCTGACTGATGATTTGAGTAGTATTTCTCAAACATGGAATAAAAGATTATGTGCAAGATGTAATGGAGATCTGAGCTTACTGCAACTTATTAACAACACAATCTTCTTCTGAAAAAACAACGCCAATGTTTTTCCTTCCTGGCCAGCATATGTGTCTTCTGATGAGAGAAAATCATTAAGGAAAGTCTTGGAGATTTAAAGCTGGAAGGAATGAAACTATTCTCATATTGTTTTTCTAGAACAAGCTAGAAGGGTACAAGAAAGTTGCAAGTCTCTATTCTGTAAACAACCATGAATCTCTTTATTTTAAAATGTAATCACATGCATTGTGATATGTGAGTGTGTGTGTGTGTGTATCTCAATAGATATAGGATATATAAATAGGATAAAATTTTATCCTATATATATAGGATATATATACCATATACCTATGGTATTGATTGACTCATTGCGAATATACACAGGGAAATTTATTTGGATGAATGGATGTTTCGCTAGAAGTGAAAAACTAATTTGTTGAGAAATACAGAAATTAGAAAAGATTATCACAGTAAAATAATTTTCACAAATTCTATACTGAAATGACTACAGTTAGCTTCAATTGCTTATTTACTTTAAACAGTAAGTAACCTCATCTATAGATTTTATTGATCCAAAGGCAAAACAGACAAACAATTTGCTCACTGGAAGGGATACTTTTATAATCTAGAGTTCACTTCTGAGAAACCAAAGCACTTCTTTAGGAGACCATGTAATCCAGAGAGTTCATAGATTTAATTTAAGCAACCTTTGAAAATTTTCCATTAAAATAGAGATTTTTTAAAAATTAAATAACTTACAGTATCTAAGACACATAGAGAATGATTACGGACATCATAATCATCACTCTTGATACAGTGTCACTGCAAATAATTATTAAATCACAGCTCATGATGATGCAACGTGTGCCGTTCTGATATCCCATCAACATAAGCCAATGAGCAGCACTAGGAACAGTACCCTTTCAGAAATGACTCCACTGAAGGAGATCTTTGCAGATGAGCTCAGATAAGCTTACGCCACTCTGCTGCCTTGAATGTAATATCATGTCCCAAAACAGCGTTTAGGTTTTATGTTCAATCGCATTATTCGAGGACAGCCACATAACACAGGGCCTTGCTCATCAGTAAATAAAGTCTCAGGCAGCGCTTTTTTCACTCAAGCCACACATAGTCCTGGACGATTTGACCGATTACTTTGAGTAGTTCAGATCACCACTTTAAATAATCTGGAAGTCTCTGGATGGAAAGACTACTACTAAGAAAAAGACACACAGTATATTATTCACTGAAGAACTTTGGTTCTTCTGATAATGTCAGTTATATTGTTAGCAGATAAATTTATTTCAGTGATTCTATCTTCCCTTATCTGTCAAGTCAAAGATGAATTTGTCCCTAAAACACGCTTATTTAAGTTTATATAATCAGTTTTTCTTCCAAGTGCTCTTTTTGAGAAAAATAAGTAAATGAATTAAACCCATTTTGCTTTTTAAAACATTTAGATTGGAACCATTACAAATCTGTAACCAGTAAACTAAAGATCTGATGAAATATAATTCAATTTCATAAAATATATATTTGATATAATTCCATTTGCATATAGAGACTATAAAATATTTCCTCAATTCTAACAATAAATTCTTCTTGCCAATGAGTTAATCATTTAATGTAACTATATTCAAAGTATTTAAATTAAAGAGAATTTTCTGATAGGGAAAGCATTCAGGGTAAATTCTTCTCACAGACAATAAGGACAGAAAGCAGCTTTAGTATAATCATAACCAATTCAATAATTACCTCTCTTTTTCACAATTTAGGAAATCATGTCTCATTCTTTTTCCTAATACTCGAGAAAATCCTCCCTTGGTAAGAAAAGAGATTAGTCTACCATACTACTACTTAACTTCTTAATCTTAAAAGTGTTTTAAAAAAAGAAGCAAACCTTTGCCCTTGGGATAAGCAAAGAGTTCTCAAATAAGACATAAAAAGCACAAAGTACAAAAGAAAAAAAATGATAAGTTTGATTTTATAAAAATCACAAGTATTTGCATTTTAAAAGACTGTTAAAAAATGAAAGGCAAGCAAAAGAAAGAGGCAATATATTTACAATACATCTATTTGACAATTTATATGCAGAGAAAGGAAAAAAACCGCTGATAATTGCATAATTAAGCAAACGATTGAATAAAAAAGGGCAAAATATTGAACAGAACAGATTTTTTCATCCAAAAAAGATGATTACTTTTTTTTTCATTTAAAAAAGCAAAGGCCAGCAAGTATACAAAAAGGCAATTTTGTTAATCATCAGGGAAATACAAAGTAAAAGCACAATGGACACTACTTGATACCTATTGAAATGACCAAAATTTTTAAAAGGCTGACAGTGCTGAGTGTTGGTGAGGATATGAACCAATGGCTGGTGGGGACAGAAAAAGGTCACATCTACTCTGGAATACTGTTGGCCAATTTCTTTATTAAAAATAAAAAATATACATACACTGACCATATGACTCAGCATTCCTTTCCTAGGTAATTGTCCAAGAAAAATGAAATAAGTGACTAGATAAAGATTTAGATACAAATGGTCAGGCATCTTTATTCAGAATAGCCAAAAAAATGAAAATGACTCAGTGTTCATCAACAGAGGAATGGAAAAACAAAATGTGATATATCTATCCAATAAAATCCACAATACAAAGAAACTATTGATAAACACAATAGTGTGATAAATTTCAAAAGCACTCTGGATCCAAAAAAGACAGACACAAAGGAGTAGAGGCTGGTATGATTCCTTTTGTTTGAGATTCCAGAAAAAAAAACCAAAATAATCTCACAGACCTGTATTCCTGAGACAAATAATACAGTATATGTTAATTAATTGAATATAAATTTTTAAAAAACTAAACTAATCCAGACAAAGCGTATCAATGGTTGCCTGGGGCCAGAAATAGGGGAAATGGCTGACTACTCAGGAGCATCAGCAAATTTGGGGGGTTGGAGAATTTTCTCTAACTTGACTAATAGTGATGTCATGGTATCTGTATGTATCAAAACTTACTGAATCATAGACTTTAAACAAATGCAGTTAATTGTATGCAAGTTAAACTTCAATAAAGTTGATTTTTAAAAAAGAAGTACCTCCTCAAGTCATTGTCTGAAAACTCTGTAAATAAATATGATTATGCATCCTTACAGACTCTGCTACTGGGAAAATATCCACAAGTACATTTGGCCTCTAGGCAAACAAGGCAACGTAAAATGTGAAATAATTCATGCAAAGTGTATCAGCTAACGATTATAAAGACAAGTAAAGTCAAAAAAGGTTGAAAATCACAAGAAAAAGTGAATCCTTTTAATTAACATGCATAAAAGAAATCAGAAATACCCTAAAGGAGATGATAAATTTGATTAGTCCCCAACACTGATGACATCTAATACAAAAACCGAGTAAGACAAAATTGCCAAAAAGTTGAGGTGAGATAAAGAAGAACCCTTAAAATATTGAGTTAATACCAACATTCTTAAGTAGAAGAAATGAAAATTAGAGTTTTGATCTATCATTCCTCTGGTACTGTGATTGTATCTTTGACTACTGAGTACCTCTTATTTCTGTTCTCTATTCTCTCCAGGCAAATTTTGTTTCTTACACTCCAAACAGGTTATGCCTAAGTTAACAAACAAGCAAACAAGCAACAACAACAACAACAAAAAACAACCTCGCTACCTTCTGCCTCATATACAACCAAACTGTAAGCATCTTTGGAGCACCAATTCTTCTTGTTTGCAAAAACATTTAAAATAGTGCCATGCACATAAATTACTCAATAAATACTTCTTATGGTATTAGGGTAGGTTATGAAATTACAACCCAAGGAAGAATGAATGTACTGATAACACCATTTAAACCTTCCAAATATACCTTGTTGGTAAATATGCTAAATGTAAAAGGGCATTTGTTTTCCTCAAAAAAGTTGTGCGAGTAGAAATATTTATGGCTTTTATAGGTTATAAAATTTTTTAACAAACTACCACTCACACATTACTGAATTTTAAGGTGGAAAAAGCCAGGGATTCTTGCTGGAGAAAAAAATGCATTAGTGTTTCATTGGTGTTTAGTGGAAGTGAGTTTTACTCCTTTTAAGATAAAGCTCCCAAAGGAAGGGTTTAAAAGGAGTTCCTGCATCTTTAACCTAAGAGGATGAAGACCTTGATATGAAGAAAGGACAAAGCTAAGATTGCAGGAGAGAGAAAAGAATTGAAAACAATCAATGTGTTGATGCCAGCTTAAAGAGGGTCACCGAAAGATCAGCTTTACCTGCATCTGTTCCTTAATTAAAAAGAGGAAGATGACAGTGTCCACTACTCATCACTATGGTAACATTTAAATATCAGGCAATTTAGACCAGCAGTCCACTCAAAAGCAAAGCCAAATGAATGTTTAAGTAATCCGTATAATATATAGGCTTATTCAAAAAAATTGCAAGAAAATCACTACAAATAAAGTTTTAAAATAAAGTCTAAGTGTTTCTTTTCCTCAGGCATCGCATAAGTTAGAAATATGAAAGAAAACATGCTAATGAAGAAGCAGAATAGGATACGATATGTGTGAAGGGGAGGCCTTTTAAAAGAGCTTCTGAACAGATTTCCATTGTTTCTCTGTACAAGTTGTATTACATTATCTTTTGCCTTTCACCATTTCTATGATCCAAGCTACATCCACCCTAATTGTCTGTGATTTTCATTGTTCACTTTGTTCCATTTTTATTCTGCAGAAATATATTTCACTTACACTAATTATTGTTTGTGTATGTTTTTTGTTAATTATAGATTTTCCATCCTTTTATCTTCTCGTTTCCTAGTTCCTCATCCAATTCATGCATCATTATTACTGTCATCAAAGAATGTTTATGGCTGAAAAAAACGTGGTTTTCTTTGCAATAAACCAAGAAAAACTTGTAAAACTTCTCATTACCTGCACGGTGTTATATGTTATTTATTGTGTGATGTCACACATATTATCGTTGACTTCTGTCAACAAGTCACCTTTTAGTTATTCTATACATATCTTTCCAAAGTAAAAAAAAAAAAAAAAAGTATAAAGTTCAAAATCATATTAACCATGGCCACTATAAATAAGGCATTTGTATTTACACAAATAGCTTATGCATGTGCTTTATATTTTATACAGATTTTTATAATATCAAAAAATGATTATTATCAAACATGACCTTCTGATATATATTGTTTGTAAAATGCATTTTACTTAACAGAATACTATCCTCTACCAGTGTTTAAGACCTTTACAAAGAAAACAGGCTATTTGCCTACTTAAATGTTACTTTTCTCAGAGCAGTAGCAGTTTCATGGGCCAGCAAGGTATTTCTCAAAAAAAGGAAAGTAGTAACACTGCTACTATAGTTGGGCAATATATAATTCTATTGATATTGAGTTCATTACATGGTCATCATTAATGTTATTTTTACTCAAACATGGCAAAGCTCTTTGATCTAGCAATATTTTAAATTTCTCCACCTCTATTTTCCTGGTCCTGTTTCCAATATTTTGAATTGTTGCCTATTTGAAAACTGTAGGCTTAATATTATAATAACATTTTACTCAATCAAAACGCATCTCTATTTTGAAAGTTTTATTTTATAGCTACTACAAATAGTTGCCTTAAACATCTTATTTTGATGGGATAGCTTTAAGCAGCATTTTTGTCATAAAGTAATCAATTTTCATATCATCAATGTTCCTTATTCTTGCTTTAAAAATATAACTAACTCCTGGCCACATATATAGTAGCACCAGGTTGCATTATGACTACTTTAAAATAGCTAGCCAATTTAAATGAAAGGACACAAAATAATTGGTAAAATTCTTTTCTTAGTGTTTTGAAAAACTACAAAAGCATCACTCCAACTTTTGTTTAAGATATTCATCTTTTTCTAATTTTAAAGAATTATGCACCTTTACTGCTTTCTGCTTCATTAAGGATTTCTAAAAAGGCAATTTAATCACTGGGAGTTCCTTTATTTAAAATAGTAAAGACAGTCCTGATCTTGTGAAACACTTCTGAAAGTGAGAAACAAGTAGGGAAGTCTCACCCACAATCACCTGCTTCCTTATGCAAATCCTACAGCTAGCTGCTTCTCATATCCACTAGGGGGATCATTACACAGTAAAAATAGATTGGTCTCTTTATAGGTGTTTTCTTAACTTTCTCACTTAATAGCATAAGTAAGGAAAATAGTTGTAAACAACAATAACAACTAAAAAGCACTTCGACAGAACTAATGAGAAAATATTCTAATAATATTGGATGTTGAAAAATATTTGTTATTTTTAAAAGCTATTATTCTAAAACCCACATTTGGAAACTAAGCCTACAGTCCATGCCCTAGTTTCCAAAGAATTAAAGGCAGAAGCAGAGCCCTTGGAAAACATATATCCACAAATTCAAATATGGTACAGCACAAATTTACTTTAGTGCTAATCTCACTGAATTTTTTGTCTAATGACATATTATTGGAATAAAGATGATCATATATTTGAAAAAAACTTAGAAAAATCATTGACTGCATCCACCTTTCCATAAGAGGTTTCATTCACCAGTGGTTCCTCAATAGTTTTGGTCTATAGTTTACTTAAACAAAAACAAAATGGAATATTTTGTAAGTCAACTATCTTGCCCCATCCTCTTGCCAATACAAATAAAGCTTTCAAAAATTCATGACAAGCCTATGCTTGCTTTTATGAAGCCCAAGGAGTTGCCATCATGTAACAAGACATTACAAAAGTCATGGAGAACTAACAACAACACATTGTTGTTGCTTTACAGCCCAGCAGTAAACTAGATTAAGATCTTCTCGTAATCTAAAAGATTATGGATGTCTTATCTGGGAAGAAATACTGACAACCACTGACTTCCCTACAATTTCAATATAATGATATATAGTGCAGATAATCAGAGAAATGCTATATTCTCAAATATCTCCATAAAGAAGACATCAGAAGTGTCTCATTAAGGCTTAAGGTGGTATAGATTTAAAGAATCCTGAGGGCCTGTTTCCCAAATTTTATACTAAGTCAGAGTTTCTCAACCTCAGCATTCACGAAAGCTTGGGTTGGATAAATATTGTGGGAGACGGCATCCTAGGCCTCGACTTCCTAGATGCCAATAGAATTCCCCAGTTGTGAAGAGCAAAAGTGTCTGCAGACACTGCCAAATGTCCCCTGGGGAGTAAAATCGCACCCAATTGAGAACATTGCACCAAGCAAATCACATTTCTGAACTTGAAATCACCAAGAGAGATCTGGAAAAGGCTTTATGGCATATTTTAAACATTAGATAACATCTATCAAAGGGCAAAGTTGACAGTTATCATCTCTACTTGTGCTTCAGGGAATAAAGAATGTGTACAACACAGCCTGTGAGTGATGTATTAGGCTAGTCAACTCTGTTAGATTTTGAGCTTACCAACTCTAACTAAATTACCAGAAATAAAAGTCATAGTCTAGTATCATTAATAATAGCATTGAAAGATATTAAGATGTCAGTTGTTTTAAAACCTTACAGATCTGTGCATATCATTGAAAAACAAATCTGTTATCTGTCTGGTTTTGCTAAAAATCAATGTTTATCGAATCCACATATTTTAAAGTTGGAAATTCCAATACTTCAGACTTATAGGCTGATTCCTATAACCATGATGTTCCTTATACGTAAAACTCATCAAACGATTTTTTAATTTTTTTAAAAAAGCTTTTTATTTTTCTTGTTAAAATCTCAAAGCTGGAAAAAAAAACATTAAATCTGGTTTAATTCTTCTTCATGTTAATTCTTCAAATATGTGATGACTCATAGGAAGCCCTCAAAAGCTTTCCCTTTTCTTTAGTAATCACAACTTCAATCATTACTCATAAATTATTTTCCTTGACCTTTAATTATTTTAGGTTAATCCACTGGAGATATTTTCTACTCTCTGTATTCCTTTTTAATGGAACAATCTCTACTTGGTTCAGCTTTTGTAGAGTCTTCCCATCACCAAGAATAGTGAGATATTAACAGTTGTGTATTTCTTTCTATGTATAAAATAGCTAAGCTTATCAATAATCACAATAAACAACCAAATAGGGAACAAGGAAATTTCAGCAAAATAAAAAATAAAATTTTTTTAAAAATTAAAAAACTCTCTAAATCCATGTTTACCTCAACTGACTCAACTACTAAAATGTGGGTAAATATTTCAAGATGTTTAAATGGTTTTGCTATTAGAATGAATAATAACATCATCACCAATGACAGTCCACTGAAAATGAAAGATGGGATAATCATGAAGATCAAGGTTTGGGCAAACTGTGGTCTGTATGCCATATTCAGCTTGTCATTTGCTTTTGTAAATAAAGTTTTATTGGAATACAGCCATACTCATTCACTTGTGAATTATCTATGGCTGCTTTTGTGCTATAATGGAATAGTTAGGTAGTTGCAACAGAGACCATCTAGCTTTTGATCCATAAAATCTCTACTTTCTAATCCTTTACAGAAAAGGTTTATTGGTCTCTGCTGGAGCCTTTCCAAGTAAGACTTCATCAAGTAGAGAACAAGTAGATGAAATGTGCTAGATTTATAATCATGTACAAGGATAGAGAATACCTCATAGTACTTAATTCTGAATCACGGCTTTTAAAAAGCATCAATGTGAAGAATTTTGTTCAGAATTCCTCTTTTTAAATTTCAATATTTGGAAGTTTATTCTCATGTTCTTTATAAAGACTGAAAGGCAAAGAAAGAAATGTAGTCCTATGATTTAGATCACTGTTTCTCAGCCTTAGTAGACCTAAGATACACTTTTAAATAAAGATTTTTATTATCCCCTTACTATTCTGAAATGAAAGTAACAAATAATGTAAATTACAGATACTGATTTCAACAAAATAAATATAATGTTCTAGCTCTAATATAAAAAAGAAATTAAAAAGCAAACAATACATAACAAAATAATATGTATTCAAAGATGTATGTGCTCAATGTATCTGTACTGGAAAACGCATCAAATTAGACATTTAGAACATGTAGAATCACCAAAAATCCAGAGGTGAAAACAAAGATTTATACAATTGAGCTGTTATTTGATAACTTATGTATCATAAGATGAAGTGGTAGTATGAAATGGTAAATGTCCTTAGTAAAGTTCCAGAAAAATAAAAGATAATCTTTCTTTGTTTTATCATTTCTGGTTGCATTTCTGAAGACATAAATATATATTTAACTATACAAAAACACTTTGTTAAAAAAAGAAAAAAACACTTTGTTTTGGCATGTAGTACAAAGTTAGGCCTTTTATTCAAATAATTATAAACAATATAAATTTTTAATTATTACACAAAAGTATTCAAGATTTCTAGCTTAAGATTGTGGACACGCTTCTCCAATCTCTCAGAGATAGAGATACCATGAAGGTGCAATAATGAATTATAAAAAGACTAAAACACACACACATACACATACCAATGAAAAATATGGGATGGAATGATCCGTGGATAAGAATTTTCAACATATTTCTGGACACTGAGAAGGTACAGGAGAAAGAATGACTGATAGAATGGAACAGAGAAAATTGCAACCTGGAAGAGCCATGGAGGCACCATAAATGAAAATGTAACTGAGTGCCCTGTTATTCTTCAGGAAGGTTCAGGACTTGGAAACTCTTGCCAACATGGGGGGCTAGAAGGAATCGTGAATGGAAAACCTGACAATTAAGGGAACGGAATCCACTTCAACTCTGTGTGCACATCACCTGCATTTGGCAATATACAAAATTCCCACAGGAAAAGAAAAAAGGAAGGAAGGAAGGAGGGAAAGATGGGAGGAAGGAAGGAAAAAAGGAAGCGAGCTAAGAAGGGAGAAAAAGGAAGGGTTTCTGCTAATGACATTGATAACCCTCTGAGAAAAGACCTCTCTGGTTTGACAGATTGGGGAAATTTTAGAATTGTGGCCAGTTGTCTAGCTCTCTCTCTAAATGAGGTTTACCAATCAACAAGTTCTGACCAAATGTACAGAGCTGAGTCAATTTCTCTTCTTTGTAATTTCATATAAGCAATCAACAATCAGCAAATATTTGAGGAAAGCTTGCAGCACAAAAAGGGGTGACAAAAAAGAGAAAAAAGTTATAGGAGAAACAGATAAATCAGGGAAGGGGTATCTTAAAAAATAAATTTCAAGTCTTCAGAGAGATTTGAAAAGATATTAAATTTATAAAACATTCTATAAACAATAAAGTATCAAATGAGAAAGTGTACTTAAAAATTAAAAAATAGCCTGAATTATTTAATTCCAAGAAGGCTTAAATATTGAACAAAAATAAAAATGGAATGTGTAAGAGAAAAGCTATGAAAGATCAATACAAAAAGTTTAATATACAGAAAGAAAGAGAAAATCAAGTGACAGAAATTAAAAGAGATTAATAAAATCTATAAAACATTAAAAGGACACATAGTGGCCTACTTTTACAATTTAAAAATAAATAAATGATTTAATTTGACAAACCAAGTAAAATATCAATTAAACTACTAACTTTGATATATCTATGAAATTTTGAAAAACTGAAATGGTTATCAATTTGGAATTCTATATCTCACTATATTATTAAAATCAAGTGTTCAAGCAGAATAAAACCATTTTTAGACATAAATCCCATAAATTTTTTTCCTATGCAATGTTTCTTAGTATGTTACTTTAGGAGATATGCTGATAAGCTCTGCAGCAAGCCTAAAAAAAAAAAAAAAATGAGAATAGAAGTCAAAGGGAAAGCTTAGAAATTGAAGTCTCCAAGGGAAAAAAAAATAAAACCCTAATTGGTACAGAGAGAATAAATGAAATGCCAGAGAGTTTGAAAAAAATGAAGATATAATAAAGGCAAATATTCCAAAGAAAGAAATAAGAAGAAAGGAAGGCAATAAGAAACTTCAACGTGAAAAACAAAGAGCCATGGAAAAAGGACGTATAATTGTAATTTTCTATTAGATTGCATAGTTCTTTTTTTTTTTTTTAAAGATTTTATTCATTTGACAGAGAGCGAGAGATCACAAGCAGGCAGAGAGGCAGGCAGAGAAAGAGGAGGAAGCAGGCTCCCTGCCGGGCAGAGAGCCAGATCCCAGGACCCTGAGATCATGACCTGAGGCGAAGGCAGAGGCTTTAACCCACTGAGCCACCCAGGCGCCCCTAGATTGCATAGTTCTAACAAGGTAAATACTGTTTGCTTATCTTGAACTTTTAGAATCAACATACAAATAAATAATTGGATATTTAATTATGTTTTCAGAATGTTATGTTTTTAGAATAGAATGCAAATGCTATCATACTGATATTGTTAATCTAGAAGTTTAGATGACAGAAATTGTGGAGGAGGAGTGTGGAAATGAAAACCAAAGAAAAGAATAGGAATGCTAATATTATAATGGAATATTAAGAGATATAATCAGTAGTGATATTAATTAAAGGTATAAGTAGATCCCCATTTTAAAAAGATAACCAACAAAGAAGTGGAATAAGATAACTCTATCAAAGTGTAGGAGAAAGAGAGAAAGGAGAAAGGAGAAAGAGAATGTTATAAGTGAGCTGAATAATGAGCATACATTGCCTCAATGCCCAAATTTAATAAATCAAGAAACAGTGATAATATGCATAGTATTTACAAGAGAAATTGTCAACATACATTTGGCATGGACTTCACTGGCAATCTGGTGAAGCCTATGGAACTATTCTTAAAATATTATTTTAAATGCATGTAATAAAATATATAGAATTTGTAAAGGAAATAAATTATGTTGAAATACAAAAATACTAACCAAATATGTAATATAGCAATAGATATGCTTCTTTAATAATGCATTAAATAACAAGATCTAATATGGAAGTAGAGATGAATGTAAACAATATCTCAAGGTCAATTTTGCAACAACTTAATGTCACATAAAAATATTCCAAATTCTATCACTGATAATGTTACAATTCTGATGATACTACAGTGGATTGTTGCTTATGCTAAATTTCAATTTAGATGTAACATTTCCCCCCCCATCTAAGGACTTCCTGATTCCTATTCATGCACTCTAGGTTAAAAATGCCTGATTTAGGGGACACCTGGGTGTTTATTCGGTTACACATCCGACTCTTGATCTCAGCTCAGGTCTTGATCTCACAGTGGATCCCACTGTTATGAGTTCAAGCCCCACGTTGGGCTCCATGTTGGGTGTGGGGCCCATTTAAAAAAAATCCTGATTTAGAAATACACACGCAATATCAAACTAAAATAAAAAAAGTTGACTCTGGGAAATACCATAGGGCATGTGGACATAGAATTGCTGCTCTGTGTTGATTTTTTTTTAAATCATATGTATATAAAGTTCTGATAACAACACTTAAAACACTTAAAATTTAAAATGTACTTAACATATATTAATATATACTATACTTATAACATATAATACATATTAATATGTAGTATTGTACTTATGTGCCTTTATGCATGTGTATACATATGTATACATGCGATATGATATAATTAAATCATAATATAGTATTTCTGGGCCCTATATATTTCCAAGCTGATTC
This sequence comes from Procyon lotor, assembly GCA_028646535.1. Classification (NCBI taxonomy): domain Eukaryota; kingdom Metazoa; phylum Chordata; class Mammalia; order Carnivora; family Procyonidae; genus Procyon; species Procyon lotor. The sequence continues at coordinate 38,816,213 of CM053611.1, forward strand.
ACTTATCTAAAAATGAAAAATTCCTAGTCCCTTACTTAGCTTGAAATCATTGGCACAGATAGTTCTCAGTGACCCAATGACAGACAAAAAACTATCAAAGGTCATTAAATATCTTGATAATATCAATACAATTAGATGAGATTAGTTGACATGATCACAGATTTTTTTAAACCCTAGGAAATCCCTATTCATTCATAATTATATTTATTCAATTGTAGTCAGGAAAAGTCATCTGCAGTTGAAAGCTGATATCATAGTCTTGGTCAAATCTGAAAAAGCTTCTAATAAAATAGAATCTAATTGACCCAACATTCTTCCTTAATCAAGGCATCTACAATAGCAAGGCAAATAATATAACGAGAAAATATACCATACCAATATAGGGTTATTGTAAACAGGAATCTGGCAGATAATAGGAGAACAACTTTAAATGACATAAATGTATTCCTATTAATACTAGCAGTAACTGAGATTATGCATGTGAATGTTCTCTGTAGACTGAAAAGACAGGACCTAGGCAATATTGAAAAGTTTTGGTCTCAGTAATGAGAACAGTAATGATGTCTCTTTAGACATATCCCTTAACCTTTCTGAGTCTGTTTCCTCATGTGAAATAAAAAAGTAGAGGAATTATTTTGTAATGAAATTTGGTCACATGTGATTCTAAAAATTCTGAGTTTAATCTATGATTTAAATTTAAGTTGTAGTTTTCTTATTAGCATTAGATACTAAATGAGCATTTGGTTGCTAGAAAAGCATATTCTTTTAAAAACTAAGAGAGTAAGTACAATTTGGGGAAACTTCGTCTGGGTGTAATGCTCTGTATAACAAATCTAAAATTCCTTAACCTTCATAATGAACAAAAAATTAAATGTTCCCATCTTATATAAAAATCTGCACATCATTAGAACTATTCACCATCAAACATTGTGAAAAAACATTCAAAAATGAGAGGCAATATATTACGTATATTATATACATGACTAACTGATTCACACTTGAGGTTACATTTTACTTTACAAGTTTTGTAAAATCAGTGCAGATTTTTAAAAATATCTCTGAACTTGGCAAGAATTACACCTTAAATATAATTATGTAAAAACACAATTTATAGAGTACCTCCACTTAACAGTCATCTACTCTGCTCAGTGTATCCTTTTACCTAAAACCAGTAATAAGATATTGGAGAATATTAAAAATAAATGTATCTCCTTTAATTATAAATTATTATTTCATTGAACTTAAAAGACTTATTATTGCTTTCATTTTAATGTATTATTAAAGAATAATAAACACAGAACAAAGTGCCCGAGTCGTAGTATCCAGCTCATTATCTGTAGCCACTTAACGTATCTGTGAAATCCTGCACCCAGACCAAGAAATAAAACATTACCAGCACCCCAAAGGGCCCTCCCCTTGTCTTCCTTTCATTACTAATATCTCCAGGGTAACAACCATTCTTGCATCATAAACAGCATAGGTCAGCTTGTTAATTATTGTACCTCAGGTAGGTGGAATCATATACTACATATACTATTTTGGATTTGACTCATACGGTCAGTATTACGTTTGTGAAATTCATATATAGCCGTGTGCAGATATAGATCATACATTTCCATTACCGTATAGTCTTTCGTTTTAAGAACAAACAACACTTTATGCATTTGGTATTTGTTGGGTATTTGGGTAGCTTCTTGATTTGCGCTATTATGAACAGTGCTACTCTGAATATTCTAGCACATATCTTTTGGTGAATATACGTATGCCTATCTGCTGGCTACACACTCAGAAGTAGAACGGGAGTTACAGGTTTTCATTTTTATGTTCAACTTTAGTGGATACTGCTCAACGGTTTCTTAAGAGGTTATGCCAATTTACATTCTCATCAGCAGTATATCAGAACTCCAGTTTCTCCATAATCTCAACAATACTTTTTTTTGTTTAAATGGCCTATTGTTTTTAATTCAGTAAATATTCATTGAGTGCTTGCTAAATGTTAGCCACTTTAAACTGGCTACTTTTCTAAATACCGTACGTGATAAAGATCTAGAGGGCAAAAATTCTTCTATTATCCAAAATACATGTTCAGACTATTATTTCACAACTGTCCAATTCTCCATCATCTAACAACAACAAAAAAGCAAAATTGATTTTATTTAGAGCAAGAAAAAGAACTGTGACAAGGCCTTCAAAAACAGAGGGTTCGATATCTCTTATCTTGGGTAATACCATAAAGTCTACCGACCTGTTAGTCACCTTAAGACTAAACAAAGAGACAATATATTTAATTGAGAGCAATAGAAATGCAATATATGTGCCATTTCCCCTGATGACAGAAGACTTACATGGATGTTTTGTTTAGTCTTCAGACTGGTTTTCTTCCCCTTTTTTGAGACACATTTAAAAATCAGGACATTTTACATAAACATCTAGACTTTGGACTTTTCTTAAAAAAAAATAATGATAATAAGAGTGGGTAATATTAAACCCACACATGAGAAAAATCAACAGCCCCTTGTGGTTGAGGCAAGTGCTCTCTGGTTTCCCAGGATTCCCATTATCCCCAATTATCCCTAACATGAGATCTGGTCCCAGAAAAGAACTGAGCACCAACTAGTCAAATTTGGGGAGAGCTGAAGTCTTACCTTGGGCCCAATTCACGTACTGCTTCACCTTCCTCGATCTGGGTTTAAATGCTTACAAAACAGACAATATTGTGGCATCAACATATCATAACAAGCTATCAGGGGCTTAGAAAATTTTAGAAAATGGCTCCATATAATTTTTTATGACTATTGACAATAACCACAGATCCATGAATATATCAGAACATAGGGAAGTACTTGAAGTATAGGCCAAACAGGACACTGGAGTTGGGGTAGAAGTTTCTTCTTCACTTTTAAGAGTCATAAATTTCTAAATTGCTCAACAGTGGGTCAGAAGTAACTGTACAAGACCGAAGTCTAGTTCTTTAAGAAGTGGAAGGTTGTGATCCAAGACCAAGTGCCATCACAGATTAAAGCATGTCATCACTCCAAGCACAGCAGTCCCTTCACAGAGGGTTATATGCCCTTTCAATATTTTGTCCACAAGACAAAAGTGAACAACAAGATCAGAATATTTAAAGGTGCTCTATGTCCTAAAAATACATCAGAATAGGAGGCATAAGATATTAGGCTATTCCATAAAATGAATGTCACTCCACTGGGTACTTAGCTTACATTATAAGGCATATTAACCTCTAGAATAGCTCAACGACCTAAACTATCATATCCTGGTTTTGTTCCCATTTCTTTCCTGAAAACTATGAAAAAGAAAGTTTCTTAGAAGCAATTTCTGGAAGAGAATTAGAGGTCAGCAGAACATAACTCTGCAGAAACAGTGTTTGAAGGACACAATGTGATGTTAACTTGAACTAATGTGATGCTCCCTTAAGGAGCTGCGCAACTGCTGTTGGGCTGTGAAGCCATTAGAGGCAAGTTCAATGTCAACCAAGGTGAGAGGTTAAGCAGGACGCTCACCAACAAAAGCCAAGATCTGACCAGCAAGTTTTCATCGAAATCCTAACAGAGAGCAGAGCAGTCACGGCCGGCGCTCTCACTGATGTGCGGTGTGTGGGTACACCTCCAGGCACCAGCTTCAGAACAACTTCCTCAACGTCCATTTTTTCTGATCCACTAACATCCTCATGGATGTTTCCTTTGTTTGCATAGAAAAGACTCTCTCCCAACAGCACTGATTAAAATAAATAATTCAAAATAGCAGATGATGCCACAAAATGTGTCATGATATCTCAGAAGTCGATAGAATCCGTATACCACTTTCTTTCCTTTTGAAATACCCTAAATGACACAGACTGTGCACAACACTAACTAGTGACATAAAAAGTCCTTCTCTAAGTTAGTCACAAGCCAAGTTTTCATGGAAAAGCAACTTCAACTTAGGGCTTCCCCAAACTCCTACCATTTCTTGAAGCTTACTCACAGGCTATTTTTTATCATCCAACCGTCAAATAATTGGCTAATTTACCTAAGAACATTATAAGGAAATTGCATATGCTGTAGTCAGTTATGGAGTAGATCTCAAAAGCAATATAAATTACAATAAGATATACACCTCTCTTCTTATTCCTTGTACCAACTTTCAGATTCAATCAGGAGTTGACTATAAATCCTTCTGGCATAAATATCTGGTGCATTCCACACACAGAGAAACAGTTACGATTGTGTGTACCAAAACGAACTGTGTTTCACTTCTGACACGAGAATATGAAGATGTTCTTTCTAAAATAACCTCACCCCACTGAGGACCAGGGTTGAGCAACTAGCTATTCCTCCCAACTGCGTAAGCAACCCTGTCCCCTCTCATTCTCACAATGTCCATCCAGAAGCTGCATGTTAAGTTCAAGAGTCTCACCTTTTCTCAAAAGAACAGTATCATCCTTCTTGTGACATAAAATTGATACACTGTTACACCGATTTTAAAAATGCAATCAAATGGCTGGTAACATACTTGTGTGAAGCTTCATTTTTAAAAGAAATCTAGAGTAGTAATAGACTCATGTTGAATAATATATGCTATTTTTTAAATTTAATTTTTTACAGAAGTATCTCTATCCCCCTGGTCTCCCCTGCTGTCCCGATCTACTTTGTACTTGTGCTTCTCCGCCCACATAATAATCTTTCATAATGTGTCTGCTCAGCAGCAAACCATTCTTATTGGCTAATGCAGATTTTAAAGTAGGTAGAAAAATTTTACTTTGTATCTACTGCACAGAAATTACTTGGAAACCAGAACCACACAATGCATACAACAGGTCTGTTCTAACAACAGCCCTAGGACATCTGGAGTCTGCCTATTTCCGACAAAACCATTCACTGATTAGTTTACAGAAGAAGGTGAAAGTCAAAACTCCTGAGACACTTCAGTAATTCCTCTGGCAAAAAGAATAATCTAAGAATGCAGGCCTCATTGAAAATAGCTATATTAAAATCACTTTTCTTTTTTCTAAAAGATTTTATTTATTTGACAGAGAGAGAGAGAGAGATCACAAGTAGGTAGAGAGGCAGGTGGAGAGAGAGGGGGAAGCAGGCTCCCTGCTGAGCAGAGAGCCCGATGTGGGGCTCGATCCCAGGACCCTGAGATCATGACCTGAGCCGAAGGGAGAGGCTTTTACCCACTGAGCCACCCAAGCGCCTCTAAAATCACTTTTCATTATGCAAATATTCCTCTATAAATCACTTGTGGAATATTATAGGAAAAAAAAAAGAGAAAAGAAATGGATTTTGGATGGTTCCCCAGGACTGCAGCATGACAAAAATTGGGTCTTACTTAGAGAAGAATTAGGGTCCAGTGAGCTACATTCACCAGTGGTCTCCATTGGAGACTAATGGACTAATTGGAATAAAATATTTCTCAAGGATAGCCACTATCCTTTCTAAATCTAAAAGGGGTTATTCAGCCTTTATTATAATTTAGTCATTCAGCATATAAGAAATGAAGAATAACCATAAATACATGATGGTAGTATTTGGGACACATATTCAGATATACTCGTATTTGTAAAACAGGGTTTTGTTTTCCTCCACATTCCATTCTGAATAATGCAGTGATATCATAGATTTCCTCAAACTCTAAGCACAAAGAGAATCTCTGTGAAAGTAAGATGAGAGACATTTTCTGATGATTATAAATATAGCTAATTTTCTAAAAGACAGAATAATGAATTACATTAAAATTAGATTGACTTTTTAATCCTGGGTCAAAAATATATAAAAACGCTTATTTTTAATGCAAACACAATTCTCCATTGTAAAATTTCTATGAATTTTTATACAGGTCAAACTTTCCTAAAGGAGAAATCTCAGAGCAATTCCACAAGGCATACAAAGAGTTTGAAGACATCAGCACAGGCCCCATTAGGAATCATCAGTAGTGAGCTTATTCCTCAGTACCTTTCTTCTCCTCCATTTCTTTTCCCCTGAATCCCAATCACTCCCACTCTGAAACGCCTTTTCCTTCCCCTTTTTCCCTTTCCCTCAGGAGTAGCGTGAGATACAAAACCTTTATCCGGGCATTCAGCAAATAGTTACTGAGCACCTATGAAATCTGTAGCAACATAATTCTATTCCCCATGATCTAATGTCATGCTTCCTAATCACTGCAGGCAACTCTCTGGCCTTCCGGCTTCCTAAGTCTCTTTGACCACAATCCCTAAGAAATAAGAAAAAGAAACCTCGGGGAACATTTTTAAATTGTCTCTGTGTAGTCTACTAGAAGTGTTGAGGTTGAAACAATATTCATTTTCAATATATACACTTAACCTTCCCCTGCCCTTCCTTCAGCATTTAAACATACTCAAGTCTTTTTCATCTTAAAAACATAGAAAGAAAATAAAATAAACTTTCACAAGATATCGCTTTACTTTCAAAGAGAGACAGTTCTGGAACTTTCTCTTTTTTTTTTTTTGACATTCCCTCACTTTTTACTCTCTTCCCCACTCGCACCATCTTCGTTACTGCACCACTGTTCTTCCAAGACTGCTGGTACTAGATCTCCTGTGACCAATGCACCACTGAACCCAAGAGGTACTTCAAGATCCACACATCGCGTGACATCTCAGGAATACTTCAACCAGACGGCCACTTCCTTCCTCCTCTACTCCCAGGCTTTCAGGATGCCACATTACAGGTGTTCTTCCTTTCAAACTTCTTTCTAAGCCCTTTTTCCTCCTCAGCCCTCATCCTGAATGTTGGAGTTCCTCAGAGCTGTGTTCCAGGCCCTCTCCGGATTCACTGTATAATCACACCCATATTTTAAATCCCTGCCTATCTACCAATGCCTTCAAGATCTGTATCTCCTTCCTGGACCCTTATAACCCACTCCAAAGCCCACCTACCCAAACATCTACTCGACATCCCCAGTGGAGGTCTTTCAGAAGATACAAAATCAATGTGCCCAAAACTGTACTCATTCATTTCGGTGCCCCTTCCAGCACTGCCTATTTCAGTTAAGTGTGTCACAAAGCACGCTGCTGCTCAAGGGGGAAAAAAACAAAACCAAACAGGCAATTATCCTTATTCCTCTTCCCACTTCACCTCTCCCCCATATAACTAACAAATCACTTTACCCTGCAGAGTCTCCATGACTCAGGCTTCACTCTGGTGCTTCTGTGCATGGCCATAGCCACCATCCCACTCAAGTCAGTAGCATATTCTGTTGGACTGATGAAGGAGCTACAGAAATACTTTTTTTAAAAAAAGATTTTATTTATTTATTTGAGAGAGAGAGAGAGAAAGAGAGAGTGCGAGCGTGTGCATGTGCATGAGTGGGGGAGGGGCAGAGGGAGATGGAAAAACAAGACTCCCCTGCTAAGCAGGGAGCCCCATGCAGGGCTCAATCCCAGGACCCCAAGATAATGACCTGAGTCGAAGGCAGATGCTTAACCCACTGAGCGGGTGCCCCTACAGACGTACTTTTATAATACAAGCCTGACCCTGTCATTCTCTAGCTGAAGGAAGTTCCTTGGCTTCCCTCTGCCAAAATCTTACACTTGTGTACAGGACCCTTCATAATCTAGCTGTGTGTAGCCCTCCACCTTGTTGTTCAGCACCCCTCCGTCCCCTTTTCTCTCTGGTATGCAGCATACTGCTTTCTCTGGGGTCACTGCCCATGATGGGTTGACTCACCTCACCATTCGCCTTCACACAAACTGCTCCTGATGTGCTCCTTCCTTTCCTCACTCTTCACTTAACCATATCCTGGTTCAGGTCTCATCTTAGGTTTCTCAGCCCCTCTTGAAGCTTTCAAATGGTTGCATGCTTATATTATATGATCGGTATATATGGCAAATCGTTTTACCATGAGATTACATGTTATAAGTAAATACCATGGGGCACCTGGGTGGCTCAGTGGGTTAAAGCCTCTGCCTTCGGCTCAGGTCATGATCTCAGGGTCCTGGGATCGAGCCCCACATCCGGGCTCTCTGCTCAGCAGGGAGCCTGCTTCCCCCTTTCTCTCTGCCTGCCTCTCTGCCTACTTGTGATCTCTCTCTTTGTCAAATAAATAAATAAAATTTTTTAAAAAGTAAATATCATAATACTTTCAAATGAAAGCCAAATAAAATAAATAAGTTGCTTATCTAGTTTAGCTCATCATTTTATCAGGGACATCAGGTACTGCCATGGCACTTCTAAATACCTGTATTCTTTTTTAATTATTTTTATTTTGCTTTTCTTTTTTTATTAGTTTCAGAGGTAGAATTTAATGACTTATCAGTTGGATATAACATCCAGTGCTCATTACATTAAGTGCCCTCCTTAAGGCCCATCACCCAATCATCCCTTCTCCCCACCCAAGATGCATGCATTATTAGATTCATGTATAAGCAACGTGGAAACAGAAGCAGAAAGTTTCTAAGCTTCTCTTCCATACTTCCACTATCTTTCCTGCTGCCAGAGTGCAGAAATAGAAGTGGAGACCCCATCTTTACATCGCAGCCTTGGCAGGCATTTATATTCCTGAGTCTCTTCACTGCCCTCCCCCAAGAAGACAACAACCCCCCATGAGTAAGACACATGGCCCCACCCCGCCTCCCACCCCTGCTTCCCACATCACTAGACTCTAACTTGGGAAGCATGTTGCAGGAAACTGTTGTCTAGTTGGGTCTAATTTTTACATCAGTTGCTTCCTGCTGCCCTCAGATTGGCCCACATTCCCCACGGCCATGTACCATATTCCTTAGGGAAATGAGATCCATTCTGGCAGACATCTAGTACAATCTACTGGGATTTGGTGAAATTCTTTATAATGGATAATTTTTACCCTTTGAATCACAATTTTTTTTTCTTCTATAAACATCCAGCCAGCCTTGGTTAACTTCTCTGGAGGTTTTTTTGGTTTGTTTTTTAGTTCCTCCTTTTGATGAATTTCCTTTCTCTTTTTAGCAGTGTTTGCTACTGCTGTTGGTGGTGTTTTTGCTATTATTATTACCACATAAAAGAATATTTTTAATTATCACACAGATGAGTTTTTAAATGAGATTAGTAAATTCATTCTGTTCGTCATTTGGTAAGTATTTCCTGAGCAAAGATGTGCTAACCACTGTGCTAAATATTAATAGTACACTGAAGAAACAGGGATTGACCTTACTCTTCTCTCATGAAGCTAACAATCTAACAGTGAAGACAGGCAATAAATAAGTAAACACAATGACATAAAATCTGCTTCGTTGTTGTAGGTGTATGAAAGAAACATGGTGAAAAGCTAGGATAAAGAGAGCAGGATACTATTGAGATAGGGTAGCAAAGAAGAACTCTCTAAACTCAACATTTTAGCAGAGACCTAAAGGATGAGAAGAACCAGACACGGGGCTGGGGTTGGGGAAAGGGAGAGTTCTATGTAGAAGGAACCATGTTTATAAAGGTCCTGATGTGAGGACAGCTTTTGACATGTTCTCCAAACTGAATGGTTACATGATGTAAACTTCATAAATGAGAGCTTAGTGGCTCAAGTGGAAGTTAAAAAAGGTAAGCAGAAGCCATATTTTGCAGGGCCTTATTGGCCAAGGCAAAGAATTTGGATTTAATTCCAGTTGTAGTGAGAAGCCACTGGAGGGCTTCAAACAGGGGAATATTATGGTGTGACTATAATATGATCTGACATATTTTAAAGGGGTCCCTTGGACCTCTGTTGAGGAACAGATTTGTAGAAGAGCAGTGATACAGGAAGCAGAGTGACCAGCTGGGAAACTTGCTAGAAACCAGAAGAAAAGCGGTGAAAGAGGAAGGTAGCAATAGAGAGAAAACAGAGTAGAGAGCTTCCATATTTCTTTCAGATATAATCTGCAAATAGAAACACAGGGATTTGTGGATAGATTTAAACCCAATTATGCATATTTACAAGAACATCTGACTACTATTAATCTATACAAACATTCAGTCATGACTTAACTTCACATTGTGATTATAATGGTTATAATCAGTTGGATGGATTATACTCATTTAAAGCAAAGAATAATTTAGAGAAAATATTGAAAATACATCCATAATGAAAGTTCTTTTGGAGGAATGTTAAACACCTTTTCAGTTGAATAACCCGTTTTAGTCATTAGCGGCATATTAAGGGCTTTAGTCTATATCTGTTCAAAACAAGTTCAGTACAATAGAAATATCATTTTTGTCATGACTAATGTACTTCTTACTAATTTTTTTAATGGGATGCTGTAGACTGTGTTAACCAAACATTTCACTGGCCCAGAATGCTATCCAGTTTTTCCTCTGATAAAAACAACCCCCCTTCTTTGACAGTATTCATCTCCTATCCTTGTGGTCCGAGTGTGCACGGGGCCTGTATCTGGCCCTTACCTGATCTTCCTGATCACAAAAAGTTGGTATGTATCCAAATCAAGCATTCTTGGGATTTTTTTTTTTTTTTTTGGAATTGCACATGGAGGATGGCTCTTCCTTCTCAATAGAGAGCTGCAACTGTCACTGGGGGAGAAAGCCTGAGTCCTAGTAATAAATTAAAGCAGGACTCAGCCTGAGTCCTAGTAATAAATTAAAGCAGAATAAGCTAGAAGAAAACAGAAAAGAAGTAGAGCAAAACCGAGATTCTAATTCAAACTAGTTTAAGTTAGTCTAAGTTGAGTTTATTTCACTACAAATGAAAGAGTCCTAACTTCTAGGAAAGGATATAAATTTAATATAGAGAATCCAAAAGATATTGGGTGAAAAGCTTTAAACATTAGAGACAGGTTTTAAAAAGGTTGAAAAGGTAACAGCAGAGTTTTAGGTTTTTGTTTGTTTTAGAGTAGAATTCTATATATTTATTTTTACATCATTCTAAAATGCCCAAGGTAAAAATTCCAAAAAAAAGGCTATGTGTGTTTATGTGTATGCATATGTGAGTGTGTGAGTGTGTGTGTGTGTTTTAAGACTACATATGTACAGCATATATCTGGAAGCCTTCTCAAGAAACTAAGGATAGTGCTTGCCTCTGGGAGAGGCAAGAAAACAAAGAGATAGAAGAGGGAGAGAAAACTGTAGGATATTAGAAACATAAACTAGGAGCGAAGAAGTCAGATCTGAAATAGTGTATTTGAAAGCAATGGTGTGAAAAAATATATAACTGATACATTCAGATGCTTCAATAAAATGACTACATAGATGATTATTGATGAAAATTGCCAGTCTAGGGTGAAAATGTGCATGGCCACTATGTCTCTGAAAGTTTTAGCTTTAATGAGAAAGATAGACACTGGGAGAGAGAACATGAAAGGCAAAGACCAACCTGCTTAATCTGAATAAAAGAGAGGGCAGATGGTAAAAAACCATGTTCTTATAAAAATCATGTTCTAATTAATCTGAATCTGCTTCAATCTGCTGGACTTCCGAATTCAAAAATTTTATCTTACTCATATGTGGATATTTCATTTCAATTGATAAAGTTGAATTAAAGATGGTCTGTTGGAAAGAACAGCAAAAAAAAAAAAAAAAGTATGCATTTTCCTAGACCAACAAGTATATCACTAAGGGTGACAGAAAAGTGAAAAAGAAAAAAGTGAGCTCAGCACACTTCCTGGATCCTCAAGGAGAACAAGAAGGAGGCAAGAGCTGCAGTTGTCCTAGGAATCCACAACACTGACCAGGGCTGTCTCTTTGCTTTTGGCTGATCCCTTTCCTGTGGACATTCCTCTTCTTCCTGTACATACTCTGAGTGGACAAATGTGCTCCACTCTTGCCTTTCTTCAACTAGCACTTTATACCACAAAGACAACCAAATGTCTGATGAATATATATATTATATTCAACTCTCATTCTTATCCCAAATGCCAGTTCCATATTTTTCCCTCTCTCTAGGTGTCCCCAAACCACTAACATCTAACATATCCACAAGTGACTCATTAATTTTTCATTCCTCAAACCTATACCTCCTTCTGATTCCCAGTTAAATTATCACCACTCACCTAATTATCTAAACTAGGAATCTCCAAATTGCCCTCGAAAATCCATCATTCAAGATTCAACTCCAGTGATATTGTCTCTGAAAACTTTTATCAACCTCCTCAGAGTTATTAACCTTTCTGGGTACATCTGCAGTATTTTTTAAATGTCTTTATTACAGCATTTATAACACTATGTTGCATGCTTTTATTTGTGTGACATTCTTTGACATTACACTGGGAGTTTCTAGAGGGCAAGAGAGCTATCTGATGCATTTTCCAAGACCCAAAATCGAGTGCTGTATTTGCCATATAAGTAAAAGCTCAGTTATTGTTCATTGAATTTATTTATACCACTTGATTCAATTTCACAAAGTAAGAGTAATCCATTTTATATTGAAATGCATTACTAAACTAACATTTTAAATACGCAGCATTAACTTTACATATATTTATAATCTCACTATAAGAATATGCAGAAGATGAAAATGTACAACAGAAGTGAATATCAGGTGGATGATTTTAGAGCTGCAGCTGCTATTATTTATATTTTAAGAGTTATGAAGTATGTGAGTAATGGGGTATAGTATAAATTCATATGATTGCCATGTGTAGGATACGTGAGAAAAAGAGAGGGAGAGAGAGTGGTACACATCTGTGTTATTAAAACTGTCTCTATGTTTAAATCGAGTATTTTCAGACTCAACAGGATCACTGGGTACAAAACCACTATCTCCACATTTTGTCTACACTGAACTCGATTCTCAGCATTTTTTCTTTATATTTTCCCTTTTTATGTCAAAAGCTAATTCAGATTCACTCAAGTCCTAAGGGACTAGGGAGCATGACCACATTTTGTTATCATTTTGTTAATAATTTAAAGGAACTTGTTTGCTCTATCACCCTGTCAAGTTCCCCTTCCTTGCTCTTTCCACACCCAATGCTAAGAAAAAAATTTTTTAAAAAGTTCAATTCAGTTACAGTCAGCAAACATACAGATCACACATATCCTGAAGCATTCTGCTATGGGCTATGGGATGCAGACAGGATAGATTCAGACAACACCCATCCCCAAATAGCTTTCAGTGAAGCAAAGTCAAAAGTTCATTAAAAAATGTTTTAAGGGGCGCCTGGGTGGCTCAGTCGTTAAGCGGCTGCCTTCGGCTCAGGTCATGATCCCAGAATCCTGGGATCGAGCCCCGCATCGGGCTCTCTGCGCGGCAGGGAGCCTGCTTCTCCCTCTACCATTCCCTCTGCTTGTGTTCCCTCTCTCACTGTGTTTCTCTCTGTCAAATAAATAAAAAATCTTTAAAAAAAAAAATGTTTTAAACTTTCTAATCTTACCATGTGTACCCAGTGTGCAATCCAGTCAGTAAATCCTTGGAAACAGAGCAAAGTTTTCCAAAAGGATGACTAAATTGTTTTTATTTATTTTTTAATGTTTAATGCCACTTACAAAAACAAAAATTTTCTTAGAGAAATAATTATATGTATGATTAATTTTTTCTTGGGTGGGGGGGTGGCTTTCACGTCCTGCTCTGGAAGTTAGTACCAGAATAATAAGTGTCCATTAGTGCTCACATGAAGTGAAGAACAAGGAAAAGACACGGCAGGGAGGGCTCTTATAGTTTAACTTATTCAGGAGGAAACTGCATCAGGAATACTTACACACATAGGCTGGAATTTTAAGAATCAACCCAAAGAAGGTATAGATTTATACAAAAGTTATTTATTATGAAATGACTGCCACAATAAATTTAGTTAATATCCATTACCACACATATTTACGGGTTTTGTTTTTCTTATAAGAACTTTTAAGATTCACTTTCTTGGTAACTTTCACATACACAATACAGTATTGTTAACTATACTCATAAGAAATTGTATAAGTTATATACGAAGTCGTTCTGTAAGTGAGCATTTTAAAATGCTCTCACACACAAAAAATCAGCTCTCAATATTTTAATTCTAGTTTTAAAATCAAATAAGCGAAATCAACAACAATATAATCACAGTCAAAGGAAGACGGGAAAGGTTATAGAGCTCAGAAGCTGAGTTTTAAATCCTGACATTCTTAACAGGATCAGACACTCCTCACGAAAGGTCAGGAAGAGAGGAGAGGCCAGCCTAAGTCCTCCCAGGTGCACCTCTCCTCTCCCTGGAAAGCTGGTCCCTGCCCAGAGAAGACAGCCCCCAGTGCTCTCCGTCCACTACAGGAGGAGACCGGAATCCTTGTTGGTGAAAAATAAAATCTTCCTAACCACCGCGATACTAGCAGACAGGATGATAGGCTCTCTGACTGTACAAATTTTAATATTTCTCTAATATTTCCAATACTGCAATAAAAATAAAAAATAGGAAACACCGACTGGCCTCCTGGCTTCCTGCTCTGCTTTAATAAGAATCAAATGCAGAAATGCAGCAAGTTAGGAGATTCTGGGTCTTGCTACTGTGAGCAAGTAGATTACTCAGGACGTGTCGCTCCCTGGAGAAAGAGTCACATGCAGGGCTTTAAAAAGTCATGAAGGAAAGTCCGGAGTAGTTTCCTTTCACCTAGGGTGATTGTTTTATGAACGATGCTACTGGCCCTGATGCCTTCCCTCCATGTCAAAATCCTCGGGAACATCCTCTACATTTAAGATAAAGAAGAGAGGACTGTGGTGTGAAATCAGGGTGTGGGGGGGTGAGGACTGCCTTCCCCTTTTAAGAGCAGCATCAATTAAACCCAGGGGAGGCGGGTACAGTTTACTAGTTAATTAGTCCAGGGATGAGGTTCTTTCATGTGTAATTCAGAACAGGAACACCTGGTGTGAGGCTCTTCAAAGCACAGGGGTGGGGGGGCAGGGAAGCCAAACAATGCAGGGGAGGTCACACCAGAAAGCTACAGCACAGGAACAAAAACTGTTTCTCTCTGACCTTCACCCTGCTGTAAATAAAATGAGATTCCTGAGGGTCCCTCCCTCATTGGTCCGGGGAGAACAAACAGCTTCTGGCCCACTTGGGGAGTTCTAAAAAGACATGGTGTTAACTAATTGTTTTATAACCCAATTAAAAAGAAAACAGAAAGCCAGAGAAATGCAAATAGGGTTATAATGATTATAATCACATTCTGATATATAGCACACACCAAAAATATTGGCATGCTCTTTCTCTGTTGTGTGACCAGGGCTGCCCACGTAACGTTCAACGAAATTAGGAAGGGACGCTCGACTTGAGGACAAATTACCTTGTTCTGTTGAATCAGAAATTGAGCAGTTTGCTAATGGAACACCTCTCCTTGTGAATTCTAAAATGGTGAAGTCATTTTTTTTTTTTTTTGGAATTGTTGCTTCTAAACATTCTGGCTGTAGACAGGTTGATAAATGCAGGTGAGGAAACATTAATGTTTAAATTGAGCCAAATAATATATGATTTCAGCTGCAGTGTCCATTTAAAGAAAAAATAATAAATTTTTAGGGGCTTTATTAGTGGGTTCATTCAGAAGGAATGAGGGAAAGGATCCGGGAATGGGTGGAATCTGGTACCTTTTAAAAACCTCTGCCATGAGAAATTCTACAACAGAGAACACAGTGTCTTAAGATACCATGAAAAAAGGCCGCCTTTTTTCATGGCAGTGTTTTTACCTAATTTTAAAGATTGCAGGTTCAGAAGAAAATGGCTTAACAATTTTAGCATTTGGGTATACTTGTTTCTGCTCTAGGGAAAACTTTAATAAAAACAGTTTCACACCCCACTTTGTGTGTGTGGGGGTGGAGGTTGTTTATTTACCACACTCACACAGACACACTTATGAAACCAGGCTTCCGATCCATGAAATCAAAGACATTTGAGAGACAGGGAAGTGGACAGGAAAGTGAACAAATTGTACAAATGTTCTTAGCACATCTCTGCAGCTCTGTAGCTATATTAAGAGTGAACAATGAACCAGAGACAGGAGAGTTGAATAAAAACACAGGATTATATGGTGGCTCAAGGAAAAGTCACTAAAAGGGGTAGTAAAAATAAGTGTAGACAACTAACTTTCAATTCACTTGTGTATAAGGATTCTCTTTTAAACTACTGAGTACATGGAAAATAATGTCTTCCCGACTATTCAAAATTATTAGTTTCAGATTCTAGCTATTTAAGTAATAATCCAGAAAAAGAAAATTATATTTCCTCCATATTTTTTTTCAAATTCGCTAATTTATTGGTTAAGAGTCAAAATCTGTACTGGAAAGAAATAATGAAAATTAGCTTAGATTGAAAAGAAGAAAGAGCAGCCTTACCATGGGTCAGGCTAAGAGGACAAACACAGAAAAAGCCAAATACTAAAAACAGGAAACACTGTTTCTTCCAAGGACATGCAGTCGTCGCAAAATGTCACAAGGACCCCTCATTTTTATCAATGTCGCCCCAGGCCCACTTTGTTAGTTTTATTTCTCATCAGTAATACTTAATCACTGCTAAGCTGCACTGGTCTAAACTATAATGGCATCCAATCTCTAGCTAATTCCCACTACTAATCCCACCTCAGAAACAGTAGCCAATCCAAAACTGACCCCTCTGTCTCTTAGAATCGCCTCAAAATCCCCAACCTCAAAAGTGGTTCCCTCTTAGCTCTTGTCAGGGGAATTCCATGGTTCTTTGGCACTCCCTTCCTTACTACAAGTCAGTCAGCAGGATTCTGTCATACCACAGGCTGGTTCCTAGTGCTTTGGTGGATGACGCGTTTACACATTCAGTTAGCAATCACTGAGTATCTATCTACGAAATGAAACAGACCGGTGTTCTGGGAAAGACAATGAAAATAAGTAGTATCCTTTGCTTTCTGAGGTCCTGCTACGTTGAGAGAGATAAGACATCTATAAACAATGGAAATAAATACCACATATAATAATTGCAAGCAGTCAGGTATGAACAAAGTATTCTGGATGGTCGCAGGACAGAAGGATGGTTGTCAGGATGCGAGCGGAGGAAGCTTATGGCCTAAGCAGTAAAAGGGATTTCGCTGAGGTCTGGGGCAGGCGGTCCAAGTAGAGGGGAAAGCAAGCATCCCATGTAGAGACTGCGAAGACCAGTGTGTTCGGGGAATGACAACCGACTTAAGTCAGGACACCAAGTATGCACATGAAATGAATGGAAGTCAGCCTGAAACCTGAGACTAAAAGAAATGTATTTGGTAGAGGATATGAAACCACTAAAGGTTTCTGAACAAAGCAGTAGCTCCATGAGAGGTATACTTCACGATGATGCGCCCTATAATGTTATAGACACTGGAAAGTATTATAGAAAAAAGTATGCATTCCTGACACTTGTTGAAGTGCTCAGGCAGACACTTTTTCCCCCTGAGGGGACTAGGAAATACGATAAGAAACTGCAATGGTACAATGGGGTTTGGCAGCAGGGGAGAGAGATCGGGCTTAACTCTGAAGGCAAGAAGGAGAAGTGGGAATTCATAGTCAAGGAGCAGACTGTGGGTCAGTGGGTGAAAAATTACTGTGAGGAAATATCAGGAGTAAGGAAAGATTTCTGGCTAACCCAACCTAACAGGATTCTTGCTGAAGGTAGGTCAGCGGGATCAGACATCACCTGAAGGATGGCAGAAGGTGAAGAACCAAACCCACAGGTATCAGGTATTGGGTGGGGAGGGAGTGGTCAGATACCAAGGAAGGGAGATTCTGCCTCAACTAAGTTACCAAGATTCTTGCTAAAACTGGGCAGTTCAGAGGTAAACATGGAAGCCCAAAAGCACAGTTGAAAAGAGTGTAGAGAAGCCTGACTACTGTTAGGTCAAGGAGAGACTGTCAAAAGACAGAGGCTATTTTATTTAAATGATGGGAGTTAAACAGGGTTCAAAGTAAAATGGTAAAAACAGGGATGGAAAGGAACCAAGCATCTGAGAGACACCAAAGGCAAAATATCAAGACAGCAGAGGACGCATCAAGAGGCAGATAAGATGCCCAAAGCAAGAAAGAGGAGTCAGGAAGGGCTGAGGTGAGCAGCCTGGGTCCCCACGAGACCTATGGAACCCTTAAAGGAAGAGGGGACATCTGGCTGGGATATGAGGCTCTGGACGAGGCCTGGGTTTACATTCCATCACATTCCACAGCAGTCCAAATTCCTATTTTCTCTCTGATCCACTTAATCACTATCTTGAAGAGAGCGAGCAACTAAACAAAGTGAATATCTTATGGCGAAATGTGGGTTTAAGTATTACTTTCAGTCATTACTAACTATGTGAACTTGGTGATTATTTAACTTCTCGAGCCCAAAACCTCTTTTTCTGTGCAAAAGGAATTATGATAGTATCTGTGTAATACAGATAGTGAGAAGATTAAATTAGCCGGGATGTGGACCAAATGCTTGCCTGACCAAGTACTGTTGGTGTTTCAGTGGGATTCAGCCCGGGGCGGGGGGTGGGGGGGCAGTGGAAACAGCAAGGAGTGGGCAGTTTCTCATGATCAGGCCTTCTTCTTTTTAAGATTTTATTTATTCACTTGAGAGAGAGAGACATGGAACACAAGCAGGGGGAGAGGAAGAGGAAGAGGGAGAGGGAAAAGCAGACTTCCCGTTGAGCTGGGAGCCCAATGCAGGAATTGATCCCAGGACCTAGAGATCATGAGGTGAGCTGAGGGCAGACACTTCATCATCTGAGCCACTCGGGCGCCCCTGCATAATCAGGGCTTCTTTCTGGCCCTCTACAAGCATAACAAAAAGGCATGGCTCTCCATACTTATTTAAAAAAAAAAGCCACTTTAAAATCAAATTCCCATTTTGGAAAAGACCCTTGCTTCCACTTCTAAAGTTTTCTGTCTGTTTGGGGGTGTTTTTAAATGTGGACGTTATCTGATGCATTCAGTCTGGATTGAAGGCCTTTAATTTATTACTCTACCGCAAATAAATAAGAGTTTTAATAAGTCTATTAGGCTATAAAAATTCTTTCAGATCTGTTCTCACTCAAAAATCTTGTGCTATAGTTCAAAAATATCATTCACTCCTAAACAGGGCTCGTAAAGGTCTGGAACTTTAAAGTAGCTGGGTCTTTTAAGAACAGATAACAACGGAAGTGCACTATTTACATTTCAAAGTGATCTTCCAGTTTCCAAAACCCCCGCTTCTTTTCATGGGTTTGCAGTGCATAGAAAAAAAGTTAATTTATTAAATAAACACCCAAATAAGTGCAGTCATTATTGACAATTATAGGTGGCATATGTGGTCTAATAAGGTGAAATAGTGTATGTCTGCTGGGAACCTTTTCTCCTGAGATTTCGCCGTACCTTGTGGTGAGAAGTGCAGCAGGAGGGGAAGGAGGCGAGGCTGGAGGAGTCCGATAGCAATCTCCATGCAGAGTTGTATGACCTTGCTCTAGAGCTTTCTAACATTTGCCTTGATATCATGCATCATTTTCCAACTTATGATTATTTTTTCATCTTCGGTCACAAAGAGGAAGAATACATGAGAGCTCTTGAGAGAGAATCAGGGAAAAGAAAATGCATCCACGTAAAATGCATAAAGTCCAAAGTTGTCTTCACCCAGGATCACAATGCTGTTGTGCCTTTTAGCGAGCTAAGATCACATTCCCCGTCAATTACGGAGATGCAGCATCTCCTGGATTAGAACCGCCAGCTGTGGAGCAGTCTAAGACAGAAAGTAAAGAAGCTGGTAGCTAATAGACCTTAAAGGAAGATAGGCATGGTTCATTACAGTGACCGACTGGAAGCTCGGCTGGACTCTAGCCTTCACATGCAAAAGGATCGTACCATCTTGGAGGCTGCTTGTGGATAGAACACTGATTTACATTTCGTCCTTAAATACAAACTTATAGCGAAATCTTGCCACTTAAAACAATGTCAGAGTAAGTTTCAGTATACCAACTGAGAGAACAGAGGCATACCCACTTGTTTATCCCTGTGTTCTGTAGCAGAAGTACCAAAGCAAAAAAAGGAAATGTGCTTGCTTTTGACAATTGAATTTTTCTCATGTTCATCTGCTAACACTTTCTTACATTGTAAGTTTGCATTTATTTTGCAAGGACTATATTGATCCTACACACAGAGATGACACCACTCTCCTCCAGGCTGGCCTGTCAATCAGTGTACCATCTCTTCACATACAACATGTTCCATATTTTCTTTGCTAACATAGCCAGTGGTGTTTTGGTTTAGTTGTGCATTAAATTAATCCTACATGTTCATGAACACTTAAACATCAAATCTAAAGATTCCGAAGCAAGGAGGCACTTATTACAGAAGCACTTGTGTGTATGCAAGGTTGAGGCGAGGTAATGGGTTTGCAGGACAGGTAAGAAAACACGCATTTTCCTTTTAAGGATAGTTAGTCTTAAAAATACAGATCTAGCATTCTATTCTTACAAAACGACCTATTCTGGGCAACTGCAGGTGAAGGGGCAGATAATAAGAGGTACGCTTTGGAGACATAAAAATTTGTCACCTCCATTTCAATTCCATCCATCTCTGGAATCATTCTGGAGATTATTCCCCCTATTTAAAAAAAATGCTGTAGGATGTTCCAGCTCTTGCAACTGTGTGTGTCCCAGGCAACATAATAGATTATACCTCGACTCCTTAAAGAGCACCCTGATAATATGCAAGGCTAAAATGTCAGAAGCTATTAGAAACTCTCAGATGCACAATATATCTCCATCCCTGAGTTTTCCCCTTACACTGCGAAACACCAGACAACAGGCATGCAAACTGCTCAGCTGCAACTGTTCCAAGTCGAATAATTACAACTTGTCAGAAAGAATTAATTTTCCCATTTCTCATAAAGATGTGTAAAAATTACCATGTTATTATACACTGACACTCTCTGGAGGCAGACACAAAATTTAATTTTGAATTCTTTCCGCATATTAAATTAAATCCATAAATAAGAGTTTAGGCATTCACTCGGAAGCATATGTTCATTGGGAGCGAAAGCCAACACGAGCCCGGCTGTAATGGCTGTTGTAATGTTTTAATAGCTCGCTTCTTCTAAGCACCAATAAATTTACATGATCATAACAGTCGTGGGCATACAAGAAGCCCATTACTGTCTGGGCACAGGCAGCAGCGTTAACAGGATGGAAAAATGGAAAAAGGAAAAAAACTCTTAAATAAAATTAGGCGACTGCACTTGTCAGCTGCTCCATGATTGAATTTTTAATATTGTGGTCAATTGGTCAAAACAAATAATGGGATAAAATATTTTAATGCATTTAGAACCTGCTTCTGTGGTTCGCCCACAAAATAGTTTTTTGTTTGTTGGCTTTTCAAAAAAATGGACTATTTTAATCTTTTTGCCGTTTTGAACAATTTTAAATTTAAAGATACACGGTATAATTTTTAATCTCTTAGAGGGCATTTGCTGTCCGTATGTCCACATTTGAAATTGGGGCATTTCTGACTCAAAAGGTGGCTCTTTATAGCCAACAGACTCACGCCTTAGGAAAACTGGGATGCTAAGAAGGGATCCCAAGGCCAGCCTTGGAGGACACACACGTACATTACCTGTCTGTCCACTGCCCAGACCAGAGAACGCTTTCCTTTGGAGACACAAATGAATATATGTTCTATAATTAGAATCCAAACCCAAAAGAAAATACCACAGCCTTTAGACCCTTGTTGAGGTGGTATATATTTAATTCAGTAGCGTTTGTTTTCTGAATGAAGAGCTTACATCCTAATTTCTATGAGCAAATTCATCCTGGTTGTGAAAATAAAATACAGAAAAACCTATACCATGTTTCACACTACTTATGTGTTTTTCAAGGATAAAGAGTCCAAAGTAATGGATGGTCTTATAGTGTAGGTCAATGCTGGCTGGTTGGCACTTCTAATCCTAATCACAGATGCTGTCACTCATGGGAAGCTATGGGGGTGGGGATGGGGCAGTCATGTTAGCAAAGGATCAGAGAGGAAGTCATGCTCAGAAGAGCAAGGTTTTGTGATGAAGGATATGTGAGTAGGCCAAGGCTTTTTCCATAAAGGCATGATGAGTGAAGCATGCCTAGAAAAGTGATATGAATTATAGATATAAATGAGAAAAAAGGTAATCTTTGGAAAAATGGCCTGTAGATTTGATTATATTCACTCTTACAGATAGACTAATGTCAAATTGGGAATGCATATCCCTATGATCTGTCTTAACTGAGAAAGTGGTGCTACTTAAAATTACACACACACACACACACACACACACACACACACACACACAGCACAGCACACAGTCAGTTTGGAATCATGAGATGTTTTATACACACAAGAAGTCCATGGTTTAAGAGTTCTCTATTTGGCACAAAATATTAAACAAGTAACTTGTACGACAAAGATAACAAACTCTTGCCCCTTAAAAATAAAAGATCTCTGGGGCGCCTGGGTGGCTCAGTAGGTTAAGCCTCTGTCTTCAGCTCAGTCAGGGTCCTGGGATCCAGCCCCACATCAGGCTTTCTGCTCAGCAGGGAACCTGCTTCTCTCTTTCTCTCTGCTCTGCCTCTCTGCCTACTTGTGATCTCTCTCTTTCTGTCAAAGAAATAAAATCTTTAAAAAAAACAATAAAATAAAATAAAAATAAAAGATCTTAGAACAATGTATGTACTTGTAAATGGTCTATAATTAATTGTTGAAATTTAATAGAAAGTCACATTAACTGTTCTACATTTCCAAAGCATGCATAGATGCTACCAAAATCTCTTATTAAGAAACGGAGGTTGCTTATTACCAGCTGAAATGAGCTTCAGATTTTCAATTCACTTTATAGAAAAATTAAACTAAATAAATATCCTAATACTCTAGTAACACACAACTTATTTCTACCAAATCACACATAACTAACAAATATACTTTAAAAGAAAAAATCATTAATCCTCAAGAGTAAGGGAGGAACCGACAGAAAATATACACTATGTATTTCTAGATCAGAGATAGAGAAGCACATATAAAACTATTAGAATATTGTGGAGGAAAAGACACACTTTCCCAAAACTTCATAAATGACTCTGAAATCCTTCTCCAAACCTCTTTCTTCACTAAAAAAAAAAACAAACAAAAAAACACAAAGACAAAAAACAAGGGATGTGTGGTGTGTTTTAAATATCTTTTTTAAGTCTTTTTTCTCCTACATGATTTCTTTTTAATTCAGGTTGCTATTAAAATGGTTTACCAGGTGAAACATATTTATATCCAAAGTGTTGTAAAGTATTATTAAATGAAGGAAAATCTGTCAGCAAGAAGTTTTAAGGAGAAAATGGTTGCAGACTGTACCTGAGTAATGGAATATGGGGGATATACTAAAAGGCAATTAAGCTTTTACAGCTAAACATGTGTATAGGATGATAAAAAAAAAACATTATTAAAAATATTACCTATGGTATGGGGGAAGATTTTGACTATGAAAGAATACTATATTAAAACTATCTTTTTTCACCCTGTAGGGTCTTTTGTATTATAAATGGAATAATCCTTCAGGAGCCAAATAACCCTCAGCCCATTTTAGAAAGAACACTCATTGTCCCAAAGGACAAGTAATTTCTCTGACACCAGTTAATCTTAATACACACAAATGAAATCCATTTGAATAACACAGTATTTCTTTCTTAAATACTATAAACTGGTCTGTTTATTTATTATTTATACGACTACATCAATGTGCCATATGCCCAAAATTCTAGTAACAATGTAAACAGGTGGTAATAAAAATGTGAGTTATTAGGGTCTGAAATCTGATAAAAGGCTAGTTGGTATAGTTTTCAGGAGGCTGGGGAATCTAATTACCCAAACTGTTGAATTAGTCACTGGTTGAATCATGTTTATATTTAGGTGTGGTGAACTTTGTGAATGGAAAGGAATTCTTAATTATAAAATGAGGTAACCATTTAAAGTCTGCTAGACATTTTTTTTTATAATAAAATACCTGGGATCAAATTAACCAGTTTTTACATCCCCCTTTCATGTGCTTCCCTTTTAATTAAATTTTAAGAAATATAGAAAATTTCTCCTTGTCCTACTTTTTCCCAACTTTGAAAAAAGGAATGACCAACAACAGAAGCATTTTATTGCAAGGAACAAAAAGACATTAAAAACACTGCTGGGTGCTCACTAGTACAAGGGTAAGTAGAGAAGAAACCAGGGGAAGGGTATACATAGTACTGGCTCTCTTCTCTCTAACTTCTTTCTTCCATCTGTCTCTTGAGATTGGGTTTAAATTGAAGGTACCTATAACACTGAATCCTCCCTAAAATGAAAGGGAGATTTAAGGTATTGATTTCCCTGCTCATAAACTAAAATGTCATTCCTCTAATAAGGTATAAAATTTGGATTATAGTATATCTATTTCAGACTATATCCAAAGAAGACTTATTGCTAGCAATATTAATGGTGGTATACAGAAATATCACATTTTCTATTTACCTTTTCCTCTTTATAATGTGAAATGGGTGGAATGGGTGTTTGATAAGGATACCCTCTCTAATCTTTGACAAAGCTATTAATCTTTGATTCTCATCGACATTCACTTTTTTCATCTACTTACATATGTTTTTTTTCTTTAACACACATACTATTGGGACAAATGGATTTACTATTCCATCAAAAACAACAAATGGGGGGGGGGTAGGGATAGGGTGGCTGGGTTGTGGACATTGGGGAGGGTATGTGCTGTTAAGTGCTGTGAAATGTGTAAGCCCGAAGATTCACAGACATGTACCCTGGGGCAAATAATACATTATATGTTAATAAAAATTAATTAAAAAAAAAAAAAAACAAATAGACAAAATTTGTGAAGCAATTTTTTTTCAAAGATTTTATCTACTTATTTGAGAGAGAGAGAGAATGAGCAGGGGGAGGAGCAGAGGGAGAGGGAGAAGCAGACTCCCCATTGATCAGAGAGCCCAAAGTGGGACTCTATCCCAGACTCCAGGATTATGACCGAAGCTGAAGGCAGATGCTTAACCAACTGAGCCACTCAGGAACCCACAATGCTTTTTGAAATATTAAAAATCTGGCACAAGACAACTCTGATCCCTGAGAACAAGGAAACAAAGGAGACGAGCTCCATGATTGACCCAGGTTATTCTCTTGAGAGAGTTTACAGGGTATGGATCAGGATAAGGCAGCTCAGGTGGAGTTGGTGGACTCCCTAAGTTGAAGAGATAGAGCTGAATCCAAGAAGACAAAAGCAGCTAGGATTTATAGGACCAACTAGTGGAGAGGACAGAGCTGCACAGAGAATTTAGGAAATGTGTAGATGGTTCTCATAAACATTTAGCAGAATCCAGATCAGCACATGTGTTAGGTAACTTTACCAGGCTAGGGAAAGAACAGTCCCCCAAATTAGAGGAGAATGTAACTAGGATTCATATAGGCTAGGAATAGGGCCTATACCCACCAGTCATATTGGAAAGACTGACAATTCAGAGCTACATTAAAGTACTCAAAGTGTCTTGCCTTAATAGTAGGGAAAAATTGGCTATAGTAAACAGGTTGGTTTGGTCTCATCTATCAAATCATAAAAGTAACACCCAATAGGATTGATCTATTCCCACTGAGTCTCAGAAAAAACTCAATACTTACAAGAATACACAAATATCCAACATCAAATGAGGTAAATCTTTAAAAATTTGGCATCTCATTAAAGCAAAGCAAAGCAAAACGAAACATTACCAAGCAGTCAAAGAAGGGAGGCAAATATGACCCACATTTAGAAGAAAAATCAATCACTCAAAACTGACCTTAAACTGACAGAGATGTTAGAATGAGGAGAAATGTTAAATAACAATTTTAACAGTTATTTAACCGTATTTCATATGTTCAAAAACCCAGGTGAAAGATGTAAAACATTAAGGAAAGACATGGAACATATGTTAAAAAAAAAAAAAAAAAAGACCCGAAACTAACTAACTTCTGGACATGAAAACTACAATGTTGCCAGGGAAGAAGAAGAAAAAAAAAACCCAATGCTTGAAATGAGGAATAACTGGATGGGATTAATGACAGATACAGACTAAAGGAAAAAAATTAGTAAACTTGAAGACATAGAAATACAAGTGTCCTAAATAAATCCTAGATAAGAGACTCAAGAACAGCTGCAATAGCATAGGAATGAGTGAGTTGTGGGACAATGCTAGGAACTGCACATTCTGATACATGTGCTGATGGAGTAACAGAAATGAGAAGGGAAAAATAATATTGGAAAAAATAACAGCAGAAAAACTTTCAAATATGATGAAAAGTATAAATCCACAGATCAGAGAAGGAAAACAAATGACAACCTTAAATTCTATACCCAGCAAAAATATCTTTCAAACACAAAGGTGATGTATGAACTATAAAATATAAATACAAGGCAAAAGAACTGATCCCAAGTAGATCTACCACACAGAAATTTAAAAGAAAATTCATCAAGCAGAAAACAAATTATGCTGGATAGAAATGTGGATCAACAAAATTGAATGGAGAACACTGGAAATGATAAATACATGGATAAATTATATTTCTTTTCTAATTTAAGTAAGCAAGTTTAATAGATAATTGATTAAAAAATAATAATCATGTAATGTTGGGTTTGCAACATATGGAGAAACAAAATATATGATAAAAATAGCATAAATGTTAAGAAGGGAAAAATTGGAAATATGATATTTTAAGAATCTCATAATATATGGGGAACAGCATAACATAAAGATGGACTATGATAAACTGAACACACACAGACTATACATCTTAAAGCAATCCTATAACAAAAAAACAAATGGCTGTAATTCATACATCAAAAATAAAATAAAATATTAAATTAATTGTATCTCAATTTAAAAATAAATAAATAAAATAAAATATTAATTTTTAAGGAAAAAGAGAAAAAGGGGGCAAAAAGCAAATTGGACCAATACAAAACAAATAACAAGAAGGTGGATTTAAACCAGGCAATAATAACATTAAGTGTAAGTCATCTGAATTCTATTAAAAGACAGAGATTGTTAGAGTGAGTTAACAAACAATAGTTAACTACACGCTGTTTCCAAGAAGCCCACCACTTTATATATAAAGACATAAAGAACTTGAGCATAAATGGATATAAAAAGATACATCACAATAACATTAATTGTAGAAAGCTGGAAGAGCTACATTAATATCAAATAAAGTAGATTTCAGAAAAAAGAATATAAACAGGAATGAAAAATATTATTTCATAATAATAAAGGGGTCAATTTAACAAAATAACATAATGACCCTAAATATTTATGAACCAAATACTGGAGGAGCAAAAGAAGTAAAAACTGATAGATGTATAAGAAAGGATAAACAAATCCACAATTACAGTCATAGATTTCATATCCTTCTCATAAGAATTGATAGAAAAATAGAAAATCACTAAAGATAGATTTGAAGAACATTATCAACCAATTTGACATAATTGACATTTATAGAACACTCTACTCAACAATACCAGAATGCATGTCTTTTCTGAGTCCAGATGAAATATTTACAAAGAGAGACCATATTCAATCCATAAAACAAGTCTCAATAAATTTTAAATGATTCAGCCTTGTAACAGTATGTTTTCTGACTACAATGGAAGTAAATTAGAAATCAATGACTTCATGGTATCTGGAACATCCCACAATATTTGGAGACGAAATGCTACAATTCTAAATAACCCAAGGGTCAAAAGACAAACTCAAAAACAAATTAGAGATATTCTGAACTGAGTGAAAATGAAAATATAGCATGTCAAAATTTGTGAGATCTTGCTAAAACAATAATGAGGGGAAATTTAAAGCTTTACATGGCTATATTAGAAAAAAGGAACAGTTTCAAACAAAGGGCCTCAGTGTCTTCCCTAAGAACCTAAACAAAAAACATAAACAAAACTCAGAGTTAACAAAAGATGAGAAATAATGAAGATCAAAGTGAACTGAATGAAATAGAAAATAAAAAATCAATAGATAAAATCAATGAGACCAAAATCTGGTTCTTTGAGAAAATCAATAAAACTGATAGATCTCCAGCCAGACTGATCAGAAAAAAGAAAAGAAACAGAGATGAGACACAAATTACCAATATGAGGAATGAGAGAAGTGATATCACTAGGGATTCTTCAGATGTTCAAATGATAAGATAACGTTATAACCAATGTTATACCAAATATTTGACAACCTGCCCAAAATGGACATATTCACTACACTTTTTTCAGAGAAAAGAATATAACCAGGAATGAAAAAGATTACTTCATAATAATAAAGGGGTCAAATTTATCAAAAGAACATAATGACCCTAAACATTTATGAACCAAATAGCAGAGGAGCATGGGTAGCTCAGTTGGTAAGCGGCTGCCTTTGGCTCAGGTCATGATCCCAGGGTCCTGGGATCGAGTCCCACACTGGACTCCTTGCTTGGCAGGGAGCCTGCTTCTCCCTCTGCTTCTGCAAGCCACTCTGCCTGCTTGTTTTCTCTCTCTCTCTCTCTGACAAATAAATAAATAAAATCTTAAAAAAAAATTATACTACCAATGCTCACTTAAGAATAAAGAGATAATATAATAGTTTTATATCTATTTTTAAAATTAAATTATAGTAACAAACAAACAAAAAAAATGTCCCTCAAAGAAAACTCTAGGCCAAAATTGCTTCATTGGCAAATTCTGCCAAAGAGTTAATAAACAAACAATTTCTTGCAAATTCTCCCACAAAGTTGAAAAGGAAAAATGTCTCAATTCATTCTGTGAGGCCAACATACACTGATATCAATTCAGACAATGACAAACAAAAAAACACAAAACTACAGACCATTATCACTCATGAGCATAGATATAGACATACTTAACAAAATGTTAACCTATTGAATCCAAGCAGAGTTTATACCTGGAATGCAAAGTTGTTTTAAAATTTGAAAAGTAGTCAATGTAATTTACAATATTAACTAAAAAGAAAGACTGTGATCATATCAGTAGATGTACAAAAATCACTTATAAAATCCAACATCTATTCTTCATAAAAATTCTCCGTGTACTAAAAGTAGGAGGGAATCTTCTGAACATGATAAAGAATATCTACCAAAAAACTTACAGGTAGCATCATACATAAATATGAAAGAATGCATGCTACTTCCTAAGATTGAGAACAAGACAAGGTGACTACGATCTTAATTTCTATTCATCTTTTATTGGAGATTGTGTTGTAGCACAATAAAGCAAGGAAAAGCAATAAAAAGCAGCTAGATATGAAAGCAATAAGTAAAACTGTGTTTATTCATAGAAAATGTAATTTGTCTATATAGAAAATCTGATTGAATTTACAATAAAGCTACTAACTCTAATGAGTTAGGAGGGTTGTAGAATATAAAAGCAATACAGAAAAACCAATTGCATTCTACATATCAAAAAGGAAAATTCAGAAATCAAAATTTAAAATAAAAGTATCTTTTATAATGTCATGAAAATTATGAAATAGGAATTAACCTGAAGAAAATGTACAAAACCTATATACTGAATATTATAAATAATTGCTGAGATAGATTAAAGACCTACAAAATAGAGAGATAAACGTTGTTCATTAGTCAGAAGACTCAATGTTAAAATGCCAATTCTCAAATTATTCCATAGACTACAAACAAGTCCAATATAAACCCAATCAGAAATCCCATAAAGGTTTTGTTTTTTTTTTTTTAATTTTTGGAGAAATGGACAAATTCATTCTAAAATTCACCTGAAATGCTAAGGCCCTGGAATAGCAATGTCATCTTGAGGAAAAATTACAAAATTTGTGTCATAACCAGTGATTTTGAGTCTTATTATGAAGCTACAATAAGGTGGTGTTTGCATAAAGAGGGACAAATATGTCAATGGAACATCATGGAGAGTTTAGAAATTGACCCACAGATATATAGAAAACTGACTTTGACAGGTGCAAAATGGAAATTCAGTGGATAAAATAGTCTTTCCAAAAATTGATGCTGGAAGAAATGGTCCTCCATACAAAAAAATTAAAACTTTGATCCACACCTTGCACCATATATCAGTATTAACTCAAAATGGGTCATAGATCTAAAAATAAATCCTTAATTACAGAATTTCTAGGACACATAGAAAAAAATCTTTGTGACTTTGGGTGAGACAAAGACTTCTTAGATATAACAACAAAAGGATAATCCTTAAGAAAAAAAATAAGTTGACTCCATCAAAATAAAAAAGATTCTATTCATCAAAGACATTTAAAAAAAAATGAAGTCATTGGCCATATATGGCTTCCAAATCATATATTGAGAAAGCACTTGGATCCAGAATATATAAAGGACTCTCAAAAATCAATAATAAGAAAATAACCCAATTTAAAAATGGGAAGAGATATGAAAAAATAATTCAACAAGAAGATATGCAGATAGCAAATAAGCAAATGAGAATATTCTCAACATCATTTGTCATTAGATAATTGTAAATTAGAACCACTGTGAGATAGAGACTACACATCTTAGAATGACTAACATTTAAAAGACCAACCACACCAAGTGGTGGTGAGGATGTGGAAGAACTAGAACTCCCAAACACTGCAGCAGCTTCTTAAAAACTTAAACATGTGTTTACCCTATGA